>QOZY01000057.1:0-360071 GCA_003351005.1 Cystobasidiaceae sp. HBUAS51001
CAAAGGCAGCCCAATGGATACGGCACATTCAGCAATGACACTCCTGCAGGCGTGAAAGCACCTCCTTCCAGCGCGGCCAAGGGCAATTCACCGACTGAGAAGACGGGAGCAGAAATTTCTTTCTGGAGAAGAATCTACATCCTTGGACCGTACCTGTGGCCGAAGAAAAGCAAGGTCCTTCAGGTCGTTGCATGTAAGTTGTTGAAAAGCGAGATTTCGTCGCTCAGAGTGGCTGATGCTGATTTGACCTGTCCTTAGTCTTCTGCTTCCTCCTGCTTGGTGTTGGTCGTGTCGTCAATCTTTTCACGCCAAGAACGCTAGGAATGCTCGTCGAAGATCTGACTTATTCCCGACGTGCGTCTCCTCTATCTCACTGTCCAACTTCTTCCTCCTCGAGCTAACATTGTCATTCTCGGTGCGTCTATCGACACCAGCACCCTGGAAGAACCTCATGCTTTACGTCTTCCTGCGCTTCCTTCAAGGCTCTGGAGGTTTGACCCAAGTACTAGGCTCGAATCTTTGGATCCCAGTAGCCCAATATTCCGAGCGTGAGATGTCACAAATGATGTTCTCGCACCTCTTGAATCTGTCTCTCTCTTTCCAAGTCAAGAAGAAGACCGGCGAAGTGTTACGCACTCTCGATCGAGGTTCAGCTATCAATTCATTCTTCCAGACTATGCTGTTTCAGCTAGCTCCTATTGCTGTCGATATCGTTATTGCTATCATCTATCTTTGGGTTACTTTTGGCGTTACGTGAGTGATGTTTCAATAAGTTTCGAAAGACCGTCACATTGCGGCTGTGATACTGTCGCTGATTTCGATTTTACCTCTCTCACTCGTCCGCAGCCTCGCTCTCCTCGTCGGTGTGGTAATGGCCGCCTACGTCACTGCAAGCATCGTCCTTACAAAGCTGCGAGTCAAGCTCCGACGGGACATGAACGATAAAGACAAGTACACGCGGGGTATCCTAGCCGATGCTCTAGGCGCATGGGAGTCCATCAAGTATTTTACTGCAGAAGAACGCGAAATCAAACGATACACCGATGCGCTGAAGGCATATCAGAAGAGCGAGTTCAAGGTTATTGCCAGCTTGAACTTTTTGAACTTGCTCCAAAATGGTATTATATCGCTGGGCCTGCTTGTGGGAGCACTCACTGTCGCCTTCTCAGTCGTGCAGGGCACAAGGTAAGCCCGAGAGCCATACTCCTGACCGTTATGCCACGCATTGATCGCGAACCGTCTTTTCAGGACTGTCGGTACATTTGTCATGTGTGAGTGTCACCGAACTTACCTCTTCATCGCTAGGGCCCAAGCTGAACCGTCTCATGAACAGTCTTGACCTACCTCAACCAGCTGTGAGCGCTTTGATGAGATGTCCGCCGCATCCTAAGGCATCTGCACTGACAATTCTGTGTGGGAAAATTCGCAGCTACGGTCGTACGTCTTCATGGTCTCATTACCCTGTGAAGGTTTGATGGCTGCTGATTTTGCTTTGCTTGTCCATTTGGTCGGGTGCGAGCAGCTCTCAATATCCTCGGCACCCTCTATCGAGTCATACAGACCAATCTCGTTGACACAGACAACCTGCTCAAGCTTCTAGCGGAAAAACAAGAAATCGTAGACAAGCCGAACGCTATGGAGTTGAACAATTCCCAAGGTAGCATCGAATTGGACCATGCAAGTCTTTTAGTCTCGTCAGTATACTTTCGACATTCGACTGATTCGTACGTCGGATCTCTGCACAGGTCAATTTCACCTATGACGCCCAAGTCACGGCTCTCAAAAATCTCACTGTCAAGATTCCCGCAGGCACCAGCGTCGCGCTAGTAGGGTGAGATCTTGCTCTGCCACGCGAGTAGTCTACAAGCAAGTGCTCCTTTCCTGACTGTAACCAACATCTAGCGAATCTGGCGCAGGCAAAAGCACATTGCTGCGCTTGCTGTATAGGTTCTACGAAGTGACAGACGGAAGCATCAAGATTGACGGGCATGACGTGCGGGATCTCACGCAGATCTCGTTGCGCAAAGCGATTGGCGTAGTTCCTCAAGGTCAGTCGAAAGAATTCCTCGTCAATTTTCCCGTCCTAGCACACCAGCTGAACAATGTTTGTCTTCGTTCGTGTGTGAGAGTAGAGGCCGTTTTGTTTAACGAGAGCATCGCCTACAATATCGGATATGGCAAAGAAGGAGCGACGCAGCAAGAGATTGAAGATGCTGCAAAAGCGGCTCGTATATATGACAAGATCTTGACTTTCCCAGATCGTGAGGAAGATGCATTCCGTCTGCCAGCTTCCTGGTCGTCTTACTGACTGTGTGATTCGCCAGAATGGAACACGCTCGTTGGTGAACGAGGTCTCAGGCTTAGTGGAGGCGGTAGGTGACTCCTCAATCCACATCGAATAGCTAGATTAGTGACACTTGCGCGTAATCTACCTGACTGATGTGTCTGAACGTGCTTTCATCTCTCCAGAGAAGCAGCGAGGTAAGCCCCGGCGCAAATAGCGTCTGCTAAACGTCCGGTCGTTATTCTATCATGTTCTGATGGCACAATGCCAATGCCCTCACTCAGTCTCCATCGCCCGTGCGATCCTCAAGAACCCCGCAATTCTGTTGCTGGACGAAGCGACCTCTGCGCTGGATACTCAGACAGAACGCGAGATTCAAGCCTCATTGCAGCAGCTTTGCAAAGGCCGGACTAGCATTGCGATAGCGCATCGACTTTCTACCATCACTTATAGTGATCTCATCTTGGTCTTGAGCAACGGAGGTGGGTGGACTTGCATGAAACATTGCACAAATTCTCGTGCCTAGAGGTCCGACAATAACTGAAACTCGCCTTTGTCATTCCACGCTATGCCTGCAGAAATCGCCGAACAAGGCGACCACAAGACGCTTCTTGCTCAGAAAGGGCTCTACTACAACTTGTGGAACAAGCAGATCCGAGCGGAGGAAGAAGGCATAGCAGCGAGTGGTCCGATAGCTGCTGATGCGCAAAAGGATGCCTTGACAGCGCTGTCTGGTAGCGCTCATAGTGCGGATACTTCGAGGCCTAGCACTGGAGTCGGCGCTTCGGGAGCTCCATCATCAGCTGGAGGACCTGGGGCTGGACAAACGAGTGCGGCAGGAGCAGCGGCGCCGCATGATCATGGACAGAGCAGCGGGCATCCGTGATGTCGTGTGTCCTCATGAATCACACACATACACGCATATCGTTCCTTCCGACTTTGAAAGGTTCTGGCAAGTGCGCATTCCCCGCGTCGAGGAAGCAATCAGAGCATGCTGCATGCGTCATCTACTTTTCTTCAGATGGCAGTCTTATGTTGTACTCGCAGTCATTTTCTTTCTCTAGAACAGTGTCATACCTGGGCATGGCGGCATCTGCGGCATCCTTTCTGCTATCCAGGCCTGTTTCGAGGCAGATGGCTCATTTGCAAGAGGGGCGAGTAAGTAGGAGCGCCAATCTAGGCCCGCTGATCAGTAATGAACCATGTATCGCAACTGGCTGCATTGCTGGATTGCTGGCCTCTGTCGCTCAGCCCTGCCAGTGTTGCCCGTGTCTGGTCGCCACCACCACTTGCAGCCTGCGAGTCACTCGCGGCATACAGTCAGGGAGGCGTCTGACCAGGCTGTTACTGCAGTGCAATGCTAGTCTATCTCTGATTTGCTGTCTTCGCTGTTCGTGTCCCTGTCCTCTGTCTACCCTTATTCTCCCTCCCTCTCTCTCTGCGCACACCCGCTTATCAAGCTGAAGCTGCCATCGATCTGCATCAACGCACACGCAGCTTGCACTCTGGACAACCGCCAAACCATGGACTCGGCAGCACAGCTCACCCGCACGCAAGCACCCTCGGCAAAGGACAGCCATGACACCGACACCCACAGGCCAGTCGCCATCGACCTCTCCCACCACCTCTCGGAGCTCGCAAAGGCACGCAGACAGTCGCCATTGAAGACATTCGCAAAGTACATGGGACAGCCCGGGTTGATCAGCTTGTAAGCCATACATCTCGTCGCTTGGTCATACCGTCTAACATAAAATCACGCTGACGTCCTCGTCGTTTGTTGATATCGCCAGGGCCGGAGGGGTGAGTCGTGCTATTCGAGAAACCGTGGCGATCGCCGGAGCATACCAAGTGCAGCATAAGCTGACTGACGGTGTCCTATCTCACATCTATATTGCATTTCCCTTCACGTCATCTCCTTCCATCCTCGCTACCTTCTTCCTCCCCTTCCCCTGTTCCTGATGTATCACATTTCTCCCCGGCCTGAACGATCTACAACGACGACTATCATGATAATTCTGCGAATCGCTATTCCAAAGCTTCCCGATCCTTCTTATTTCCCTCTCGAATCACTCTCGGGCGCACTATTGCCCATTGATCAATTCAGCACTTCGTCAAACAAGCACGACCATGAGCAGCAAGCTTCCTCGACTTCCACTGCTGGCCCAGCAGCAGCAGGATGGCTCCCTAGTTGGCTGTTTGGAGGAGCTAAACAAAAGACAACACAGATTACTGTGCCGAAATTCGAGAAAAAGCCGGATAAAGAGACGTTGCAGCTGTCTGGGGCGTTGCAGTATGGTGCGTAACCCTCTTCTTACCCAGAAAGCGGTCTTTGATGTATGCTTTTGTATATGCGATGGCTCTTTACGCTCCACGTTCGACATGCGCTTCTACACGCACATGCACACGCACACGCTCACAGGCAGCGCCGAAGGCTTGCCTTTCCTGCAGGCCTTCCTCAAAGAATGGACCTCCCTCCTCTCTCCACCTCCATATTCCAATTGGTCCGTTCTCCTAGACGATGGCTCAACAGACGGATGGCACAAAGTGATAGAAACGCTCTGCAACCCTGGTGATCCTATATTGGTAGAAGCATGGACTTATCCTAGCGCTATTGAATCAGGCTGGCCGATGGGTGTCAGAGCTGTCCCTGTGGGCATTGACGCGGATGGATTGTTGCCGCGAGAATTGGAAAAGACGCTAGAGGGATGGGATGTGGAACAGAGAGGGTGCAAGAGACCATCGCTACTGTACACGGTGCCTGGTGAGTGTGAACTTCTTTGAGCTGTGTTAGCATACCTGGTTTCGTTTCGTTGACGCCTGGATACACGAATGTTCGCATCTCTTCTCTTCCTTCCCCATCTCACTTTCGCCTCCTATCTCCTCTGCCTGACTATGCTCCGTGATTCTCTACTGCCTTCACTCTCTCCGCACGCAGTCGGTCAAAACCCTTGTGGATCCGTCGCTCAGATTCAGCGCAAGAAGGAAATCTACGATGTCTGCGTGAAGTACGATGTCATCATCTGCGAAGACGACGTGAGTGAATGCAGCGCTGCCGACCTTCAGTATGTGAAAAGGCCTTCAGGAAGCTGACACGCTTTCTCCTGCCGTGATCAGCCATACTACATCCTTCAATTCCCTTGGGAAGAAACTGAAGCTGAAGCTACTACCAGATCATCAAGCAAGCCCGCGATCGATGAGAATCGTCGATTTCTGCGCTCCCTCTCGCCTTCGTACCTCACCATCGACACACAAGGCCGGGTCGTTCGGCTAGACACGTTCAGCAAGACCGTAGCACCAGGCTGTCGATTGGGATGGATCACCTCGAATGCAGTCTTCAGCGAGCGCATTCTGCGGGCATCCGAGACGAGCACTCAACAACCGAGCGGATTTGCTCAGGTCATGGTCGGCAAAATCTTGGAAAGTTGGGGCATGGAGGGCTGGATTCGCTGGTTGCGCGGGCTGAGGGCGGAATATCGCGCCAGACGAGATGTCACCGTTGATGCGTTCCATGAACATTTCAAGATCGAGACAAAGCGTACGCCTCTCTCGCTCACTGCTGCAAGCGGCGGAGCGCATCAGCCGCAAAGCCGAATCACATTCGTCGGATACGAAAAGTACAGTTCTGTAAAGCGAACTCCTCTCCGGACATTGCGCGACTATACGGGTCTCGATGAGAAGTTTGCCAATTTCGGACTAGAAGCTCAAGGTCGACGGACGTTGATTTCTTTCAGTCCTCCTGAAGGAGGGATGTTTGTCTGGCTCAATGTACATATCTTCAACCATCCTCAATTCCGCTCCATCCCGGCCGAAGATCACGAACGCAAAAAGAAAGCAACAAAAGATCTCATGAATCAATTGTGGGAAAACTTGGCGGCTGCCAAAGTGCTAGTCGCGCCGGGATGGTTCTTTGCAGGCGATGGACTGCGATCTGGAGCGCCTAATGAGGAGCCCAAAGGCCCGCAATTCACACTCGAGCACCAGCAACACCACCGACGAGAAGCTGAAATGACCCTTGTGCAGGCGCAAGATGCTCTCCTTGAACCGCTGGGTGGCAATGCTAGCGTTGGCATCAACAAAGATCTCCTTGCTGGAATTGGACATTTTAGGATCGCATTCAGCTATGCTAGCCATGAAACGCTGCGCGAAGGAGTAAAGCGCTTTAGCGAGGTCGTGGTGGATTTCTTCGATGATGCCAGGCAGTAGAGGCGCCCGGTTCATTCTTTGTTTGAAGTCGCGTGTATTGTCCTGTAGGCTGCATCTCGGCGATTATCCTTACATATTGCGTAGACTCCTCGCTCGTCGTCCCGTCGATGGCAAGCCCCGCTGCAATCCACGGGACAAATTCCAGATGACTCGAAGGCCGTCAACGGGCGTCGGCCCAGTTGCTGCTGCTCATTGCCAGGCAGGATGGGCGTGAACACACCACAACAGCCCTCGGTAATCCCCAATAGTGCTAACAAATGAAGGACCAAAAACGCTAGATCTGAAATGGCAAATGAAAGGTATGGGTGTTCGACCACGCGTGAAACGGCATAATCTATTTGTGGTGGTATTTGCTGACGAAGAAGTGGAGTCTCCTCGCGATGCTTGTAGCTGTTGCTACTTATTCGAAAGCGGCCCTTTTGACGACACCAGGCTGGATACGATTGCGTCGCGCCTTTTTGAACGAGCCAGATGGAATCAAGATGTTTCGGCATCCAAACACAGTGTCTTGCTGTTGAGTGTCGTAGTCGTTGCAGTCGCAGAAGCCGTTGCTGAGGAAGACATTCCGGCCAGAGGTGCAAGTTGGTGCAATTGGCGCCTTATACCTCCAGGAGATTTCGCCGGCGGGGAGGGAATCGACGGGCCCAGAAGCTGACAGCAAGACACCAGCGCCATTACCTTCGCCAGCTAGGTATGAAAGGGTCATTTTGGAATCTAGTCAGATCTGCGGGGGCTTTGAATGAGCTGGTCAATGGAAAACTCTGATTACACAGCAATAGAATGAGGCAAGGAGACCAAAGGGAGTCAGCGAGACGAAAGAAGAGGAGTGCCTCGCGCTTAATTAAGGCCTGACTCACCACAAAAGGCGTCTACGCCAATGCAGGTAGGTTGTTCGTCGCAGCGAGCTTTAAGAGTAAGCAAACTCTGGCCGCTAGTGTATTGTTGCAAGATTCCAACTGTAGCAGCAGGTGTTCTGGCTTGTGAAAACACATAATCTTGATATTCAGAAGTGAGGGTGACCGAGCAGCCTCGGGCAGTGTCTTGCTGCTCGATAGTGTAGTCTCCACAGGTGCATGTTCCGTCGTTCTGGGTGAATTGGTCTGCATTGAAATCGCAAATCGGGCCGCCGTCTACGGCGTTGTACCTGCGCGTGGTTGATCAAGACGATACGGTCAGTCAGGGCGACAGCCGTGTCTGCTCTGCTTCGTTCTCAAATTGCTTTGAGGCGCAAACTTACCTCCAGGACACTGTACCACCCGATATTGTGCTGTACATGCTGCCTGCCGCAAAGATGTAGCCATCGACACCGCTAGAAGCTATAGTTGCAAAGAAGGTAGAACAGCCTCAGGCTTTTGGAGTCTATTTGACGAAAGCGGCTCGGCTGTACCCGGTGGCGCAAAGGGTTCAGACTTACTGGGGCTAAGAACATACCCTATGCAGGCATCGTCGGCCAAGCATGCATCTTGGTAGCCTTGCTGGGTCGTGGGTAGGTCACCGCGCATCGGGAGAATATCAAACCTTGTCACAGAGATGACCAAGGCATTGCGGATGTCGAAGGTCTGGAATTGAGACTGTGCGCGGACGGAGGAGATGACAGCTAGGAGGCCGAGTCCGAGTGTGGACGCTGTTGTTGACTTAAGGCTGAGCATGATGCTGGCGATAAGGAGGATCGACTCGGGCGGTGGGAGGCGTAAGGCAGGAAAGATAGAGGGGCTATCAGCAATACCACGTACTGTACTGTAAGTAGTATACGAAGCAAGAAGGCGCGAAGACAGGTCATCGATGTCTGTTGATTGATCGATGGGTGTGCTGGACCCTGTACAAGTCGAGGCATGCAAGAAAGTCAACACGCTGAGGAAGACGCACGTGACGAGAAAATGGACTGGAGGACGTGACCATTTCCTCGGAAATGTCTTCGCTTGACTCGCTTCGATGTGGTCCGAGTCGCAGTAAATTCTGTACTGTACCCTTTCGACGCGCTTTCCCGAGTCTTGCAGTTGCCTTTGCTCTGCCTTTCACTCTCGAGCCTTGATCTGCTGCAGTGTGCTGCTGGCAGTAGCACGCACGAAACGCCCGTCGAGAGGGCAAAGTCCTGGCCCTGGCTGATGGTGAGCGAATGCAGCGTGCGCATTGCTGCACGGTTGCGCTGGCCGCTCCGCCTCTCGCAGTGTCTTCGAGCATCGTCGCAACTGGCTGTCCAGCAGAGTGCAGAGCATGGCCTCGTCGAGGACGCTGGTGACGGTCAGAATGGCGCCGCACTCGCACAGCTGGCGTGTTACTGTGCATGGGTCGCAGCAAGAGTAGAGCTCCACGGGCGTGCTGCTGTCGTTCGTCCGGTCGTCGCAGAGGCAAGAGTGCATCGAGTCGCGTGAACACGCTGGTCCGTCACAATTCTTCCTCGCTGCTTGCTTGCAGGGCAACCGACTGATGACAATTGCGTACGAGTACAGTACACACACACACACACATCGGCGCAATTCTACCACAGCCTCGCGTCTTGCCGCCATGCCACTCGAGCTTGTCTCTGGAAGCATGGAATGCCCGACAACAGACTTGAACAAGAACAGGCACATGTTACCATAAGATGGGTGCATGCTCTTGCACTGGACAAGACTCAAAATAGATGAGCTGTTGATTCTCTCCACCTGTTGCTGATTTCTGGCAAGCCCGAACGCTGAGCTGCTGCTCCTCTAGGCCTTTTTCCTCTTTTGCTACTACTGCTGCCTGACGTAGAACAGAAAGCACCATGGTGGCTGGGCATAATCGCTCCCTCTCGGTACCACTCGTACGCTCTACAAGCTCGCACTCGCCATCGCTCTCCTCATCGGTACGTCTGGCGCTTCAGTTTCCTCGTCTGACGATGAGAGGCCTTCCCATCATGATCGTTCCACTTTCAAGAAGAATATAGCAGCCGGTGAAGTACCAAATCAAGTCAGGCACAGAGTAGCTTTCGTCGGGATCCACAAATGCGCGACTCACAGTGTAATCCATATGTCCCTGGCCAGATCCCAACACCAGCGCTCCAGGGGTGATATGTCGCTGAATAGCATTCTTGGCAAGCCACACACTAATATGATGACTATGCCGAGACAGTAAATATCGACCGTCCACGTCCACGGGTCCTCCCAGCGCCGCATTCCAATATTACTCGACTCTAGGGCTGGAGAGGGACCAATTGTTGAAGGCGGCTGCACCTGTGCACGGAGAGTTGAAGGCTCGGTCACGCCTGTGCATACTAGTAGCGCAGCTTCACCGTCGTCTTTCTTTATAGAGAATGCACTGTAAGACATTGTGCAATTGTCTTGTGTAGATGGTGAACAAAAAAGGAGGCGAGGTGAAAGCGGTTGAGATAGAGTAGGAGTGTCGCCGAGTGAATCTGAGAAAAAGGAGCGAAAGGACGTTGCCTATTCGAGCAGCTTATGTCCTCACTCTGCGATCTTCGAGAAGGTGCACGTCAGCCACCTGTCATGTCGGTGTCGCCGGAGACCGCGTGCTGGCAAAGTCGTCGAGGGACAGGGATCGATGAGCATACAAAGCTTTGGTTGCCTGTCCATTATAGATCGACTGTCCATTGCTGTTGTGCCCAAAATCTGTCACGCAGACCACGCAATGAGCGCCACGGCACCTGCAAAACAAGTGTAAAGCTTGTCAGACGATTAGCACTCGGATCTGTACGACTTGTGCAGGATGCGGTCTTGTCAGACTGGCCTACACTCGATTCAAGCGGGGGGAGACCCTAAGTAAGGCTCTTTAAGGCAAGCTTGATGCCTTCTGGTGTCTTGATTCGTCGTACGCACAGTCCATGGCTCAGTCCGCCTTCACGTCGTTCTCGCTCGCCCAGATATCATCCAGCATGCTCCCTCTGGCCCTCTGGGCATGCTGGGGTATCGCCTCAGCCGGGCAGGATGGCTCATGCCGTGCACTGAGTGGTCTGGTCGTGTGCTACCTGTTGGTAACGTGAGCAATACTGTCGCTTGTTCGGCCTTACACTGTCAATGCTAGAGGATTGACGACAAGTTTATTATATCGGCCCCGCAGATCCGCGTGGCTCGTATGTCCTGCTTCAGGCGTGTGGGCCAGTCTTGGAGCAGCGTGTGCGCCATCTCACGGCATCGATAGTACGTTTACGCAACCTTGGTCTGCCATTGAAGCGTTGCTACGTCGCTGCTGAGCATGCTCTGTCCTTGTTGATACTGTATCCCTGCAGACCAAGGCGATATTCACCACGTTGCCGGACCCTCTTGGCCCATCGGCACGGTGATCAAGTCGGAGCAGCGTGATCTGTCTCGTGTCTACCAATGGACAGCAGAAGTGCTCGGTGGTGTCTGCTCGGTCTAGGAGGCCAGCATCGAGTTCACTGCTGGCTCAAGCTGGCTGATCTGTGATGGGTGCACTTGAACACCTGGGAGAGGCCGTGCGGGCGTAGCAGCGACTCTATGGCGTACTGTACTGTACTACAGTATGTGCGTGTGTGCACAATACTAGCTGCTGCTTTGTGGAGCGTATCCAAGGGCATGAGCATCAACAAAGAACGGTTGTTGTCGTCGATCATCAATGCTTTGCTTTGGACTACTGTACGTCGAATACTGTCGTAGAGCCTTGACATTACTGGACTGCACCGCATCGTGCTTGCTGGCTGTCAAACACCACGTGCTCTGCCGGATGGGGCGGCCAGGCAGGCTTGTAACGCTTGTTTACAGCTGCACAATCCGGTGGACGGGGACCGGCCTGGACAGACGGCCAGACCCCAACAAAGCTCATCATAACTACTTACCGTGGAGCTGAAACCTTTGCAAGTTTGCACTAATCACCCGCCATGCGCTGTGCCCTGCCATCAATCAGTCCGGCCTCTGCGGTCCGCCCTTGGAAACACGCAAAGCTCCTCACGTCCGGCCATACTGCTGGAATGATTGCATGCCTCGGCGGAGGGTCACGGGGTTGTTTTGCTGATTTTCTCGAGGGAGAAGCAGCAAGAACCCAAGACGGCAAAACAAACAAGACGTGTCGATGGCCCTGCTGGCTCGCTGAGCTCGTCACAGCTCGCTTTCCTTTTTCTTTTCTTACAGTCACTACTGTAGGCACCTCGTCACTCGCTGCTGTGCAGTACAACTGGGCCACTCTCGTTCAAAATACACATTCCTTTCACTATGCACGGCTTCGGTACTACTGCAGCCTGCCTGATCGCTGGCAGCTTGTTGGTCGCCAAAACGGCTTTCGCTCAAACGTATGCGGACTTCACCGTTGCGGCGAATGACTACGTGTACTTCGCAAGCCCCATCACTCCGATCAGACAAGCACAAGATTTGACCATCGACGAGCTCAAGGGCCTTTGTAACGGTAGCCCCACCTGCATCGGCTATGGTGTCTCTGCCTATGGTAAGTGTTGTGTCGTCATTGTTAAACAAACAGGGGGAAGAAGGGGCCAGGACGATGGCAGACGAGAAAGCGGATTAGAACCACTTGCTGATTATTCGTTCCGTCTTGTTCCTCCCAACGCTCGTCTTCCCCATCATCTCTCGTGTTTCGAAAAGGCAATACATATCTCTATGAACGAGGCGGGAGTACCACCCGAATTGGAGGCGTGCCGTTTGACCTCCCGTATGGGTGGAGGTAAGCAATTCCAAGATCGCTTGCTGGATGTCCTCCACATGCACAGACAAAAAGATCTATTAAGCTGATGCCTTTGTGAAATGCTCCGTCTCGTCACTTGGAACGGACACGCTCTTATACAGATATGATGCACCTGTGCTTCCAAGCTGCTCCTCCGCCACGGACATATTTGACGGTACCGGACTTTGTCAATGCGGCAACCCGGGCTTTGAAGTGCAAGACACCACGTTCGGCTGCCGAAAGCTGACAAGCGGAACCTACGAGGATTACACCCTCCCTCCAGGCGGCCTTACTGCTGTGGATAGTTACAGCTATCTGGGGAATTACTACGGAGGCCAAGATCTGGACAGCCTGAAAGCTCGCTGCGATGCCCAACCAGAATGCATTGGCGTCGTGGGACAACGTGGTGAGTGTATGGAATTATGTGAAAGAGGCCCGAGACTTGAGAGCGCGCTGACCTCGCTCCTTTTCCTTTTGTCGATGTAGAGTAACGATAATTCCCACGCGTTTCTGCGACTAGACAAAACCCGCGACTGAGACGCGCCTTCCATTTTTGCCAACCTTGCAGCGGGGAGCAACGGAGGATATCTCATTGCAGCAACAGGTAGCGCTCCAGCTTCCTATCTATATGGTTCACTCGTATCATGGAGGTGAGAAAGCTGGATGGATCTCTCCGGCGGCGGTCGTCAGGCTTACTGAGCAATTTTCCCCCAATGACCTCAGGTACAATGCCATGTTGGGGCCCTCGTGCAGTGGACTTACCGACACGTTCCTCCAGAATGGATTTTGTCAATGCGGGGATGGAGAAGATCAGAATACTTCATTCGGCTGTGTCGCAGCTGCGCCTGTGCCTGTTCCATCTGGAGGCTTCAGTCGCCAGAAGAAGAGACGAAACATGATCCAGCCTGGCGTGGTTCGCAAACCTGCTTTCGCGTGATCTTCGTGCCATTTCTTGGATCCTTCTTTTTCATGTCCTTATTTTCGCTTCTTCTGGATCGACGTGCTAGCTGTAGAACTACCGACGCAGCGGTTCACACAGCGTGGACTAGTCGTTTGGAGCTGTGCAGTCTGCGGACATATTACGCGTCTTTCTTTGTTAGGGTTCAGCGTGGGCATTAGTGCTGCATATGAGCTTCTCGGGATGTGCGTGTCTGCACCCAAGTATCAGCTGCAGCTATGGCCTTTACATCTTAGCTGCCTCTTACCACTTTTGTAGAGACGTTTGTCGACAGGGTGACCAAGTCGGAGCAGCGTGATTCGTCTCGTGTCTACCAATGGACAGCAAGAGTGCTTGAGTGGTGTCTGCTCGGTCTGCGAGGCCAGCATCGAGTTCACTGCTGGCTCAAGCTGCTGATCTGTGACGGGTGCACTTGACACCTGGGCGAGGGCGGGCGGTCGTAGCAGCGACTCTATGGCGTACAGTATTGTACTATGTGCGTGTGTGCACAATACTAGCTGCTGCTTCGTGGAGCGGATCCAAGGGCATGAGCATCAACAAAGAGCGATTGTTGTGGTCGATCAAAACCTTGAACGTCGCATTGCTGCTCTGCTCTGGACTAAATAGTATCATACAGTGCTGTACTGACAGCAAACCGCGGTCACATTCTGCTCACTGGAGACCGGCTGGCTGGCTGGCTGGCTGACCATGTGCCATGCTGTCCTCGTGCTGGCAAGCGGTCCAGAGTCCAGACAAGTTGCTCGCAACACAGACGGCGAGCGGCGCGCAAGCCCAGACGAACAGCATAAGTTACCCGGCGGACCACAATCCTCAGTGCTCACTCCGCTCCCTGCTCAGCCAACCGCCATGGTGTTCATTAACTTCATTTGGCATGCGAAACTTCATTTGGGAATTGCATGCTTTGCGGGAGATACCCTCATCACGACTTGTACTTTGGACTCACAAGTCACGAGTCCCCAGGTGCCCATGGAACATCAACAATTCGATCATTTTCAATGCCCTTGCATGCCTGGGCCCTGCCATCATGCCATGGAATGGTGCAGTCGCCGGTCGGCCCTTGGCTGTGAAACTTTCAAGCCACGCCGCCGCAGAAAATTGTTGCATGCCTCGGCGGAAGATCCCATTGGAGACCAGAGAAAAACCAGGGAAAACAAGAAAGAAAGAACAGGGCCGAAACAAAACAACAACAGCAGAGGCGATATTGCTCAGGTCTCTTTTGCCTTCTCTTTCCTTCGCAACTTGCCTTTACTCACCAACAGTATCCCTCCCGCACCTTTCCTCGCTGAACATTGCATCAATCTGCCATGCACGGCCTCCGCACTACCGCAGCGTGCTTGCTCGCTGGCAGCTTCATGGCTACCACAACGGCGCTGGCGCAAGCCTTCGCCGATTATACCCTGTCACCAGGGGGTATCGCCACCTTGGCAAGCAATATCAGGCTCAACACGCAATCGCCAGCGTCGACCTTGGACGACCTCAAAGCCGTCTGCAACATCATTCCGTCTTGCGTCGGCGTTATCGTCAGCGGGGGTGGGTCTGAAATTGCACAATAGCGCACAGAAACGATGCTAACTCAGTTTCATTAATGCTTGTCCCTCATGTCCCTTCCTGCTCCCTCTCTTGCTTTGGACCGAACAGACTATAGAGGACTTATTGAACGAGGAGACGATGGGGACTACGACCGAATTGGACCCTCTGATGATGAAATCGTCTATGCATGGAGGTAAGCATCGCAAAGTGGAATGTCGCCTGTGCTGTACTGTCACAAAGGACAGAAGGGGAAGGCCAGCTGGCTGACATGCATAATGACTTGGACCACTGTCATTGGTGCACCTGTCTATTCCATGCACGGCTACAGATACGATGCACCTGACTCTCCAAGCTGCTCCTCCGCCACGGATCGATTTGACAGTACCGGACTTTGTCAATGCGGCAACCCAGGCTTTGAAGAGCAAGACACCACGTTCGGCTGCCGAAAGCTGATAAGCGGAACCTACGAGGATTACACGGAAGGCGGCATTCCTGCTGCGGAGAGATACAGCTATCTGGAGAATTACTACGGAGGCCAGGATCTGGACAGCCTGAAAGCTCGCTGCGATGCTCGACCGGAATGCATTGGCGTCGTGGGACAACGTGGTGAGTGTATGAAAAAATGTGAAAGGGGTCCGAGACTTGAGAGCGCGCTGACCTCGCTCCTTTACCTTTTGTCGATGTAGAGTAACGATAATTCCCACGTGCTTGTGCGACTAGACAGAAGCGCGACTGAGACGCGCCTTCCATTTTTGCCAACCTTGCAGCGGAGATGAACGGAGGATATCTCATTGCAGCAACAGGTAGCGCTCCAGCTTCCTATCTATATGGTTCACTCGTATCATGGAGGTGAGAAAGCTGGATGGATCTCTCCGGCGACGGTCGTTTGGCTTACTGAGCAATTGTCCCCCAAATGACCTCAGGTACAATGCCAGGTCGGGGCCCTCGTGCAGTGGACTCACCGACACGTTCCTCCAGAATGGATTTTGTCAATGCGGGGATGGAGAAGATCAGAATACTTCATTCGGCTGTCTCGCAGCTGCGCCTGTGCCTGTCCCATCTGGAGGCCTCACTCGCCAGAAGAAGAGACGAAACATGATCCAGCCTGGCGTGGTTCGCAAACCTGCTTTCGCGTGATCTTCGTGCCCTTTCTTGGATCCTTCTTTCTTATGTCCTTTTTTCGCTTCTTCTGGATCGACTTGCTAGCTTTACCGACGCAGCGGTT
This sequence comes from Cystobasidiaceae sp. HBUAS51001, assembly GCA_003351005.1. NCBI lineage: Eukaryota > Fungi > Basidiomycota > Cystobasidiomycetes > Cystobasidiales > Cystobasidiaceae > Cystobasidiaceae sp. HBUAS51001. The sequence goes on from QOZY01000057.1 coordinate 15,811, forward strand.
CAACACAGCGTGGACTAGTCGTTTGGAGCTCTGCATTCTGCGGACATACTACGCCTCTTTCTTTGTTAGCGATCAGCGTGGGTATTGATTCTGCATATCAGCTTCTTGTCATGTGTATGTCTGCACGCAAGTATCAGCTGCCAGCTATGGCCTTTACTTTGTTCTAGGTGGCTCTTGCCACTGTTGTAGAGACGTTCGTTTTCGGCTCACGGCAGTCGACTCTGAGCGCAAAGCAGCGCGGATCAGACGCTAGCCTTGCATATCACATGCATTTACCACTAGGCTCAGATCTGGCTGCGGACGGTCGACGTTATTGCGATTGCCAGCTTCCCAAGCTCACTATCAGCTGTGACAGCGCAACCAAGGCTTGTCTGCTGTCAACCGCATGGAAGGGGACAAGGGGCGGCGCATAACAGCAATGCACAATAAGTGATCACAAGTCTGTCACCTCGTCGACCAGCACGCCTTGCTCCCGTTCTCGCTCTTGCCTTCAACGGGTAGCGAGAAGACGTGGGAAGAATGGATGCGGTGCAGCTGCGCGAATGCAATGCAGGGACACGATGGACACGATTCAGCTGAATGGACGAGTCAAGTGACCTCTGCGCGTCCCGCGTGCTGGCTGCTTGCTGGCTGGCTTGCGTCTTTCTCTTCTGCCCGTTCTCGTCGCTAACATCTGAACACTCAAACACCGACCTCTCGTCAAAAAATACACACAGCGCACCTTGAAAATCTCACATTATGCTCTCTACCTTCAAGACCGTCGCCGTAGCCCTCCTCGCCGGATGTCTCGTCGTCGGTGTCGCCTCCTCGCCATCGCCCGCTGCAGACGCAGAGGCAGAGGCTGGACCGGGAGCTGTGAATGCACAATCTGCAGCCAATGACATGTACAAGCTCGTAAAACGAGCTGGTCCTTGTGAGTGCATGCATCTCTCGCATGCCAAAGACTTCATTCGCTACAGTGTCTGACCGTTGGTTCGTTTTTCCACTCACTCGCACTCGCAGCTGGCACCCTCATCAAACCTGCCGGCAATGACTGGGTCTACACAGAAGTCAGCTGGCCAGGATCAGGTGCGTGCATGAGTGGACTATGGCAATTATCTAGTACGCCCGCAGCATCTGGCTAATACCTACTTACCTGCTCACTGGCTCCCAAATTCACACCCTCTACCATCATTCCATCTTGTTGAAAATATGCAGGATTCAGATTCATCTATCAGCCCGTCTATCAGCGATCTCGCGACTCTGCATGCGCAAACCACCGCCAGGCCTGTTGGGCCGCTACGACTTGGCTCGAAGTCGCGCTCGTGAGCGTGACCCAACCCGGCCAGGTGTTCAAGGTGGGGCCTGAACGTTCACTTGTTCTGATCAAATACGACGATTCGTGAGATGTGCTGACGATGAGTACCATGAACGTTTTTGCAACTGCAGCTCGCAGACTATTTACACGCTTCACTTGATAACCCTGCTGCCAACATCGACACTTGGCTCGGCGTCCCCGTCGAAGCTGCATGCGGCGACTACAGGGTCCGCGTTATCGAGCACCAGCGCTATTTCGACCAGTGGATCTCCTTCCAGTATGTATACCACATCACACATGCCAATATGGGCTTGCATTCCTGTCTTTGGTATTCACTAACTGAATCAAATCTGCCCTTCAATGTTTCCTCTGCTTTTCTCGTCCGGCTTCACTCCATCTCGACGATGAATACAGATCCGCCGCTCCCCTCATCCACATGCAGTGCGTCCGGTATGCCGGCCCCACAAAGTGATGCCTTGTGCAAGGTCCTTCAATATGGACCCGAGCTCGGACTAGCTGTTTCCCGTTCAAGTCGGCTTTTTCTTTCTTTCCGCCGACTTTTGAATCACTTGCTTTCTTTGAAGGTCTTGAAATAGCTGCACAGGTGCAGACTCCGTGTAATGATAGGCCTCCTGCTTGCTACGATGCCATGCACGTGCAACCAAGTGCTCTTTCTCCAAGCCAGCCAGAGCCGAGCGAGTGGAGCAGGCGCATACAAGCAAGTACATATGCCACTCCATGCACATACACATATGATTCGCACGTCTGCAGCTCTTTCTTCCTTGGAGCCCCAGCTTTCTGGTCCTCGAGCAGTCCACGGGGTAAATCCCTCACCTCCGCTGCTCTCTTCTTCTCCACGCAGGGCACACGGAATTAGCAGGACAGCAGAGGGGGACACACGAGCACACGCAGCACATCCACACGCTGTACACGGACACGCGCATGCCCGTCAGTCATGGCCGCGGCCGCAGTCTCGAGCACCGCCAGCGGGAGCGAGCACGCTCTCAACGAGGACAGAGACAGAGACAGCAGCGAGCAGCCCAGCAGCAAGAAGAGGAAGAAGAATGCGACCATGGCGTGCAATACGTGCAGGAGGAAGAGGAGTGCGCTATCCCGTACGCTGTGACTCTTCAAACCCAGCTAACGCTGGTCCATCGCATTTGCAGACCGATGCATCGTCCCAGAAGGTGCAGCCATCTGCACAGGATGCGCCAACTCGGGCAGCGAGTGCACTTTTGCGCAGATTGACAAGCGCAGAGATGGAATACAAGACTTGAGGGAGAAGCTCGCGCAGTACGAAGCTGCTTTTGAGCGGTTGCAGTCGCAGCAGCAGCAGCCGTCTCTGCAGCAAGCGGGACCTTCGACCTCCAGCACCTCGAATACAGGCCATCAGCAACGGCAGCTCGATGGATCTGCCAACTACAGCATCAGGACTGACCAGCCACCATCAGCCTCTTCAACCTCCTTCTACTCGAATCCAAGCCTCGCCCTGCCCCTCCCCGACGCCACACAGTCGCTCTCCCCGCCTGACCCAGCTGCGGGAACCTCGATGCTCCAACACATGCACTACAAAGAGCCATCGAGCAGCTATATGAATATGGGCATGCAGCACAGTAATAACAATCACAACAACAACAAAAATGGCACATACCCGCATCCTCAATCATCAACGTCGCAGCAACAGCCAAGCCTACCTTCGCTGCCCTCTCCAGCTCAGTCCTCGACTCCTCCATTGCGAAACCACCCTTTGCATCCTCAGCCACATCCATATCCCAATCCTCAATCGCACACAAACGGCAGCAACACCGGCAGCAACACCGGCAGCAACAGTGGCATAGGCCAGAGCCCGCACCGTACTACGCGAAAAATAAGCGGTCGCAGTCCAGACATGCTCGCTGTCATGGATTGTCTAGCTGTAGAGCCCGATGGCCGTATACGAGCCTATGGAGCAACGTCCAGCAATGCGCTCGCGGGAATCGAGGACCGACTCAGCAATTCTGCAGAAGACGATGTTTATTCCGAAGATAACAACCACAATTATGCCAGCGGCGGACACGAGCACCACAATCACCATCATGACCATCATCAGCTCATGGGGACGATTCACGCTAGAGGTGGTGCGGACGGAAGCGGCAATGGCAGTGGATCTATAAATCGTCGACGCCAGATGATGATGAGGAAGAAGCAGCCTCCAGGAGCTGCAGCACACATCGTAGCTCCACCTGAAGAGCTACCAGCTATGCAATGCTCAGCTCTCGTCGCTGCAGCTGCAAATATAGCTGCTTTGCCCCTCGGAACGGATATCAGGACCGTTCAACATCTCTTGAACCTGTATTTCTTGTGGGCTTGGCCCATGTTTCCTATCATCTCAAGACAGATCTTCATGCAGCACTTCTCGACTGGAGGGCAGTACTATTCGCCATTGCTGTTGAATGTGAGTCTATGGAGAATCTTTGCTTGCTCCTTATCTCTACTTTTTTTTTCTATTCGAAGTTCGAGCTGACTGATCTGTCTTCCTGTTTCTCGCAGGCCTTGCTGGCGTTATCGTGCCATCTTTCAGACTGGAAAGTGTGAGTCCATTCCGCGCTGTGCCTGTACAGCGCCCTCCATCGATGTACATGGATTTGCCCGACTGACCCACACAATCATTTTCCCGTACTTTCGTTCGAATCATCTCAGCGTCCGAGCAAATCACAATGATCCCATGTCGGCCGGGCAGACTTTTTTCGACATGGCAAAGAGCTTGCTCGAGGATGAGCTCGAAAGACCCTCTGTTACGACGGTTCAAGCGCTTTGCTTGATGGCGAAGCGAGAGGCGTATAGTGGAAGACCACTGCGAGGAGGTCTCTACATTGCAATGTGCGTCTTTTCCAGCTTCAGCTCTTCTTTAGAGTGTTCATAGATTGTTCAAACCGCTTACTTGGGTTTGAATGGACGCGCACAGGTGCGGCCGCCTGGTTCTAGATCTTGGACTACACCTTGATGCCTCGCACCTCGTGGAACGAGGTATCCTCACATCCACAGACCGCTACATTCGCTCTATTGCATTCTGGGGTTGCTGGTCTGTTGATAAAGAATATTCAGCAATGGTCGGAAGACCGTGCAGTATCAGCAATGTCGTCATCACTTGTCCGAGACCGGGATATTGGGAACTCGAGGACTTTGTGAGTGCCAAGTCAACTACGCCATACTGAGAAGAGTCAATGGACTCTGATGTGCGGTTCTTGTTGCGGCCTTCCCTCAGGACTGGTGGGATGCGTATACGCGCGGCGAAGTTGGCACAAGTGGCTGCTCGCTCAAATCGCCCTGGTACGGGCCGCGCGCGATTGGTAAGTATGAGAAATGCATCCGCAGAGCTCGCGCAGAATCCTCTCATCAAAAAAGCCGCGCTGACTGGCATACTTATCGCCCTTTGCAGCCGATGCCTCGCTTGCAATGGCTAGCGTGCACATCAAAGCGATGGAGAAGCTGCACTGGACAGACGAGAAACCCAATCCTGTCGACTTGTCCCGCGCCCTCGAGGCGGCCATGGCGGATGCCAGAGCCGCCATAGCGACTCTCCCGTCTGTGGATGAAGTGCGCGCACAGGGCTTGACGCCTCACGTCATTACATTGCAGTGAGTACTGGCTCGATTTCGCTATTACTTTTGCAAGGTTGTCATTGCGCCATGCTGAGATAATGATAACTCTGCAGCATGGTCTATCACTGCCATATCATCATCATCAATCGGCCTTTCCTGTTTGACGATCCCGAAGATCGAGCTTCGAGGCCGCCAAGTGCAACTGGCGGGATGGATGACACTCCTCGGAAACGCTGCTTCAGCAGCGCAGGCGAGCTCGTCCGTCTCATGGACATCTTCGGCTCAATGACCCCGAGCGGCATCCAACCAACGCTCAATTGTCACCAGCACAACCTCGTCATTGCAGCTGCGATCCTCATTTTCCAAGTCACCTCTGGCGCAGATACTTTTGCAGCGACCTACGAGAGTCGCCTTGCGAATGAGATGCTGCAGCGAGCATTTGCGCTCCTGGGCGAAATGGCAGAATACAGGCTGGCGGCAAGACAGGCTCTTGCGAACCTCAAAAGCTCCTTGGGGCAACGCAAGCGCCGAGAAGCTCGCATCGCACATACGCACTTGACACATGTGCATAATCGAAGCGACGCATCATCACTCTCAAGCGAGCAGCAGCCCATGTTTGACTTTACGACGGTCGAGGAAAAGACAGACGGGCAAGTGGGCAGGGATGTCCCATTCGACCCATTCGCAACGCTTGGAGGGCTCTCGACGGAGGTAAATGAGCATAGCGTTCCCTCTGCGGGTATACTCGATGGTATGCTCCATGCACCCCTTTTCTTCACGAACGACGCTCCACAAGACGACTTTTCGGACTTGGACTCGTTCCTTGCTCAACATAGCGGTTATCTGTACTCGGCGGATCTCCTCAAAGACTTTCCTGGTGGAATTTGAAGCACCTACTCATATCGTCGACCATCGTGTCAATGTAATTGTCGTTGTTGATTATTGAGTTGCTATCTACCTCAAAGGCAAGGCATGCCAATGGCATGCGAACGCCGATGCTGAAGTAACTCTTACTTTGTGTCAGAACAGCCAAGAGACCACCACAAGGACAGTACCATACATTTGCTACCCTCGCACGTAAAATTGCTTTACAACCACTGGCGTGACCACACAAGTCAGAATTACTACTGAGCAGACCTGAGAACGGCGGTATTGCAGTTCTTTGCGTTCATCTTGCGCCAGATCCAAGTCGGCATATAGGGCGCTACCATCGTGAAGATGTAGGAATCCGTGCCTATCACAATCTCTGGGGGCGGCTCGGACCAGCTCAGTTGTCGAATGACCTCCTTGGAAAATTTCTTGGGGTCCATGCCTCTGCCATTGCCGGTGTCCACGAAGACATCCACCGCTAGACCAAGAGAAATCAATACAAATCGTCGACGGCAGCTCGGATAACATGCACACACCTTTTTCAGACTCAGTAACGCTCTCTTTGGTGTACACTGTGCCTTGATAGTCGAGCTTGGTGTGCTTGGTGGAGAATGGAGTATGGACAAGTGCAGGCGACAAGCTGACGACCTTCACTCCCAGTGGTCGTAGTTCATAGTCGAGCGTTGTTGAAAGACTGCGCAGGGCCGCTTTGGTAGCACCGTAGAGGCCCATCCAGGCTACTGGCGCAATGCCAGCGACGCTTGCGACATTGACGATGATCCCGGATCCCGCCTTGGTCATGATCTTGCCAAAGGCCTGGCAGCACCAGAGCTGACCAAAGACGTTGGTCTGAAACATTGTCTGGACTTCTTCGGGGGGCACTTCGATGAGCACCTCTTTGCTTCCCATGCCAGCGTTGTTGATGAGCAGGTCCAGACGAGGCGAGATTTCGAGAAAGGCGGCCTTGCCCTTTTCAATGCTTTCGAGAGAATCGATAGACATTTCGATGATCTGGAGATGTTTCCGGGTCAATGATTTCGTGGAGCCCGAATGTGCAAATGTGTGCTGTGTCTACCTTTACGCCCTTTGCTCCCAAGTCGCCTTCCTTGCCGTGCTTTCGCACTGAACCGACGACATTCCATCCTTCTTCCGCGAGCGCTGGTCGTCCCACGTCAGTCTCGTTCAGTACTTTTGTGGCTTGATACACCGCTCACTCTGCGCCAGATAGTACCCAATGCCGCCTGTGTGCGACGAGCGTGATGATCAGCCAAAGCACAAGAGGCAGTGGCGGGAGCATGCAACAAGGCTCACCCTCAGTGCAACCCGTCACCAACGCTGTCTTCTTGGTACTTTGCGCCATCTTGCAGCTGTTATCCTTCTCGACGCGTTATTGCAGTTTGGCAAATCGCTAAGGAGCAAAGTACTGAGCCCCGCCTATGCAGGACCAAGAATTCCGGGCTGGGCTGTATCGGCTATTCAGTAGGGCCTGCAGATCAATCTGGGGCCCAGCGAGGAGGCTCGCACAGATCCCTGCGTGTGTATAATGCGGCACATGAGCAACACAAGGGTGTAAAATGGGCAAGACATCAAATGAGCTTCGCATTCCCCGCCACTCGCCAAAGATGGTTATGCCGCTAATGTTTTTTGATTACCCCGCTCCACAACGCCCTTGCACATATTTACAGATTGGGGATCGCTTTTCATCCTTAGCTACAACTCATTGAACCTCCCGACGGACAGTCAAAGGGGTGGTGCCCCGTTGGGGCACATTCGACAGCTTGTTCCCTACTTAAACAACCTCGGCATGAGCTGAGTCTTCCTTATCGTGCTCGGGTGTGCGGGTTCCATGAGAGAAGTTCTCGACCTTCTCGCGCGGGCTTCGGCGGACATGCACTTTGCCATCGACAAAGAGTTTGTCTATCTGCTCGAGTGAGAGGCGCGATGGCTCGGGGAAGAAGAAGTGCAGGAAGACCGCGATGCCAGCATTCGAAATAGCCCAAGGAATGTAGAATCGAGCTCCAATGCTAGATGAAGAAATAATTAGCATGAAATAATTAGTCATGTATGCCATTTGAGCTCACCTTCGAATGCCGACGGGAGTGACCATGACGACGACAAAATTGAACACTGCAGATCGTATAAATTCAGACCTCCAACTTGGCATTCAAGCAGTGCTCAAGAAGACTTACGGAACTGTGTTGCGATACCAAGGGACTGGGACCTCTGGCGGATGGCCTGGTGGCAAAGATAGTGAAAATAGTCAGACGCATTCAGACGAGGCAAGCAATGCAGATTTAAGCAGCTACGTACGAGTGGGCACAGCTCTGAGCCATATATCTACGATAAATATCGTTAGTTCACGCCGTCTGTCATTCAGCGATTGGTGCAGGGCAGCTTACCCATGATGGGACAAGCCAGAAGCCACTCTGCGTCGATGTGAAGGAGATCAGCAGCTGTATATTCATGCCAGAGCACGCAATTACTCACGAAGCTTGCAATGAAGAGGAACATTCCAACTGCGAACAATTGTGTGTCAGCCAACTTCGATGCGACGGGACTAAGAAGGCTCACCCGCAGCGGCGTAGGAGCCAGGTTTAGTGACACCTCCCGTTGCATCGCTCTGGCTTAGACCAGCGGCCCTGAAAAGAGAGACTTGTCACTGAAGGTTCCTAGACGTCGTGATCGTAGCGACCTACAAGAGAATCATGCCAATGCAGTTGAGGACGGAGCCAAGGATCATAGTGCGAACGCGACCGAGGTTATCGACGAAGTAGAAGCATCCAGCAATGGCAAAGACCAATCCGACAACGCCAAGGTTCTGCACATTGTCGAGTTGGAAATTGTCAGCGAAGTATCATCATGCATGTCTAGAGATATCGAAAGCCTTACACCGAGGACAAGCGAAGCAGTTTCGGGAGCGAGACCAACGCCGTCAATGAAGATGGATCCGGCATAGTAGGTCGCGATGTTGATACCGGTAGCTTGTTGGAAGAAATTGACGCCAACAGCGCACAATGTTCGATAGCGGAAGCATTGCTTGTTGTTCTGGAAGCACTCGGACCACGACTTGACAGCGACGCGGTCCTCGAGTGCAACAGCCTCCTGAATCTCGCGCATCGTCTCGTCGGCATACTGCTGGCCGTACAGGCGGGAGAGGACGCGTCGTGCTTCTTCAGGCTTGCCGACCTCAGTCAAGTATCGCGGGCTTTCGGGGGAGAAGCAAAGGCAGACGAGACTGATGAGCACAAGCATAGCCTGAATCGCGATAGGCTGCAGTAGAAGACAGCGGTCAGTGACAGATCAAACAGCCCATTAGACCTGTATGTACCATTCTCCAGCCAAGTGGTCCAGTGTTCTTGCGGAAACTGCGTTTTGAATGTCAGGGATGAAGGCCTGCGTTTGTACACGAAACAGTGGGACGTACGCGTATGTCACCCAGAAAGCGCTCATGAGTCCAGTGGCAGCGAGGACGAGCTCGATGCTCATGAGGAGACCACGGAAGCGTGGCTTGACCAGCTCGGAAATGTATGGTGGGACGGCGGCAGTGAGAACGCCGACTGCGAAGCCGTTGAGCAGACGCATGGCAATGAACATGCCAAGGTTGACACTGCCAGCGAGGAGACCACCTCCGACGAGCGTACCGAGGGTACCGCAAAAGAGGAGGTTACGACGAGTCATTTTGTTTCCAATCCAGACATTGAAGAGACATCCGAAGAAGGCACCGAGCACAAACATTGCGAGAGTCGCTCCGAGCAGAGTAGCGCCAGTGGGAGCCATAATGGTAGGGAAGGTCGACGCAAAATCCGGGCTCTGTGTCAGAGCATTCTATCATTCGCGGAAGAAGGGGGTCAGCTCGGACAGCCGCTACATACAGCAAGCGAAGCGTGACTCACGGCGATACCTTGGTCATAACCAAATAGCAAGAAGCCTGCAGCGCATCCGGTAATGGAGACAGCGAGCAGAGGGACGCCTGTGAGGGAGTCCTCGAGCAGAGGTGCCGAGAATGGCTTCATGGTTGCGGAGTCTTGAGGCGGTCGAGGGTGTGCGACTTGAAGCTGGGCAGAGGTCGCTGAGGCTTGAAGAGGAGAAGAAAGAGAGGCAAGAGGGCGTTTGAGTTTGTGGATGGAGTTGGTCCCGGAAGGAGGGGCCCCTCGTGTCCTCCTCCTCGCTATGGAGTTTGTCGTCTTCCGCATTCCTGCTCCAAGCCAGGGCTGGGCGGAAATGCTGTCAGCTCGCCAAGGAAGTGCAGGAGCAGCTGTCCGGAGTCCTGCAACTTCCTTGCATCGACCACAGAAGACGCTGCGGCTGAACCATTGCCAGCATAGGAGGGAAAGTGGTGCCCCGCTGTACCTTGGGGTGGGCTGTTCAGCCCGGATGCTGGCTCGTGCGTGCGCAGCTGTGACGAAGAGTTGCAACGGCACGTGAGCGAAAGCAGCTCACCCGATAATGGCGCACGCAATGCGCTGCACAAGCGATGAGCGTACAGCGGCTCACGTCCATCATGTCATCGTTACAGAGTTATTGAATGCAAAGCAGTTGTGCATGATTTGTTCCCAGAGAATACACAGCACCACAAAAGAGGTACAGTAGAGAGCCCACGCTCTACGTCCAAGCGGAAGACACCGCAGAGCGCTGCTAGACCTGCGACGTGACGCTTTGATTGTATTCTGCAACAACAATGTCAAAGCTTTAGATCGCCCACATCCCGTCTGCTTCTATCGCTTGTCCAGTAATGTAGCTCGACTGTCCGCTGAGCAAAAAGTGGACAATGTTGGCCATCTCTTCGACTGTACCGTAGCGGCGACTGTCATGTTTGAGCGATCAGCACATGTCAACCGTAGTTAGACTGTTCGCACTCACGTATAGCACTGGCGCAGCAGGTAGGCCTCGCTGAGCTCTTCTTTCCCACTAGCATTGAGCTGCTTCATCATGTCTGTCCAGATCAAGCCAGGGCACAGGCAATTGCAGCGCACTCCATCTGCAGCGTAGTCTTTAGCGATGACTTTGGTCAAGCCAAGGACACCGTGTTTGCTCTGCATGGTTCTGCGTCAGCTGCATGTGTGTATTGACTCTATGCGGCGTTGTACTCACGGCCGTGTAGGCAGATGCGCCGGGCAGACCTTCTACGGAACCTTTGCTTCCCAAGTTGACGACTGTCGGAGGCGCGTCAATGACTCCGCGTGTCAATAATCACTCCGACGACCTACTAGTGTAGCCTGCTGCTGGTGCCTTTGCTCCGCTCTCCTTATGCTTCAGGACATGTCTCAGGAAGACGGTGTTGAACCAGGTTGTACCATGGAGGTTGACATCGACTGCAGAGAAAAATGGTGAGCGCCTGTCATGGATGCATGCGATATGACCCCACTGACCGATCTTTTGGAAGTGCTGCAGATTCGCTTCGTGCAGTCGCGGTGAGGGAATGGCAACTGCGAGAGATGCAAGAAATTAGGCGACCATATGGGCCTGATGACGCTAGCCCACTCACTGCCGGCCGAGCAAACGAGGTTGGTGACGCTACCAAGCTCTTGTGCAATCTCCTCAAAGACGTCTTCTACAGCTTTGATGTCGGTGACGTCGACAGCCTTGAACTGATAGTCACGGTGTCAGCAGGCTCGCCACAACCCGTCAAGACTACTCACCACAAACTTCTGCTTTGGATACTTGGAGGACAGCTCCTGCAGGACTTGTGCGCCTGCATCCTTGTTCAAGTCGCAGATGGCCACGTTGGCGCCAGATTCGGCTACGCGCAGGGCAGAGGCTTTGCCCATTCCATTGCTGCGAGTTCGAGGCAGGCGGCATGCTCAGTCTGACGGTTGTGGCTGAAGAGGGAGCAAAGCAGCGACGGACCTGCCTCCGGTGATGACGACGTTGCAGCCTTCCATTGTTTGGGCGTGTGTAGTTGTTCAGAGGACACTGATGTTGAGTTGTCAAGACCGTACTCGTTGCTTTCTTCCTCTGGCCTGCTAGTCTAAGTAGTGCGCTGCGAGCTGGTGCTTCGAGTCTAGGATGCCTCCAGCGAGAGATGTCCGAGAACTCCGCTGGAGAGAAGAGGTGGCGCTGCGAGCCCGTCAGCATCAGCTTCAGCTGTTCCGCCTAGATCTTCTGGGCCTTCATACGGTATCCGTTCTGCCGGCGGTGGAGATCCCGCCCAGAAAGACGCCGCGCCAGGTGGACGCGACTTCCACCTCGCTGAGGCCTGAGGGGTGTGTCGGAGAAGGGCAGTCGTAGACAACATGCGGCATCAGCGAGCCTCGTACTCGAGCTTGTGCCAACACCTACTTGTCTTTGCATCCTCCACTGTCCCTCCACCCAGCCTTGCCGCCCTTGGACAAAGAGCCAGCATCAAGCATATATAGCCCAGGATGGTCTCCCCAGCTTCCCTCGGTGAGGGCGTGCACGAGCAGCAGAAGAGCAACGGCGTGAATGGTCGACTTGTTAATGGTCATACCAACGGCCACGTCAACGGCGAGCACGATGCCGCAGCTCCCTCGACCAGCAATGGCAATGGCAGCCAGGCCAGCCTGACCTACAAGCTGCAGGACGTGCCTTTTGAGGCGGTGAGTAGCTTTGCACCTGTACAGCCAGCAGCACTTTGAGTAACATACATGCCCAACGTACCTACAGCGCCGTCGTATCCGCGTCATCTGCATGGGCGCTGGCTTCAGTGGCATCTACCTCGCCCTGCGCCTCCAGCAGCGCTGCGAGAACGTCGACCTCGTCATCTATGAGAAGAACAGCGACATCGGCGGCACCTGGCTCGAGAACACGTACCCTGGAGTAGCCTGCGACATCCCGGCGCACGTCTACTGCTACTCTTGCTACCCAAATCCTGACTGGTCGACTGTGAGTCGTGGGCCTCAGCTCTTCCTCCGCCACAGAGCACGACTGACAATGCTACTTCTCCCCTGCTCGCCTTCTGCACAGCACTACGCACCTGGCAATGAGATCCTATCCTACCTCCGCAAGTGCGCGGTCGACTTCAAGGCCCGCCAATTCATGAAGTTTGAACACCGCGTCACTTCAGCAATCTGGGACGGCGAGCAAGGCAAATGGAACGTCACGCTCGACAACAACGGCCAGACCGTCCACGACTCTGCAGATGTCTTCATCAATGCGTGCGTGGTTCTTTGCCCTCGCTTTCGATAATCCCAACTAACATCGTCTGTTTTGTGACGTTCAGAGGCGGCTTCCTCAACGCTTGGAAATGGCCAGAAATCAATGGCCTCGAGAACTTCAAGGGCACCAAGCTTCACTCTGCTAGCTGGGACAACTCTGTCGACTACACGGACAAGACGATCGCAGTCATCGGCTCCGGCTCCTCCGCACTCCAAATCGTTCCCAATATGCAGCCCTACGTCAAACATCTCGATGCTTACATCCGCAGCGCCACCTATGTGCCGCCGCCTCTGCTTGAGGACTTCCTCAAGGACAGTCATTCGGAAGAGTGAGGCTAACCAAGACTGTCTAACTCGATTGCACAAAGTCTCAGCATAGCTAATTTCAACATTCTCCCTAAAATAGTTACATGGGCGATCTAAAATACACCGATGCCGACAAGAAGCGCTTTGCAGAAGACCCAGACTACTACAAGTCATACCGCAAGAAGATCGAGGGCGATATCGTTGGCGGTTTCACCACTTTCCAAGCAGGCAGCAAGGCGAACAGCGAAATGAGGGAGATGGCAGTTGCTTACATGCAAGAGCGGCTCAAAACGCGACCTGACTTGATGAAGTTGCTGATTCCCAAGTGGTATGTGCAGCTCGAGCAACTTATCCCAATTCTTTGTACTGAGGGCTAACGAGAGGTTCTTATCACTGCAGGGACATTGGCTGCCGACGCATGTCGCCCGGACTTGGATTCATGGAGTCTTTGACACAAGACAATGTGGAGGTCATCTCAAAAGAGTGAGCCTCATTCCGTTCATCCAATGCCACCCTTCTGCCTTGCTGATTAAGTCTCGACAATACAGAATCGAGCGTATGACAGCGGAAGGTATCGTTGCAGCTGATGGTGTCGAACGTAAAGTCGACATCATTGTCTGCGCAACTGGCTTCGACTGCTCGTGGCGGCCTCGATTCACTCTCAAGGGGCGCAATGGCTACGAGATTGGCGCAAAATGGGCGGAAGAGCCACGAAGCTACCTGGGCACTGCAATTGAAGAGATGCCCAATTACTTCCTAACCCTTGGTCCATACAATTGCGGTGGTAACGGAACTGCTATCCCACCGATTGAGGCTCAAGTCGACTACAGTACGCTTAACGTGTCGTAGTGTTCGGATTGGTAAGACCAGGCTGAGCTAAGTGCATTGTCTAACTCGCAGTGCTTGAATGCATCAACAAGATCCAGCAGCAGAACATCAAGTCAATGACACCGCAGTTGAGTGCGATCGAGGAGTTGTGAGTATTTCTGCCCATCAATATCGACGGGGCATCAGAGCTGATGACTTTTGATAATGTCCCAAGTGTCGAGCATGCCGACTCAGTCATGAAGAAGACCGTCTGGTCAGGCGGCTGCCGCAACTGGTACCGGACAAAGTCAGGGCGTGTTGTGGGCACCTGGCCTGGGTCTGGCCTGATCTTCCAGCAGATGATGAAGCGGCCTCGGTGGGAGGACTACGAGTATGAGTACATTCAAAACCCCTCCTCGAAAGTCAACCGTTTCGCATTCATGGGCAACGGCCTGACGCACGACTAGTGAGCCCGCTTTTCTGATTGCATTTTTAAGGGACCTTAAAAAGCTGATTGGTATCATTCCCCTTTGCAGCGGCACTAACATGGCACCTTACCTCGACAACCCAGAGCCTGCGGATTTGCCATGAGAGATGCGTCAGCAGACCGGCGACTCGCCTTGTAGAGATCGTATGTATCAGAAAGAACGCTGCAGTCAGTATCTGTATCCTAGCTAGACGGGAGGGGTCTGTGTAGGGCGAACGTTGCGGCGGTTCAGCGCAATGTGCATATATACAGTACAGCCATGTTGTGTCTGTCTCAATAGTCTGGTCTATTGCTTGCCTGATATTGCTGCATGAACAGTCGTTTGAACAGTCATTCACCCTGTCCAGCGCCAAGTGGTGAGGCGGTGGCGGGGGACTGCGGGGACGTACCTCAGCCCGCTCAGCCCGGAAGGCTCTTCCGAAAGTCGCGCCAAAGCTCCGGCCGGTGGCGGGCCTCCGCTTACAAGACAGCACGGGTGACCCAGAGCCGACTACTGTAGCTGTAGTCATTGCTGCATCACTTCGTTGTTGACACCAGAGCTCGCACGCTTTCCTCATCAGTGCACCACACTCGCTCTTCGTAGACCCAAGTACGGTCCAGCAAGGATGATCGAAATCACCTCTGAGCGAGAGCTGCTCAAGGGCCGAACGGTCATTGTGTAGGTGACAGTGATATCGTGAGCATCAGCCACTGCGAGCTGTGATTGACGAACATCGCTATGCATGCAGCACCGGCGCTGCCTCTGGTCTGGGCAAAGAAACCGCCGCAATTCTTGCCTACCAAGGAGCAGACCTTGTCCTCGCCGACCTCAACAAGGCAGCAGGAAACGCGGCTGCTGAAGAGATCCGCAAGCATTTCTCAGACGTCAAGGTGTCGTTTGTCGAGTGCAACATCACAGATGAAGCTTCCGTCGACCAGCTCATCCAAGCTTCGGTGGCGGAGTTCGGCAGCATAGAAGGTCTAGCACATTGTGCTGTGAGTGCTGCGTCAATTCTACTGACACGCGTAGTCAGATGAAGTAGACTGATCCCGTCTGTGCATCTGTCAGGGCATCTTCTCTGAAGGCAAAGAGATTCAGGATACTCCGCTCGCCGTCTTCCAGCGCGAAATGATGGTCAATACAACCGGTACCTTCCTCATCAACCGCGCTGTGGTCAAGCAGTTCCTCGCGCAGAACGAGGAAGGAAAAAAGGTCCCTCAAGGTGGATGGTCGATCGTGTGAGTCGAAGTCTCGCTGCGCATACAGCATTGCATGCCAGCGTCTGACAATTGGGCCTGCACACAGCAACGTCGGATCAAAAGCTAGCACGGCTGGTAACGTAGGTCTAATGAAATGCTAGATTCAGCCTAACACTTGAGAGGCGTCTGACCCCATCCATTGCACAGCGCGAAGCCACGGCATACACTGCTAGCAAGCACGGAGTTCTCGGTATCAGCCGCGCCATTGCAGTAGAGCAGGGTAAGCGCCAAATTGCTGATTTTTGAACGTGTTCAAAATGCTGAACCGTTCGCGCGCATAAGCTCGCAACAAGATTCGCTGCAATTGTCTTTGCCCGGGTCCCGTAGACACTCCTTTGACCAGACAAGGCGTGTCTCTCTCCAACGAAGCGCCGGTCGAGGAGCTCAATCAAAAGCTAAACGACCTCGGAATCCTCAGCGCTATCCTGCTCAGGCGTTTAGGCCGTGAGTTGGTGTTTCTGCCGTATGACGTGTCAAAGTGTCAGTCGGAGAGAATGCTAAAGAGTACACTCTCCATCGCAGAGCCCGAAGACATCGGACACCAAATCGCATTCTTGCTGGGACCCAGGTGCCAATTCGTCACCAATGCGACGGTGGCTGTCGATGGCGGCTGGATCTAAGTAGGCGTTGCTTGCGTCTCTGCGAAGTCTGAACTGGGACTCTCCGCACACGGCACACAGTCAGCTTTGTCAGTCTCAGGAGAAACGCGAGATTGTCCCTCCACTTGTGGACGAAGCCGAGCACCATTGTGACGGGACACTTGCATTGTCGTGCTTTTTAGGGGCTGAGAGGAAGGCTTAAATAGATTCTCAGTCGTCTAGTCGTCTAGGAAATCCAGTGAGGCTAATATTGGCTGTGTCCACTATTGCGACGGCAGCTTGCACTAGCGCTGACCATATCGACATGCTGTCTGGATATTCACTCTTGCAAGGCAAAGCTTGACGGTGGTATTGAGAGCCACAGTGTGTTTCTAAACATTGCTACTGCTGGACAGACAACGAAGAACAAGATCATGAACCACTCCGCCCACTCTCAACAGAACGAAGCCCAAGGCTCGAAAGATCGTCAACGCATGCCATCGGCGTGCTCTCAATGTATGTTATTGGAGAAATCGTAAGGGAGGCCGGGTCCATGTGAGCTCGAGTGTAGCAAGCTGGAGTGGTGGCGGACAAGCAGCCTTGGCATCGAAGGTGCGCAGTGCAAGCACACTACCAGGCGAACCAAGCAAGTAGACTCTTTGGGTATGCGCGATTGAGTGCCTTTCTGCTCTCGTCCAGCAAAAGCAGGCCAAGCGCAAAGGCGAACGGCAGGAACCAGTATTCGACCGAGACGCCCCGAGTCAAAAAGACCTTGTTAAAGAAAGGAACGCTGCAAACGCACACCTGCCAATCAGCAATGCTGAACAAACAAAAAGTAATACACTGAGGATGATCCAGTCGACTTACTATGAGAAGAACGAAGCGATAGCAAGCGAGATGGCCATCGCAGGGAAGATAGCGACGTTCCTGCCAATAGTGCCGAGCGGATTTTGTTGAAGCAGAGAGAGCTTGCGCGTCCTTGAACTGAGCAGATTGCCAAACTGCATGATGACCAGGGTGAAGAAGTATACGCTCTGTGCGCGATTGATCTCCTCATTATAATAATCTTGCGTGATTCCATCTGGCAGTTTACCAAACGCTAGCGCCAGACTCGAGAGTGGAATGCCTCGACGGCTGAGGTACCAGAACGAGACACAGCAAGCACAAACCGATTCCAAAATTCCGAGGAAGCCATAGGCGTGCAGGAGCAGCCGCCATGTGACCAGTCGGTCCTTCTTGGGATTCCTGGGCGGTCTCGAAAGCAAGTCTGCTTCGGGCTTTTCCAAAACCAGCGCCAAGGCGGGAAGCACATCGGTAGCGACGCAGATGATGACTGTGAAGACTTACTCAGCATCGTTCTCAGGTCCAAGGTCGTGATACACTCACTCATTTGCAAATTGCTCAAAATCTGAGGGAAGCCGAACACCGCATTGAGTATGACGGGCATCAGCTCGGAGAAGGAACCGGCTGGCAACAAATAAAGGATGGTCTTCTGCAAGTTCTCGAATATGAGCCTTCCGCGTTGGATGGCGACAATGATAGAGGCGAAGTTGTCCAATAAGACCATGTCCGCAGCCTGTGTTGGCAAGATAAATCAGTACGTGTACCTCTCGTGAATTGCAGGATCCCTGAACTCACCTCAATGGCAACGTCCGATCCACCTCCAATAGCGATGCCAATGTCGGCCTGCTTGAGACTGGGCGAGTCATTTACACCATCTCCCGTCATCCCGACACAATACTCGCGCTTTTGCAGTTCCTTGACGATGCGCAACTTTTGTTCTGGTGTTGTGCGGGCAAAGACGACTTCTTCATACGAGCAGGCAGTATCCCACGTTGGATCCGTCATCTTGAGCAAGTCTTGGCCTTCAAGGACAAGCGACTGTCGGACTCGACGTATAGCAACATGGTACTTTTCGTCTGAGCCAGCGCCGGTGCTCTTGTCATCATCCATATGCTCGAATAGATCGTTCAAGCCATGCACACGCGTGGCATTTGTAACGATGCCGCACTTTTCGGCAATCGCAGCGGCAGTAAGCTTGAAGTCGCCTGTAACCATGAAGACCTTGATGCCGGCCTGTCTACAGATCCGAATAACTTCGGGGATCTCCGGTCTGTATCAAGTAAGCGTCAGCAAACGGCAAGCCTTTCTACAGGCAAGCAAGCAAAGGCCGCTTACCGTGGCGGGTCGATGATTCCGACTAGACCAACGACTTCGAGGTCCTTATTTGATTGAGCGACATAATCGGAGAATGCTTGGGATGTGGGATCGTGTTGTTCTGATTTCTTCAAGTGCTTGCGAGCGAGCAAGAGGACGCGCTGGCCCCGAGCGGACCATCTCATTTGGACTTCCTCAATCCCGGCAAGCATTGCCGAAGTCAATGGCACCGATTCGTTCTTGTTTGCGTCCCAGACCATCGAAGCGCGCTTGAGGAGTATGTCCGGTGCGCCTTTAATCATCATGACGTACGAGTCTTCCTGAATAGGCATCGAGGCTTTCTCGTCTTCGAGGATACCCTCGGCATGCTCGACGACCTTGATTGCAAATTTGGTAGCAGAAGAAAAGGACTGGTTGTAGACGACTGAGAAGTGAGCGCGCGTGGTCTCGGCATCCGAGAGGAAGTCTGCAAAGCGCAGTATCGCAATGTCGGTTGCATCGCCTTGGATTCTTCGGGGCGCAGCGGGATCATCTTCAGGTGCCGGTGCAGTGAACTGTAAAACAACAGCGTTTCAGATTGGAAGGCCAAGCATTTCAGATGCTCGAAGATGCTCTCACCTTAGCAGCATTACACACAGAGGCGACGATCTGCAGAGCTCGAATGCCACTTGTATTCTCACGGCGAGCCAGTCTATCCCGAGCAGTGAGAGGGGTCTCTTCCGAGCCGTACGTGTACGCGGTCACCACTTGCATCTTGTTCTCGGTGAGCGTACCGGTCCTGTGTTGAAGGAGGATCAGCAGTTGCACACACGGCTGCTTTGTCTGTGAATTGTGGCTCACTTGTCTGTGCAAAGGCAGTTGATGGAACCGAGAGTCTCGACCGTTGTTAGTGACTTGCAAAGCACCTTCTCCTTGCTCAGCGATTGCGCAATCTTGACAAGCGAGAGAGTGACAGCGACCGGCAAGCCTTCAGGGATGAACGCGACCATGACTGAAACGACATTAATGAGGAGCTGCGAGGTGTTGATGAAGCCGGGGTGGTCACGACGGATCCAGCCGGCCCAGAGAGCGACAATGAAGACTGCAGTCAGGGTTGCGAGCGAAGCTATAATGAACACGAAGCGGAGAATTTCCTTCTCGAGAAGCGTCATGCCCGCTTTGGCTTTGCTCGATAGCTTGCTGATTCGCCCAAAGACGGTATTGTCGCTGTATGACAAGGGAGAACGTATCATTAGCATTTGTGTGTTGACGAATGCTATATGTCTGCACCGCAGGGACACATCGCTCACCCAGTCTGTACGACAATACCCTGACCCGACCCACTGACAACCAGCGTGCCCTGCAGTGCGATGTTCTTGGTTTCCAAGAAATTGGCCGACGTCGACTCAAGCTTCGCATCAATGGGCTCGGATTCGCCCGTCAGGATACTTTCGTCCAAGCGGAGATCGGCTGAGATGCTGATGAGCTGCGAGAGCGCAAAAGTTGCAGGGACTCTGCATCAGATTGTCCCGCAATAAATCTCAAATGCCGGTACCCACCCTCAGATCAGCAGGCACTTTTTGTCCCAGCGTAAGGTCTACCACATCGCCAGGCACAAGTGCTGCGCTGGGAATCCTGACATTCTTTCCATCTCGAAGAACCGTGACTTCGGCAGGCAGCATGCCAGAGATGGAATCCAAAATTCGCGACGTGCTGAAATCTTGCCAGAAGTTGAAGACCGCCTGTAGGACTAGAACAATGAGAAGCACAAGTGCGAGAGCTAGATTGGAAGCTGCAGGAGGTTGGCCGAGGGGTTTCCTGCGGGAATATATCCCATGTCAGCAATGTTGATTCAGAAACGATGCCCAATATCACCTCGAAGGCCAAATAACTCCGAACGTACCAAGCGATGAAGCAAATGATAGATGCCGCGAGCAGTAGCGTGCCGAACCCACCAAAGACATACTTGACAATTTTCTTGAACAAGTTTTTAGGCGGTGGAGAGATTGCATTCTTGCCGTATTTTTTGGCCTTGCGCTCGACTTGGGCGGAGTCGAGACCGACATTGGGAGACACGGACAGGCGCTCCGCCACTTGTTCCGCCGTCAAAGTGTGCCAGTCAAGCTCGCCAAGTTCTGTGCGTTGTATTTCAATGGCATGGCGCCGACGTTTGAGAGATAGAATGGACAATGGTTTGCCGTTGGACCAAGGAAGACAGGCCACACGTTTGTTCGGGACATGGGAAGTCGAATTTGGTCGAGATTGTCCGTGATGTCCAAAGCGAGCCGCCACACAAGGGGCATCATTGAAGAGGACAAAGCAAGTAAAAGAACCACTTTCGTCAGCCAATAGTCTAATAAAAGCACGTGCCCGGGGATGCTGGTAATTTCTCGAAGTTCGTTCGGGAACGAGTAGCACGGCGAGCCAGCACTGTATGCAGGAGTCGAGAAGAGGAAACCGCGCTCACCCCTGACAGCGCCCTTGCGATCAGCGGCCTTGTATTCGTCAATCTGTATGGATACCGTTCTAAAATCGACCGGCACGGCCGTACGAGCCTGAGTGCGCTGTATGCCGAGACTGTTGGTGCGCGGCAGTCCAAGGCCGCCATATGAAGGCGAAGAGGCGATAGAGATCCGACCAGTGTCTGTGCGCAAGAGTGTGCGGTCGCCAGTGCCGCCATAGCCCGTCACGCCAACTGCGGCAGTGGCGGCAAGCTCGAGGTCGGGCGCGAAGCCTACCGTCGGTCTGCGCCGAGAAAGGCGCGTCGACTCGTTTGCGGCGTGCATCTGGGCGAGACTGGGAGACGCGAGAGGCTTGTTTGGTGCGGAGGACATGCTTGCGCTGTGCTTGTGGTGGATGGGACTGGCGAGGAGCGCGTGCTGCGACGAGTGTAGTGGCGAGAAGCGCAGCAGCAGAGAAGAAGAAGAGAAAGGCAAGGGACAGGCGACAGGCGAGAGTTAGAAGGGAAGAGGAAGAGAGAGAGGAGAGGAACAAGAAGAAAGGCCCGCAGCGAGTGAGCCTCTGTTTGTGTATAGTTGGGCAGCGAGTGTCAGAATATAGTAGGAGAAAGGGCGCCCAAAAGGAGCGGGAAGACAGCCGAAGGGAAGCCCCCCACTCCGCCAGAAAGCAGTTGTCTGGCGGGCAAAGTGAATGCACACAGGGTCCTGCCTGCTAGATGCGCTCACCTGCAATTATTGAAAGCTTCTGCCTTGTTCTCTCTTTTTCCAATTGTTTTCCGACCTGCCGGAAAAGGCACGCTCGCGACAGGGATCTGGTGGCGAAACTGGAAGAAGGGGGCCGGCGACGGAGTGACACACCGGTGTGTCACTGCAGAGACAGCGCAGCAAGCGGGCGCGTCTTTGCTGAGGTCTGTAAATGCGTGGTCAGGTTGGGATTCCTATGTCTGGTCTTTCTTTTCACTGACAGGACCTACCATATATACACAGCGCATACCGCCTGCCAGTGTCCTCCAGTCAGTGCTTTGTTCTTCAATCTCGGCCTTGCTCTGCTCTTGCAGACGCGGACTGTACTCACGTTCTTTCCTCCATTCTACCTGACTTGCCGCACCAGATTTTCTACCCAACATTTCCACCTCCTCCCCGATCCCAGTCACACGCTTGTAGCACGCAGTTCGCCTTGCATGCACAGGCAGCACAGGCAGCACATGCAAAAGCACAGCCCTCGAGATCACAAGAGATCACTTTGCTTCTTTTGCGCGCGCGAGATCACGTTCCTCGGTTTGCCTATTTTATGCTGCTCCCCCCATTGAAAGGTCACTGTTGGCTTTTCGAAATGCCGCCGTATGCACCGGTGTTGTGCGCATCTTCAGAGATCTTGCAAGATCTTGCTTGAAAGACTTGATATTCGAAGTCGTCTTCATGTGGCGGAGGAATTGCTCCCACGAAGCACGCAACAAGTACGCGAGCACGGCAGAAGCGGCCACCGACGATTTATTGAGCACGTCAGTACGCGCAGACAGACGGACGGTTGCGCCGCCCGACAGAGCGCTTGGGGAATGCTTGCTTGCTTTGCGGGATCTCGCTGGCATCTTGGCCTCTCTGTGTGCTGCGCTGTATGATGCGACCTCGAAGGATGGCGCAATCGAAGCAGCGAAGGAAGCGTACGCACGGAGTAGCCTATATTCAGACCAGCGACAAGCCAGTTTGAGCGCGTGCACGCTTGCTGCTGTCGTATCGAGTGCTTGAAGCGGATTGCGGTCGCGTCTGTGCTGAGGACGCAAGCCCAGAGCACGCGCAGCAGGACAGCAGGACAGCACAGGCTACCCCTAATGCATAGCTACAGCTACACACATGCGTATATGCGTGTCATACGCAGATACCATGCCTGTCGAGAATGCATCGCAGATGTCTGTTCTGGTCGTCGCGACTCGCAACTTGAAGGCACGATGTGTGCACCTGGCTCGAGGGACGCCAGGAACAGGACCTAGTCAAGGCAGGCTCGTATTCTGCGTGTATATGATGCCATGAGTCGATACGCAGCTCGCTGTCGTCTTGTCTAGCGACCACCCGCGTTCTCCAACGATGATCGCCAGACTGGCTCCTCTGCTGGCATGGATGGCCTCTTGCTGCTTTCTTCCTTCTCACGGACACGCACGAGCTTCAGGTACTGCAACACGATTTTAAATCTGCGCACACCTCGCTATGATAGCCAACGAGTCAAGCCAGCAACGCGCGTCTGCTTGCGCCGTCTGTCTGGCAAACGACCGATCAAGCAAGCTCAGGCCTTGCACCTTCAAATTTGTATAGCCCAGAGCCTGCGCATGTGCAGCCTGCTTCGCTGACAACCGACTCGTCAGTCTGCTCGCCTGGAGCTCTGACACCCTTGTGCATCGATGAGCCATGACGGATCCAGACGCCGCAGTCAAAGCCTGGCAAAGCGAATTCACCTTCGCGCGACACCGTGTCGAGGACGCATACGAGCGACAAGTGAGTTACGCTTGGACAGTAGGCCGCAATAGTGTAAGCTCCGTCAGCTGAGTGATATCAATTCCAGCTAGACCTGGTTCTAGATACCGAAGACCGGCTCAATGAGGTGCTATTGAGTCCCTCCACAGCGCCCCGCCGTTCTAGCGTCATCAGCTGTATCAGCACAATTAAGCTAGAGAATGGGAGATGGACAGTGAGCTCCTTGTCATATCTGGCTCTGCTACTGTCCCAATTGTCAAGCATCGTCTGACACTACAGGCTACGCTTCGTAGCTCGACCTCGTCACCAACAAAATGGAAGGCGAAGAGCATTTAGGCTTTTCCATCCAGTATCGCCATCAGCACACCTCCCGAGAGCCCCCCTTCTGGAGCAAGCTTAGTGCACAAGTTCGTTTAAAAAGGTTTGCAGCGTACACACGCATATCGACATTCTCACTGCGTTCTTTCTCAGTTGTGTACGCCGTCAGGCCAGATCCTCGCAGAGCACAGTCGGGATTACCGGGAACGTGCACGTACCAAGCATAAGTGGCTTAGATGGGGTTGGATCGCTGTTCAAGACGTGCGGGACAATGAAGACTTTCAAATTGCAGTACGTCCGCTAGGTATGGTCTGCCAGCAGCATGACTTACTGAATTGAGCCTTGTATGCACCCCTGCCCGGTCACAGAAGAAGCTCGTTCTCAAGCTGTCCATTACCGAGCAACTCTTGGCTAGTCATTCCTTTGCCCTGCCTCTTTCAACATTGGACACTTTCGATGACATCGTCGAACGTCTTGATATGTGTCTGTCTTCGGATCAGGATGTCTCCGTCGCTCTGGCAGACGGCCAATGTCAAGCCCACAGTTCCGTCTTGTCCGATGAATGCGATCATTTTGATACGCTCTTCACGAACGGTTTTCAAGAGGGCCAAATTCACCAAATCACACGAACTCTGAAGCGAAAGGCCGAAGACGACCCCGCCGAATCAAATGACATGAGTCTCGACGGCCAGGCGGCCCTGGTTGAAGACTCCGATATGGAAGAAGATGCATGCGCTTTGACAAAAGGATGCCACGGTTTTGGACAAGCTAGCAGCCTCGAGATGAGACTGGTCAAGCTGCCAAATTTCTCGTAAGTTCTTGGCTATGAACCTGAGCGAGTTGTTGCTGAATTATACGACGTCTTTACAGGGTCAGGACTTTCCGGGCGCTCCGGATGTGGCTCTATACTGGTTTAGTGAATTTCAAGCCACTCAGGTCGGCAGATAACGTCTCGAAGCTGTCCAACGGTATCTTGGTACAGTCTTCCAAGTCGCTTGCGCACCAAGCTTGCTCGCCAAGTAAGCACCGCTGCCGCGCTCGGATTGCCAATCTCTTATCATCCTTGCAAGAGCACTGCTGAGTATGGCCTCGCAGAATCCCTGTACAGACTCGCAGATTACTGCGATCTCTCCACACTGAAAGATCTGTGCTTTGATGCATTCATGGCCTCTATCTCGCCCTCGAACGTCTTGGTCGAGCTGTGTCACGACTTTGCTCGAATGCACACAGGAATCAGCAAGAGTCTGGTAGCGTACGCTGTTGAACATTGGGTGAGCTACTCTCGTGTGGCTATGTTTGACCTTTACTTGCTGAAAGGCTAACATTTAATGCTACATCTCTCTGTGTGTGTGTCCTTTCTTCAGACCGAAGTGACAAAGTCTCCCGGCTATAAAGAGGCTCTGCAAGCAGCTTTTGAGCATGAAGAAAGTCAAAAAGCAATTTCTGACATATTGGAAGCGTTCGCAAACAAGAGCTAGAGGAGACGCGTGGCAAGTGCTTCAACGAGCAGCTTGCAGAAGCTATGAAGTACGAAGACACGCGGCAGGTCGTCAATGGGACCCTTGGCCGCTACAATTCTATCATTGTAGCCGTTATCGTTCAGGACCAGTCATACCTCGCCTTGTAGAAAGCCAGCCGTCTTATGTGGCAGTAATCCAGCTAGTCGATTGCGCCTGCCAGTGTTTGGTGCGTGATCTTGGCTTTTCGACTTTATCCAACGGCCGCTTTGTGACGCGAGATGGCCGCACTCTGCTCTGCTGCAACCCAGCACACTTGTTCAGGCCAGCTGACGTGTGCTCTGCACCGACTGAGCAGCGCCAAAGGCTAGGCTGCTGCTCCGGGCATGAGTCCAGCAGCGAGAGTATTGCAGCAGCAGCAGTCAACGTGGACACTGAAACACCGCGAGACGCACCTCAACCCGTCGTCAGGAGACAAGGAAAGCGAGTGTGACACACGACTAGGTCATGGCCAGCCAGGCCGAAACACAGGCGGCCATGGAGCCTTCCGAAGTAGTCGGAAAATTCAAATACACGCAGCACGTGATTGAGGACATGTACAGTCGAGATGGTAAGCCTCGAATCTTGTTCCTCAGAGCAAATATAATCACTGTTGCTAGTCGCTGAACGAAATGCCTGTCGCGTCACTTGCCAATCAACACAGTCGATTATACATTCGACTCGGGTGGCGGGAATTCGTTCATACGAGCCATCACTGATCCTAATACCCGGCCTGCCTACACTAGGTGGGAGTCTGATGCATTTGGCGAGAAAAATTGGAAGGTGCAGTGCAATGCTCTCTTTTGCAAGACAATTCGCAAGCTTACCTTGTAGACGCAGGTCCTGCTCTTCTGTCATGACCCGGAGGATTTGATATCGATTGCCGTCAAGTCGCTCCGTCCCGAAACTATTCAAGCAAAGTGGTCTATACAGGTTCAGCGACAGTCAGCATGTATAAAGTGGAACTTGCTGGGCTGAGGCTTGGCACCCCAGATACATGCCGCCTCGCCGAACGGAAAACTCTTGCATGAAGACCTCGCTGAATATAGTCAGATTTTCACTGGCAACGTAAATCAGATAGGAGACGAAGCAACTCTTGATGTCGCCAAAGTCCGCAACGACCCCGAATTTGTGGCTTCGGTGAGACTCCATATTCTGGGCATTGCGTCCAACTTGGGTATTGGCTGATTGATGAAACTATTTCAGGGAAAGTTGTCTACAGTGGTCAAGATTACCGAAATAGTGCGCGCTAGCGACCACAATGGCCTGGCCGAGTCTGCCTTCAGCCAAGTCACGCTAGCCAAATCTCTCGATCTCTGCCTATTCCAGCCCAAAGACGTTCGATTTTGTTTCGTTGACGGAATTTGCGAAGCACACAGCGAGGTCTTGCTGCGAAAATGTGCCCACTTCAAGGCCACTCTCGATGGGACTTTCAAAGAGAGCCTTGTGGAGACAGACGGAAAGTCAATTTCTGACCCGGCATCCGAGCGGCGCGCCTTTAAGCGACTCAATTCTACGTCGTCGAACTATCAAGAAAGTCGTTTGCCAAAACGAACGAGAACTGATACCATCGAATCAGAGGAGCTGGTCTATGACGAGGATCACGATGATTCCGACATGGACGGCGTCTCTGTGCAAAAGGTGCAAAACCCACCGGCATGTCTCAACTATAAGACTGTCAAGTTACCAAACTTTTCGTAAGGGTTTGACTTGCAATGCCTATTATGCACATTGCTGATGTACTTTCATCTAACTGCAGAGTCAGGACGTTTCGGGCCTTCCTGCTGTATCTGTACTCCTCCCATGTCTCCCTGTCGAAGTTGAAATCTTCGACGCCAGATATGAGCCCGCCGGATGAGGTTGCCGTCCACGAAGCCGCGGCCGGCTTGCGCTCTTGCTCGGCCAGTGAGTCGCCCGACAGTCTCCAGGATAGCGATCCTAGCTAGCTGATGCACGAGGGTGGCCAGGATCGCTTTACCGCATGGCAGATTACTTCGACGTCCCCAAATTTAAAGCGATTTGCTTGGCGCACATCAAAGCGTGCCTCACTCCCGAGAATGTTCTCTACGAATTGTGCCGGAAATTCACTCGAGAGCATCCACCTGTCTCAGAAATGCTTGAAGCGTATGCCGTGGAGCATTGGGTAAAGCACCTGAATGAAGCTTACTTATGTATACGCTGAAACATGGCTCTACCTACTGTGCTGCAGAGCAAAGTCACGGAAACGGATGGGTTTGAAGATGCCATGAAGAATGCGCTGGAACATGCGATAGACTGCAAAGCATTTACGCGAATTCTCAGGAACATCTCGAAAAAATGAACCTCACGATCGACTTAGCGGGCGACGGTAGGCAGACGCCTCTCAACGGAAAAGGTGCTTCTATTGCTACTGGACAGTTGTCATGCTACACTGCACCTTGACATCAAAACGCGCCGGTTTCGACCGGATGCAACACGATCAAAGCTTTCTCGCTACACAAGAGCACACTCAAACACAATCATTGTTCCAATGCCGCATGGTCGTAGCACAGTTGGCTGGGCGGATCATGGAGCACTTCTTAAAACACGTATCGGAAAGTGGGCGCCTTTACAAGCATGGTGCAAGATCAGCCAGTGAAGATTTTGATTGTGCGGGAGAACGAACGACCTACTTTGTCACCTAGGTCTTGGAGCTGCTCATGTGTCAGACCGTGACCACCAGGCTGGTTGCAGATTTTTTCCCTCTGACGATTGATCATTGGGTAGACGACCATCAGGACCAGGGTTTGAAGCAGGCCTGCAGCATTGAAGAATACTGAACAATTGCAGAATGTTCAATGCTTAGCTTGGCCAAGACACATTGCGATCAGTACTCACACATTCCATGAAGAGCAGGAATGTATCGCGGGGCCCACTCGCTTCGGAAGATATTAGCAGTGATTATGCCGCATAGATTCTGATTATGAACATCTGGTCAGTCTGAAGTCTACCTCCATGTGCTGGCAGTCAATCGCGCTCACGCCGACACCGCAGATTAAGCCGATAGCCGTCGCTCGCTTGGTCTGCCCAGCGAAGGCTAGCACGATTCATATATGTAAGTCCTGAGCCAATGTACGTGCTGTTAGGGTGCGAACTTACTACCACTGGTGGCCATGATGGCGGGAGCTGAAATAGGCCACTGTCCGATGGAGATTACAAACTGATAAACGCAGAAAGTAGCCAAATAAGCCCAAAGTCCAAGGGCCGATTGAGCTTTCCTTACCGTTCCTGCATAGCGAGCCCGGGTGCTGTCGCAGACAGTCAACATGATCCAGCCGACCAGTGCAACCGTGTATCCGGTAGCCATGAAGATTCCTCTCTTCTTGTACCTATCGGACAGGTATGCGAAGAGAATGACCATGGGAACGGCGGATGCAAACGTAGGGACACCCATGAGCTGTGCGCGTGTTCCTGAATATCCGAGACCGCTGATGAGGGAAGGCACGAAGATGGCCAGCGAGAAAAGAGGCGTGGTGGTGCAGAACTGCAAAAACAGAAGCCCTATATATCAGCTGCGCACTCTTGTTCTGAAAGGCTTGCGCAAGCAGACTGACGTATTGTATAAGCCAGCTGTACGTCTGCCAATCTTTGAACACCGCTGCCCATTCCTTGAAGTTAAGCCTCTTGGTCTCGCCGGAAGTGCGGCTGTAGCCCTGGTCGACGGCAAGAGCCGCCTTGACATAGGCTTTTTCGCGAAGAGACAAGAATGTCGCTTCTTCAGGAGAATTTGCTCGATGGATAAAGGGGAACGTGATGAAAGCGCCTGAAGGTTCGACGCACTCTCAGTCAATGGCTTTCTATGTAAGAACACCGATGCTCAAAGACCTACCGATGATGCCGAAGATACCAAACATGATGAAGCTGGCGGTACGAAAGAAAGACAATTGACTTTGCTTGAGCAATGCACTGCAAGGATTTAGATGCAAATACTCACATCCAGGCCCATCCTTCGCGTCCGAGGCGGCCGTCCAAGTTTCGCACGGCACTAGCGAGTAATCCAGCAAAAGCACCCGCCAGAGTGGCCGAGACAAAGAAGAATGAGAATCGGAAGGCGAGCTTGTCTTTTGGGTACCACGTGGTGAAGTAGTATGCAGCTCCGGGGTAAACTCCGGCGGTCGTGAAACCAAGGAACAGGCGCGCAACGAGAAGCCCGCCGTAGTTTGTGACCAGGCCCATCAAGGCGAGATTGAGGCCAAATGCGAGGCATAGGCCACTGAGCCAGTACGAGGCCTTGAATTTCTTGAGGAGAATGTTTGAAGGCATCTCGAACAGGCCGTAGCTAAAGTAAAAAATCGACAGGACCCAGGTATACTGCGACTAAGGAGTGGCGGCAAAGGTTCAGCTGCGGCTGTGAGTGAGTCTTAGCATGGGACTGCTCGTCTTACCGAGGAGATGTTCAGTTGTTTTTGCAAGCCTTCAATCTTGGCATTGCCAATGACAGACTTGTCGCTGTATTGGAGCAGGTAGATGAGCGCCATAGGCCAGATGATCCGCATATCAATCTTTCTCCAGACTCGACGCTGCTCCTCCGGAGTGAGACCCATTGCATCGTGTACATCGTCGGGAATGTCGGCATTCAGAGTCTCTCCTTTGTTGGCATGGGATTGGTTGATGTGGTCAATTTCATGCTCGGCCTTCTGGTCCCGGTCGGCGTCATCATACGATGGTGATGCCATTTTGGCAGGTTGCGTTGGACGAGTCTGAGGCTCCGCAGACTATTTGCTGAGACTGTTAAGCAAATCAAGAGGCTGTCAACGGAATCGCTGGCGCTGTTGCGTGCGAGGAAGCTGTGCCAGCAGTGGAAGCCGGTGGAGCAGCTCAAGCACGCCCGACTTTACTCACTTCTTTGCCGAATTATGGCGGGGCCCTCAAAAGGCACAAGAAAGACAGACGTAGAGGACTTGGCCCGATATGGGGAAAGGCTAGTTTGAAGGAAAGGAGGAGCGAGTTGTGTCCAGGAGAAACCCACACTTCCTTCGCCGTCGGTTGTATGAGGGTCAGATCCTCCCCCGGGACTCGGTGCCCAAAAACTGCGGTGTCCCGTCCAAAATTAGAGGGCCGGACGAGGGGCCCCGGGAGACACCGGGGCTGGACTGTGAGTAGACATGAATTTCGGGGCCAGCGTGTGGGTCCATCGATAGCATATTATACCATAGTGTGCTCCGCCGGCAACGGTAACCTACGGCCGATTCTTGCACACGGGCAGCGAGAAATGTGGATAAGGGAGGGATTCCCGCCTTGACGGGCCCCCGGTGCACTAAATTCTTCTCGCTGAGGATCGTCGACCGCCCCGCCCGGACGGCTGTACCGTACTTGCTGCACGCATGAGACCAGATTAGATTGACTTTATTCCTGTCATGTTCTGTGAATCATCATTCCGATGCGCTCGTGCAGGTGAGAACAATCAAGCAGATTCAGGCGTCCGCGTTGAGCTTTCGAGACCTCAGGCTGGAACCAGCAGCTCCTTGAAGGATGGCGAGCTGGGGCATGGCAGTAGCGGCAGGCATCTCTTCTGCATCCTAGAGGGCCATTCGAGAGGGTCCGAGTCCATCAGATGGTCGGTCTGCTCGTCAGCACGGCTATGTCCTTGAGAGTGTGTAGCCAGCTGCGCCGGCTGACTGGCTGCGGTGGCAAGGCCGTGGCCGTCAGCTGCTGTACTCGGGCGACAGCTTTCGCACTTGTCGATATCTGAACCGACGGCATGTCAGCACTCTGTAAGGCTCATAAGCACAGAGGTGGCATTGACAGCCTGCATGTAATCGATGCAGTGGGAAGCTGCCTGCAGAGCTCCATGAAGATGTATGTATTTCCACAAAGCTAGTAAACCGTTCTGAAGCGACTATATTAGCCTGAAAGTGAATTTCTGACCCTCCTTGTAAATAAGCGCAGCCTGGAAAGCATTCTCAAATCCAGCTCTTGCTGTATTGGCATTTCGCGAACTTGACCAGGCAGCGTTCTTCACACATGCATGCAACTGATTCCGAAAGTGCAGCAAGGAGCCCGCCCGGTCTCCAAAGATGTCTAGACTCTATCACGACTTCGCCATCGGCACACCAGGGGCACCAATCCACCAATCAAGAGTACGGGTCCAACGCTGATGATCTCACTGAACGCCGCTATCTGGGGGGTGATGCGGAACTTGACCGCTACTCCAGCAGCCAAAAGTATGGCGGCTGCGAAGTAAACGACACACCAACCCAGAGCGATTAAAGAAGCCCACTGATAGACGTTTGAGATGTGCATCATCAACTTGATGTCATTGGCCAAGTTTGACCCCCGTAGAACCACTCCAGCGGATGCCAAGGCTATTTCGGAACCATGCGACACTGTGACAGCAACATCCGCCGAAGAAAGAGCGACACTGTCGTTTGTGCCATCCCCTACAAAGCAGACCTTGCCGCCGAGCTTGTCCGCCTTCAAAGGAGCGATGACTTTTGCTTTGGCTTCTGGAGTGCATCCCGCGAATGTTTTGTCGGCGTCGACGCCAAGCCTGGCGGCAAATGCCTCTACCGCGGCTGCGTGGTCTCCAGAGATGATGACAATCTGCCTTTGGTTTGAGCGGAGACTGGACAATAGCTCGAAAACTTCGTCTCGTTCAACATCCGCGAGGCCAAAGACTGCCACGATCGAAGCATCAATGGCGACCGCATAAATTGAAAGGCCGGCTTTCATGCAGTCGTGCACCACAGGATGTGTCAGGCTATCCGTGAATCGGGCACTCCCGCCGCGAACGGTGAAGTTCAGCTCTACAACGCTCATTACAGCCTGTACTCCGGATCCGGGTACGACTTCGATGTCAGATAGTGTTAAATCTCCTTGCTTTGTCTCCATCTTTCCAGCAAGGAACAGTGCAGCATGCGTTGGGGTCGAGCGCACAGCATCTGCGTTGGACCGCCGCACAGCACTTGCGCAATTTGCTGATACTATTGCCAAATTGTCTCGACGGGAAGTCGGATACTGCAGAGTATGCATGAAGAAGAGGTAATCAGAATGGAGTCGTAAGAGAATTGTACATATGACGAGGCCTACCTGGATTTGGTGTGATTATGGGACTAGAATCCAAAATGTGCTCGACACAGCAGTCGCGCAGAGCTAGGATTTGCGCAAGTCAGCGCTCAATCTACAAACGAATGTACCAAGGGGAAAACGCTCACTCTCCTCCTCTGTCTCCTCCCACTCGTCAAATTTCCCGATTTGGAGACAGGCGTCAGCAACGTCGTCGGCATTGATGTTGGCGGACTGATCCAACGGTGCGACCCGAGTAGGTGTCTGCGGTGGACAACAGGGCGCACGACAGGCAGTCTCGGATGCCTGGGTGATGGTGAGCGTATCGTTCACACCGCGTTGAGGCTGAGAAGCGGATGCGCGGCCTGAGCAGCACCTGCCGTCTCGTTCAACGATCTGTGAAGCGGGAGGAACAGCTTCGCGATTGGATGCTTGTTCGGCGGCTGTGATCAATGTTGCCTCGGTCTGGCCCGGAGTGGTTGAGCGAGTAGTCTCGTAGGCCTTTGTCGTCGGAGGGCGAGCTGTGCAAGTAGTAGCCGCCGGAGTGATGGAACTGTTGGGCTGCTGTGAGGAGCAGCAGGAAAGTGACCGAGGGCTGTCTGTTGCGGCTCTTTTCATCCATTTGCTGGACTCGTCCAGCTGTGGTGGAGCAGAGCATGCTGCTCTTGTTGCGTCTGTCTCGCGGGACTTGGCTCCAGCAGCCGTCGCCGTCACCTTCTCTGCCCCATCTGACCCATCGCAGGGATGAACTGGAGACTGTGGATTGCAGTCTCTGCTGGCGACAGTCGGTGCTGCACGGCCTGCAGGAGGGCCCTCGGTCTTGCTATTACGCCCGCTGCTACAGCCCATCGCGCGGCGTCGTTGCTGCCAGCATGGTCTGTACAGCGATACAGCGAATTGCAGAATGAGCGAGCGCGCTCCCAGCTGCCTACAGTCACGTATCGTACACACTCGTCGTTGAGTGCGTGTTGGATTGTGCTGTGCTGTATTTCGGTAGGCAGAAGGGGAAGAGGCTATCGATTATGTCCAGAGCAATCTACAACGAATGTAGCTCATACTCGGGAGAAGCGACTAGTATAAACTCTTCGCCTCGAGTAGGCACAAGCTTATGTTACGGCTGGAGCGGTCACAAGCTGGGCAGCGTGATTCGCCCTGCGATTAATATTCTCGTGGCGCGATGTCACGGACTATACATATGCGCACCCTCACTTGCAGCCTGCTTGCATGCCACGCACTCGACAGCCTATGTAGCGTCCACGAAGCCTTCGTACCATGTCGCCAGACGATGGTCAGCTTGAAGACAGTGTCCGCACTGGGGTCAAGCGTTCACGGGTCCAGATTCGGACAGCTTGCAGTGAGTCCTTGTTCTCATCAGCAACCCGTCACCCCAGGTCAGCTGTGAGTCGGGAAGAAGCGCAAGCTGAGGCAGTAGCCTGCAGCCAAATGCAGACAGCGCCGTGTCAAGTGCAGCGGAGTCGTGCCATGCGCGAGATGTCAGGAAGTCGGGGCAAGCGATAGCTGTGCTATACCGTCTCCGACGAAGCGCGCGACCTCGTCGAGGATCCGCGAGCTCGAGCTGCAAGTCCAGCAGCTCAGAGCAGCTCTCGAAGCAGGGCGCAGAGAGCCTCAGACTCTGCCAGCCGCAAGCACAAGCTTCCATCCAGCGCCGTCCCAGCGGGCCCAACGTGCACTCTTCCTGGCCGAGAGCGATGCGCCACCAGCAAGTCGACAACTCGCCGGCGAGGCATGGTCAGACGATGACCTCTTCCATGTCGAGGAACCACAGTCGCTACTGCCTCGAGATGGCGTGTCCCTGTTTCCGAATGACCGCTCTCCACCTGTGACGTACCTCGGCTCTGAACGCACAAGACAGATACTTCAGCTGTATGCAGATCAGACGCAGCCGCGTGAGTGAAGATGATGCTCTTTTCCCAGACTGGTCTGTTCTCAAAGGTAGTTCCTTATCCAGTACATCCGGTCCTCGATTGGCCCACCTTTCTCGAAGAGTATCACAAACAGGAAGCATCCTTGCCTTTTGCCAATGACCGAGTCTGGCTAGCCACTTTGCAAGTTGTCATCGCAAGTGCACTTCAGTCAATGTCCGCAACAATTCAGATCGAGACGCCTCCTGTCACATTCTTTGCTGAATCACTCAACATCCTGGGCCTGTCCACGATAATGTCCACAACGACGCCGGCCTTGGTACAATGTCTGCTGCTCATGACTGCGTTTTCTCAAACCTTGAATGAACCGGATCTCAGCATCAGCCTCCTAGGTCTAGCTATACAGAAGAGCAAGGCTCTGGGATTCAATTCCGCGAGTCCCCATGTCAGCCATGGACGCCTAGCACGGTTGTGTTGGTCCGGATGCATTTCCAGGGACTTGTGAGCATTCTTCATCTGCTTATCTGCTCAGGGACTTTGGAATTGACTCAACGAATCTCAGCTACGTCACTGTTGCCTTGGGCAAAACACCTTTCTTAGGCGAGGTCGATTGCCGTCCGGATCTACTTCCTCTCACAAGCGAGGAGCAAGCCGCTCTCCGATTCCCCAATGCACTCCCTCATCCGCTTTCCTTTTTCAACGAAGGCATCAAGCTACATCACATAGTCTATTGCGCTCTTCACCGGTTATATCACCGTGTAGGCAGTCCAGAGCTAGAAGTGTCACTTCTGCACGAGTTGGACCGCCGGTTGCTCGCCTGGCACGATGAATTGCCGTCTTTCCTGCTTCCGGAAAGAGAGGGTCTATCCTTGCGAGAGGCTTCATACATCCAAATTCGCTTCTGGTATGCTCGCAACCTGGTGCATCGCTCAGCTTTGTGCCATCTTCTATCACCAGGCGTGCTGTCGAGCACACGAGGTCTCACACTTGACATGCTGGGACACTCTGCAAAACTGGCTGTGGAAGCTGGGTTGGAACTCATCAAGCGCTTGTGCCCAGTCATGGCAGGCACTACGACAGCCTGGTGGATAAACCTCATCAGTCTGTATTCGGCTTGCCTGACTCTGATCTTGGCGATGAAGCTTGATTCCAAGAGAGCATTGACGTTGGAAATCGCCTCGAGTCGCAGTGACAGCGCAGTGCACGATGCTCTGAACGCTTTCAAACGGTTTGCTCACTTGGCTGGGACCGACCTTCCTGCGGCAAGCCGGACATCAGAAGATTGCGCTACGGATGTCAGCCGCCTTTTGAGCAAAGTCAGGCCGGTGGTCGTGGCAAATGCACAGCTCACAAGTCCAGCAGCTATGGTGCCACAAGCTCAGGCAGAACCGTGGTATTTTGCAAATTATGACTGGGTAAGCAAATTATCCTAGTCCTCAGGGGAAGGAACACTAATTTTCTAGCAGTCCAATCTCTTCACCAATCCTCCGTTGGAGCCGGCGATTCAACCCGACAATCCATCTTTTGACATCTCGCAGCTGCTTTTGAATCCTGGCATGCCCGCCCCTTCCGATGAGAATGGCAATTTCTACGACTGGCTCTCCATGTGACAGGGCTAGACTGCATACAGTGCATGATGGAGCAGAGGCGTCGTCCTTTTTCCTGAATAGATGTGTACCGTTGTGTGTACCAGATGCCCTGGCAAGCGTGACTTGCCACCATTCGTGCGAGCCGTGTACCCTTGCAGCAGTGTAAAGGCCGCAGAAGCATGTCGTGTAGATGTTGCAGGCGTGACGTTTTTCAAGCAGTCGCGAGCGGGAGCGGCCGTCAGAGATGGTCGGTAGTTTGCATTGCTGGCGGCCCCCACCGAGACCTTCCGAACGTCCAGCAGGACTGCTGCACTCCCTTGCGACCTAGCAACCGGCAGAAGCTACATGGACTGCATGCCGGCACTGCAACTCAAGCATAGTGGTAGAGACGGTCCGCCGTCCTCGTGGTCCTCTCGCGAGCGGTAGAATAGGCGTCAGGCTGTCCCGCGGTCGCGCAACTCCGATGAAGCGACTCTGCTCCAGGGGGGAGAAGCTGAACAGGGAGGCTCTGCTATCTGCACCGACTGCATCCACCCTGCCTCGGTCATGAGAAGCCGCACACGGAGCGCTCCAGACGGACGCCCTGCTATAATGGGCTGCGAGCAAGACAGGCCGACTGCCACGGGCAGTCGCAGTGGCGACTTCTACGAGAACCTCTTTAGGCGGATCTGTACAGGCGACAAGCTATCGCAGGAAGAGCAAGCCGCTGCTCTCGTCCTTGCTCAGCGCTTCCGGGAGCTGGCTAGTCCTCATTCGCCGGAGGCAGATGCAGCGAACTTCGGCGAAGATGTCGAGAAAGAGAATGATGTCGCATCTCCCCTGGGCGTGTTGCCGGCCGTGCAGTATGCACCTCAGAAGCGTACAGAAGGTAGCACACACGGATCATCAGTCGTACATGGAGGTCAGGACGGCCCTCCGTCATTCACCGAACAGCTAGCTCGGATCGTGACTAGGTCAGCACCGCAGCAGGATGCACTTTTGCAGAAGGAAAAGTACCTCCTCAAGGTATGCGGTGCATTGATGACAAGCGGCGCACCGACGCATCGAATTGAAGAGTACATGCACATGACCGGCAAGTGCCTCGACATCAAGCTGCAGTCGTTCTATATGCCAGGATGCATGATCATATCTTTCAGTGATGGCGCCTTTTTCTCCAAAGACGTTCACATCATCAGGCTCGAAGAAGCTCTCAATCTCTGCAAGCTGGATGACGTGCGCAAAGTCTACAAGGCGGTTGTCCACGATGAAATTACACCAGATGAGGCCATCCGCCAACTTGATGACATAGTTGATCGCAAGAACCTGTACTCCCCTTGGATACTTGTGATACTCTACGGTCTGGCATCCGCGTCCATCGGACCGTTCTCATATGGCGCTCGTCTTATCGATCTTCCTATCACCTTCTTGCTGGGCTCTCTTTTGGGCTTCATGCAGCTTATACTAGCCGAAAGATCAAGGCTGTATCGTCACGTCTTCGAGATCACCGCTGCGATCTTGACTTCCTTCATCGCACGGGGTTTTGGATCAATCAACTTGGGTCATGACCGGAACTTTTGCTTTTCAGCAATGAGTCAAGCATGTCTGGTCATGATCCTCCCTGGCTTCACTATCACGAACAGTGCTCTCGAATTGCAAAGCAAGAACATGGTCTCTGGCGCCGTTAGGATGGTCTATGGCATAATCTTTGTTCTCTTCCTTGCTTTTGGCATTATGATTGGAGTCACACTTTATGGCGCTTTAGACGGTAATGCTACTTCGGCGATTCAGTGCAGGACGGAATGGCCCTTGTGGTGGCAGGCCATCTTTGTGCCGCTCTTTACAGTATTCTACGTCCTCATCAATCAAGGACGATGGAAACATATGCCCGCGATGGTCGCATTCTCGACAGTTGGTTGGCTAGTCAATCACTATTCCGCACAGCGCTTCAAGCAAAATCGCCAAATAGCACAGGCGCTAGGCGCCCTCGCTTCTGGCGTCCTTGCGAACATCTATTCCAGACTCACCCGCTCTCTGGCGTACTCGCTCGTCTACCCAGCGATCTTCGTCCAGGTTCCAGGTAGCTTGGCGGCTTCAGGCAGCTTACTCAGCGGAATCAATATCGCGGACGATATCACTGGGAGCAGAAACGCCAATGGATCCCCAGAGTCAAATGCCTCCCTTCTGCAAGCTGGTTATGCTATGGTCGAGATCGCGATTGGCATCACTGTCGGACTATCTGCTAGCGCCCTGCTAGTATACCCGTTCGGGCGGAAAAAGGCAAAGAGCGGAGTCTTTAGCTTCTAGCAGGGAGAACGGAGTCGAGAAGTTCGACCTCGGTACCATCACGCTACGCACCCGATAGCTCGCTGCGTCCTGCCTCCAAGACATTATTAGCAGGTTGCAGCTCCTTGCCTCGAAGGCTTATGCAAAGTCAATAACTGCGTGAGTGTTTCGTTCTGCTGGCAAGAAGATAGCCTATGATTGATTCATGTTTCTTCATTACTACGGATACAGCTCGTCCCTGCGTGTCAGCAAAGCAATTTCGACTCCTTCTTTACCCCTGATCGTCGTCTCGTATTTTAGACAGTGTATCTGAAGAATGGGTTCTCCTTGTCGGTCAGATCTTGCGAAGTGGTCACTCGGGCGATGCTTGGAGAAGCCTGCTCTGTCTCCCTTCGACGATTCTCGCGGGCTAGGATGAACCAGAGCAGGCCAAGGGTGATGATAGCGGCGACAAAGCAGGCCAGGATGACGATGAGAGCGGTCGTGTAGACGGGTGCCTCTTTTGCCAAGAAAACTTGAGGTCCGACTGGCGGGCAAAAGCATCTCTAAGCAACTACTACGAAGCACCTCGGGAGAAGACACCTTACTGAGATTGCCAGCGCAGTATGCAACCAGCACAATACCAAGTACTGTCGACTTCTTTGTTGAGCCAGCGACATTGGAGGCAATCAGACTCATGACGAGAGCAACGCCGCAAGGGAAGACAAAGATGCTAGAAGAAAGGGGATGGATGCCACGTTAGATCGGAATTGAGGGGTGTCTGCCAAATGAGCACTTACAGGTAGGTTCCAAACAGCCTTCCTAGGACATTGTGACGGGGCAAAAGCCAGAGAACGAGAAGACCGACCGTAGCAACAATAAAGGCGAGGATGACGGCAAAGATGCGCTTTCGTAGCTTATCGCCCAAGTAGAGGGAAAGGAAGATGCTGAGAGCGGCAATGATATTGGCCGGAGCTTGGAGCAGGAGAGCATTGGAAGTGGTATAGCCAAGACCCTTGATGATGATAGAAGCAAAGTTGGTGATAGCTCCATTTGGGATTGTGACGAGAACCGTGAAAAGTGCAAGGAGCCATGTCTGAATATCTTTGACAGCCTCCCAAGCATGTGCCGACCTGAACCCTTTCGTGTGGGTCTGCTGATTGGAACGAAGCCTTGATTCGGCAGTCTCCTTTTCGGAAGTCGACAGGAAGCGAGCATCCTGAAGCGAATCGGGCATGAAGAGCAAGATGACAACTCCGAATGCTACGGTGAAGCCTCCCAAGAGGAGGAAGATGACCTGCCAGCCGGGGATCTTGAGATTGCCGGCTTGATCTGATTGAGATAGACCATAGGCGATAAAGACGCCCAGCACACCGCCGAGACCATTGAAAGAGAACCAGATGCCGGTCCGTGTGCCTTGCTCCTTCTTTTGGTAGAATTGTGCGGTGAACATGGTAAAAGCTGGCGTGATGGACGATTCAAATGCGCCGAGCAAGCTGTAGAAGAATAGGTCAGCGAAGAATTGCAAAAGTAAGACGAAATTTACTGTGAACTACGTACAAGCGAACAACCATCAGAGTAGTGAAGTTCTTGCAGGCGGCCATGCACATGAGCATCCCTCCCCAAAGGACGACGTTGAGAGCGGTCATCTTGGCGAGAGAAAATCTTTGAAGGAGTAGAGTTGCGGGGTATTCCCAGAGAAGGTATCCAAAGTCTGCCGGGGGGTCAGCTGGCTTCTTGGGAGGAGAGCAAAAGGAATGTATATAAAACGCACAGAACATGCTAGAAACCCAGGAGTACTGGCTTGAAATGAGGTGTGTGTCCTCTCGCAAGCCCATGATGGATGCATAGCTGAGGCATGTCTTGTCCATCTGTGGGTGGATATACATTAGCTGTCATCCTGAGAATGGATATAGCCAGCAGGTGGCGTTGTCGGGACTTGCAAATTGGATCGCATAGACTGCACACATGACTGGCATCAGATGCCAGTCAATCTTGCGCAGTACGCGAGCTTGATCCTCTGGAGATGCAGCTTCGTTTGAGGTTTGAATGAAAACATCTTCTCCCTTTGCGTCTTCGTAGACTCTCTCTTCAACTTCAGCCTCGGAGGGTAGGTGCGCCATGTTCTAAGTGGACTCTAAAGCAGGGTCGGATGGGAGCCGGGATAATGAGAGTGGGAAGGGGATGTGTCAAGTGATAAGAAGAGAGGAGAGAAGAGACGAGAGACGAAGCTTCTTTTATCGCTTCTCCCCTGCGAGTCCTTTCCCTCCTCCCCACGGGCAAAGGCGCTCAAGCTCCGACCTTCACGTCAGATAGCGCAGGGGCCTTGTTTGCGCGCAGGGCTGGCTCCGAGCTCCTTCCCGAGTCTTCCTGAACCAAAAAGCCGTTTCATCAGCCCAAACTTAGCTAGCCGTCATGATGTCGGCGCAGCAGATCATCCAGCTGGCCTCTCCCGCTGCCTTTGACCTCCCGCTTTACAGCAACTTTGCCCATTCTCACTGGCAACTTGAAGCAAGCGCAACTTGCCTGGCAAAAGACATCTTGCAAAGAACCCTCTAATCGCCAAACAACCAAACAGGCCGTGAAAGCATGTGCAATGGACACGAGCATCAAGACTGGTCGACGGCCGAAAACTATGCATCGACGAGCTTCCCAAAGGGCAAGGCCTACCAGCACGAAGCCATTGCCACCGCTGCACAGGCCATCGACAAGGCATCTCATGATCTTCGCGACTTGAGTACCAAGATACACCGAAAGTAAGCTTGCTTGAACAAAGCGCAATGTCATGAAGCACTCATCTGAAGCACTCAGTCTAGACCCGAACTTGGCTTTGAAGAACACTTTGCACATGACGCTCTCACAGCCTACATGCAGTCATCCGGATTCGAGGTCACACAACACGCGTACGGATTACAGACAGCATGGAAGGCTACATTCCAACACAAGACCGGCGGTCCTACTATCGGAGTCAATAGCGAAATGGACGCACTCCCAGAGCTCGGTCATGCGTAGGTCTATTGCTGGGTAGAGGCGACCCTCTTTCCTCCTGCTGAGAAATCTGCCGACAGATGTGGACACAATCTCATTGCGAGTGGGTAGTTCATTCGCAATTACTTCTTCTGCCCTGCCCTGCGCTTGACTGAAGCTGTCTACAGTTGCGGGTGTCGGAACTGCTTTGGCTTTGAGAGCGGCGATGCTAAAGGTAGATGCTCCCATTTCCCCATCACGACTTTTTGAAACACGACGTCAATTGATGTCGTATCACTTGTAGCACGATTTGAGCGGCAGGATCATCCTGCTCGGTACACCTGCGGAAGAAGGAGGCGGAGGCAAGATTCTGCTAGCCGAGGCAGGCGCCTACGACGATATGGATCTGTGTCTGATGGCACATCCGACTCCTGCTAGCGCTTTCACGCCAATGTTTGCAAGAGCACAGGCAAAATTCGAATACACTGGCCATCCGTGAGTGGCTCTTCGTGCATTTCGATCTAGTGAGCATTGCTTAACCGATTCATACTGCAAGCGCGCACGCCGCATTGTCACCCGAGCAGGGGCTAAACGCGCTAGACGCCTGCGTCGCTGCCTATAACACCGTGGGCAGATCGTGATCTAGGAGTTCGAATGACCCGTTCTAAATCTTCTTCCTTCGTGCAGATCTCCATGTTTCGACAACAATGTTCTCCCGACGTGAGAATACATCTCAACATTTCGACCGGCAAGCACACAATCAATGTCATTCCTGCTTCTGCCACTCTTCAAGTGAGCTGTCGAGCGCTGGATATGGAGGAATTCGAGCGTGTTCTACAACGCGTGAGCGAATGTGCTCAGGCTGGTGCGCAAGCAAGCGGATGCGAGATCAAAGAAACATGGGATAAGCCATATCAGAGTGAGTTCTTGGTGAAAGAATTGACTATGCTTTCTGTTTGACATGCTTGCTAAAGCTACAATAAATTCCAGCTCTGATCCACAACATGCGTCTCGCAAATGAGTATGCACTGTACATGCAGGAGCAGCAAGGCGAGCGCATAGCGTGGAGCGAAAAACCCACGGCTTCGACCGATTTTGGTAACATCAGCCATATGATTCCATGCATCCACCCAGTCTACAAGGTGAGGACAATCCACCACCGCTGCGTCTATCTCCCAAGACAAGACTCCAAAAAAAAGCAACCCCGACTGACGACGATGGATTGGTTGATTGATGATCATTCGTGCGCACAGATTCCAACCGACCCCAAATCGCAGAATCATACCATTGGCTTCACGACGAGTTCTGAAACGAAAGAAGCTCATACAGCCACTATCAAAGCAGTAAAAGGTCTCGCTGCCGTTGGATGTCGAATCTTGACGGACCAAGCGTTTTTGAAGCAGGTCCAAGATTCGTTTGAACAGGGCTGTCAACAGAATGGCGTCAGAGACGGAAAAAACGCGGGGCAGCCTAATGGGAAGCACTAGTAGAGACTCACAGCCGGA
Organism: Cystobasidiaceae sp. HBUAS51001; assembly: GCA_003351005.1. Taxonomy (NCBI): domain Eukaryota; kingdom Fungi; phylum Basidiomycota; class Cystobasidiomycetes; order Cystobasidiales; family Cystobasidiaceae; species Cystobasidiaceae sp. HBUAS51001. Next base: position 58,174 of record QOZY01000057.1, read on the forward strand.
TTGTTTCGAGGTGCTTGTCCTTGTAGCATGTTGGGCACAATGTGAACTTGTATGGAAATGCAGAGCGCTACAATGCGACGGCTACCAGACATGAGGTTAGTATATACGCAGAGTGACGAAGCGACGTTGTACTGGGGAGCTCACTAGTGTCGGAGGGGCAGAATGGACACAACCTTTAATTTAGGCATCCGATGAGACTTGCGACTGGAGATCACATTTGCCCGCCTTGGAATTAGTCGGTGTATCATATATAGTGACCGTCATCTTGCCAATTGCAAGCTGATTGGACTTGCCGCATTGCGCCTTTTTTGGTCTCTCGGTCTTTGCGCCGCAGCTCGTTTATCTCTGCTCGACTGAGCAAGCACTCCTTCCCAATTTCGATGAAAAGCACCTGCAGCTGCCGTGCCTTTCATCATGGAAGCATGCCTCGAACGAGACCAAGGTCCACAGGGCAGGCAATGTCGGCTGCTGTCCCACTCAGCTTTCGAGGTCGTCACAGAAGGTTGAGAAGCGCCTTTGTCTTTTCGAGGGGCGACGAACGGACGCGCAGACCTCGGAATTATTCAGCAAGGACCTCTCGTCGAATGTGAACCCAATCTGAAGTTGCCTCTACCACCTTGCGTGACGATGCTGCCAATGCGTGCTGGCGTGCTGTGCTGCTGTCAGCGTGCGTGCGTTGCATGGCGTCGCGTCCTGCACTGGCAGCCAGGATGAGGTGCAAGGCAGAGGCGAGGACGAGGACGAGCGAGGAGCGAGAGAGACGATTAACGAGACTCAGCAAGACGGCGAGCGAGGTAGCTGGTCTTGCGCGCACATCCTTGCATGCACGCATCCCTCTTCGCTTCCTCGCTGCTTCTCAGCCCACTTCTTCCGCGATATCCGCCGCCCAGCAGACCACTAGCAAGGCATTGAATATTGTGCACTCCACTCGCCCTTTCTCGCCCGTGACAGGTGTGCGACACTCGACGCCTCTCTGCTTGGACCACAACGTGCATGCACGTGGTATTATATGCATGGATCTAGCTGATGCCGTCTCCAGTACACCGTCAAGACATGCACGAGCATGACGGGCACATCTGAACAGTAAGACAGCAGAAGCAGTCAAGTGACACACTCTCACCATTCAAACAACACAATTGCCCGGCGGCCTATTGCAATATCGAAGTGCGCCGCCTCTCTTCCATCTGTCCATCCCTCCCTGAACGACGGGGTGAGCCTTGTCGACGGCGGGAAGAGGCGATGGACCCAGAAGAGAACGGAGAATAGAACAAGGACTGCGAGCTGACCACCTCTTCTCCCTCACGACGACTCTCAGACGGGCTCATCACTCGTCACGCTATCCCGTCGACAACGACGACGACAACGCACTCGACGCTGGCTGGCAACTTTTCTTGGAGCGGGCGTACGAGACCGGGCAACGGACGACGACGACGGTGAGCAGAGCAAAAGAGCCGACACAGTCACGGCAACAGGAGCAGTGACGATCACGACTGCTGACACGCATGCACTCTCCTCGCAGCCATGGACGCGCTCATGGAGGACACTCCACTCGACAGCCAAGGCGGCCTCTGCTCGAACTCTTCTGCGCCTCTTTACGCATCCACCGCCTCGCCAGTCATCAAGGACGACGGAGACGAGCAAGACAGCCATGCAGGACATGGTCAGGCATATGCGCACACCTCTGGCACGAGCTCGCATCAGACGTCGCTTGTCGATGAATCCAAGAATGGCGGCATGGTCGATAATGGCGAGGCACGTGCTTTTTCAGCCACGGCGATGGACGACGACGAGCAAGAGCTCATCAACCCGAGCGAACACTCGTCAAGCAGCGCTGCTACCCTCGCATCAGCCCAATCCAAGAGGCCCTCTCTAGGCAGACGCACGCATTCCTCTACTACTACAAGTCACGCATCATCTTCTTCAAACGTACATCACATGCCAGGGCATCCAAACTCTACAGCAATCGCCAACGTCCCCTCAATCCGTCGTGCTTCAATGTCAAGCGCTACTTCTTCGGTCGCTAGTTCCCGTAAAGCTTCAAAACCCAGTCAAGCTGGTAGTGGTGGAATGGGACATCATCGTGCACATCCTTATTCCCTGCGAGACCATGCATCGTCTTCGTCTTCGTTGGCGGCGAGATTCACGACTCTTAATCAAGATGAAATCTACTCTCGTACACGAGCTGGTTATCCTTGCACACACTCGCTTGGAGGCATGCACAACACCAGCGATGGCAAGATGGACGGCGATCCGCGTTATGGTTTGGGAACCGGCGTACCTACTGATCTTTGGTCCGGCAATGACGATAAAACATCGAGCACAGCAAACCTATACACACATTCAAGAAGCTCGTCCATTTCTTCACTCTCGTCGGGTTATTCGCAAGCTTGCTCAAGCGTAGCGGATAGTTCAGAATGGTCAGCTTCAGAGTTGGACGACACCTCTGCCATTCAGTCACATGCCCATTCTCACAACAACAATGCCCACAACTTTGGCTTCGCAACTCCTTTTGGAATTGCTGCTGCAAGCGGATTTGCGCAGAGTAATGCGCAGGAGAGGGGAATCTGTGGGAACGGCCAACAGCCCTTTCTGCCTTCCTCAATCGGGAGCGCAAACAATGCACAAAGCTTGCATCTGGACTATACAAATACTCCACCCACATACGCTTTCCCCTCGTTTTCTGCTCCTCCTCAACAACAACAAAAGCAAGTCACACAAGCAAGCAACAACGGCACAGGGCTTGGAATGCAACTTTTCGCAGATCCGTATTCCTCGTCAGCTAGCAGTAGCAGTCGCTCGGGAAGTGTCTCCTTGAGCGCAGGAGATGTGCTTCAGCTCGACGGCAATGCGAGTGCGACTGCGAGTGCACATCCGAATGCCGGTACGACATCGTTGGCTTTCATCGATGGTGCAGCGGCGGCGGCGGCGCCTTTTACATTTCCCATCTCTTCTTCCAATATATCTTCTACTTCTTCTTCGACGAATAATGGTGCTGTTAGCAGCATTGGACATGGTGTGGGACTAGGATTCAGCCTAGGAATAGACGTCGGCATGGGCATGGGCAATACAGCACCTGGCGCGCCGGTGCATCCACCCCAGGTTCATCCAAATATACTGGCGCTCGCGGATAATGTGAGAATTGCAAGTACAGACTCGAATACGACAAGCGAAAAGGCAAAGATCAGTTTTGTGCATGGCTGGTAGGTCCATCTTCGATCTATGTGTACACATATAGCATATAGCTAGGGTTTGCACGAGTTGATTTTGATCCTTCTTTTTGCACTTTTCGAATCTTCCGCTACCCCTCCCTTACGCTCGCAGGCTCAACCACTCCTTCATCCTTCACCCCGAAGGCAATGTCTCTCGGCACGCGCTATACAACGCTTACATGCACGTATGTCACCAGTACCACCTACCTCCTATAAATGCCGCCTCGTACGGCAAAGCCGTTCGTTCATGCTGGGTGGGCATCAAGACCCGCCGCTTGGGAGTCCGCGGAGCGTCAAGATATCACTATTGTGGCATCAGACCAGCGACGGAGGCTATGCGCTCCCTTGTGGATTATTATAATTCTTTCGACGCACAGGGAAGACCTATTAGCTTCCCGCTGGTTCTTTCGACCACTGCCGCTCTCGGAGGCGCAGGAGGTCAGGCGACACTGGGCGGTTCTGCAATCCCGGCGCATTTTGGAACCTCGACACTTCCACCTTCAGCTTCGGCAGCATCAGCATCAGCAGTGTCGACCGAAGCGGGCATGGACGAACGTGGTGCTAGTGTCGGCGCGCCGGAAAGTCTCGTTGGACAGATGGGAAATCTTGCTGGATTGGGCAGTTATGCTCCTCCTGCTCGCGCAGCATCACAGTCGAGCACCGAAACCAACGGCCTGGGCAGCATCACACTCGTCGCTCCCAGTGCGAGCGGCGTCAAGTCCGTTATTGGCGTCAAACAAGCAGGACCAGCATCTTCATCAGCAATGTCACTCATTGATGAAATGTGCCAACAAAGACCATCGACGGCTTATTCAGATGCATCATCTGGATTTGTCTCGAGAAATGTCTACGAAGATGCATCTGCCAGCGCCAGCAGTAGTGATGGATCTCCTAACGCAAGTAACGCTGCGCATCACTTGAGGAGACAGACCTCGGCATCTTCGTCGCTGAATGAACACCACCAGGATCTCTATGAAGCTGGCATTTTGGCAGACCTCAAAACGCCAACTGCGTTTCATTTCATGCAGACTTCTGCTACACCCGCTCAGCATGGGCAAACTGCTTCAACGACGCTCTCGTACCCGACTTCCACTGCGACAAGTGTAAATGCAGAACGAGGATTCTCGCTAGGCGTACCTTCACCGCTTGGTTTTGGCGCTTTTGGAAGCTCTACCTTTGCGGCACAGGGATTGCAAATCCCACAGCGTCGAAGCTCGGCATCGCCTAGCACGAGCAGCCCTAGTGCATCTGCTTACGCAAATTTGCATGGCAGCCAGTCGGACTCGGTCGCTTCTAGATTGCGGGACAGACGAGCGACTTTGCCGAATCTATCTATCAATGTGCCGCCCCTACGTCGGACTCTGAGCAGCGGCGCTGCAGCTGAGCGTGACCAGAGCGGACCGCAAGCAGAGGGAGAGTTCGACGAAGGTCTTGCTATTTCGGAAGAAGCCGAAGCTGAAGATGGGATGCACGCCGAGGAGAGCGGAGATGGCGATTCATATAAAACCCAGCACGATGAGAAAGATGGGCTTGGGAATGGCGGCAAGCGGACAGCCAAGCGGATTCCAATGCACGGGCAAGCAGTGAGCGACACGCTTGGCGATGATTTGCCATTGCCGGCCTTCCATAGCCTCCTACAAGACTACGAGAAGCGTTACTCTGCTCGAGGCTCATCTTCGCCCAGTGTCGAAATGCTTATGAATGTATCAAGCCTTGCAGGTGGTGTATTGGAAGACAGCCCAGGGACTGTTGCGCCCAGTACAGTCTTGCTTGTTCAGAACGGTCAAAATCCAAACGAGGGCAGAAGTCCATGCGGTGTCGTTGGCTGGAATGCATTGGATAAAGCAAATGCAGAAGCTATTTGGGAGACATACAAGACCAGTCATTGTAGAAGCTTGCTTCGACTGGTCAGGCAGGGTAGGCTTGAAGAGGTAAGTCTGACTCGCAGCAGCTTGTCGATTCGCTTAATCATCGAACGAGCAAGACCGCTGACCTTGGTCCTTTGTGCTACATACAGTTCGAAGGAGCCATTCTGCTATTCTGGGCACAGCTTGATTCTGCGCAACAAGCTCTAGTGCAGCATCCACTGCTTGCAGACGCGATGTACCGCGCAGATGCGCTGCTCTCGGCTGTATTGCTCACTCAAATGTGCGACAAAGTACTCGGCATCGGCTCATTCGAGCACAACGCCGCGGACTCGCCTCTCGACAGGAGTAAAGACCTTTCTCCGATTAATCTGGTGCATCTGCAGAGCATCGGCGAATGCATCGAAACTTGGACTACGACTGCTTTGAAGCCTTTTGAGACTCGATTTGCGGATTGCAGAATTGAACTCGCCAGTCGGACTGGACATCTGCTGTCACGTCTCGTTGGAGTCGCACAGCTCGTGAGTCTCGACTCGTTTTGTCTGCTAAATGGTCGAGCTGATTGCGATATGCCTGTACAGGCACAAGCACTTTCGGGCATTCTGCACCAGCCAAGCGCCGTGGACGGCATTCTCCACGCCTGGCGAACGCTAGATACGGAGATGATCGTCAATCAATGCGCCCTAGTCACAGGCTGCAGCCAGTCCATCCTTGAAAGCTATCTGCATAACTTTTATAGCGCTCTCGAGCAAACCAAAGAAGCGCTCATCGTAGCCCCGGACACTACGAGCAGCGTCAATGCTTTCGTTGCATTTGCAGACGAGTATCTGAATCGATATGCGACAGCGCAGTGGAACGGACGTGGCAATAGTGATATGAGCCATGAGGAAGATGAGGATACCGATGAGGCGACTTTGCTTTCGGACAGTGCTGCAAACGAACGGTCGTTCCTTCTGAAGTGGAACTACCTCAGTGGACAGGTCATTCGGGATCTTACTATCAAGAGCAGTCCCGCTTTTGGTGCCTATCAGATCTTATCGCTGTTCATTGAGTGAGCCTCTAGCGTTGCTTCTGTTCACACGCTTGCAGTGGTGAAGGCTGACCGTCGATTCTCGATTCAAGGGAGTATCTTGCATTCAAGATCCTCAAAAACGTAACGCTCCGAAGTGATGCAGTCACTGCTTCTGTCGAAGCCGATGCATCCACATTACAATCACACCTCGCTCGGAACGCTGCTTCCCATCCCTCTCCCGAAACCAGCGACGATGCGACGATGGACCGTGTGCTCCAGCATCAAAGTCATGCAGCAAAGGCCTTCCTCGTGTCTCCTCATCCAGCCGTCCACTCTGCTTCAGCCATGCAATTGGCTCAATCAGGCGAACAGTATGCTTCAGGACCTCGCTCAAGCAGCAAGCACGATCCGCGCGCTACGCCCACTTCGGGTTCTTTTACATATGCGGCGTTGGCGGCGCGGTCTGTGGCCGAGTCTGCCTCCTCGAGCGAAAGCAGTCGATATCCTCTGTCCGCGCAGAGCACCCCATACTCGAGCACCAGCAGCGGCAGCGAGCGAGACCATCAAGGCCTGCCAAAAAGTGGAGGCAGCGGGAGCGTCACTGCTTCAAGTGCATTTGTCTTCCCACCCGGACAGCCAAGCGCGAGCGCATACACGCAGTCGTTCAATTTCGCATCTGCACTCTCACCCACTACCCGCGCTATATTTGGGGAAAAAACGCCCATCTATCTCACTTTTGGACATTCGAGCAGCAGCACTACTTCCGGAAGCGGAAGCGGTAGCGGTAGCAGCAGCGTACTAGGCGCAGGGATACTGCCACCGCCTACGCCTTCGAACTTTTCGACCTTCCCGGCACTTCCCTCCCCTGGATTGTCGAGGTTCTTTGCTGCCTCGGCGGACTACTCGACGAGAGATTCGGCGGCTAGCAATCACCTGGCGTTGGTACCTACGCCGCGCTCATCTCGCTTTCCACCGATGAGCAGCGGGTTGAACAGTAGTGCTGCAGGCTCTGCGGGACATAGAGGTGGTTTTTGAGCGGCATCGTTTGCGGCATCATATACATGAGGAGTGGTCGCGACTGACCAGCCACATGATACAAGCATCATCATAATAAATGCAAACGTGCTTTTGCAAGCATCATCACCTTCCTTTCGTCATCAGACGCGCAGTGCGCAGCTCTTTCGTCGTTCATCTGGGCACCGTTCTTTCTTATCCTTTGCATGGGATCTTCCTCATAGGCTTTTCTCTCGTGGGTTCTCAGTCTGCGACTCGTCATTTCATGCTGCAATCTGCAATTCAAGGCCGTGCTAGACCACAATCAGAACGGCGAGCCCAGTGTGATAGGAGCTTTCATGTCTCGTAATTTTTGCCACTTTGCGAAGACGTTTGTGCGCTGTCTGGCACATCTCCCACACTGCACAGACGAGGCCGTGCGCGTGTAGACTGCAGTCGGGCGTGACATGTCGTCTGCAATTGCACCTTGATGCCGACTTGCTTGTCGCGGGTGTTGTGCACCATGCTGTGCCCGCCTGCCTTGTCGTCGCGTGATCTTGCCTGGTGAAGCTCGGCAATACCATGAATGCGGCAAGAGCAGGAGAGCAGAGCACAATAGGCAATCAGACTGCCGTCTTGGCTGTCTTGCCATCTTAGCAGCAGCAGTCTTGCCATCTTGCTGAGGCTCTTCGTAGTTGCACACTGAGCAGCGCGGCCAGCCAGCATGGTCGGATCTAGCCAGACAAAGAAGCCAAACTTCCTGGTGGGTGCATGCAGGTCATCATTCATAGCGTACGAAGCAATGGCTGACTCGCTCTCCCCAGGTCATCATCGCAGACGACCTCGGGTTCAGCGACCTCGGCTGCTTTGGCGGAGAGGTGCGCCTGCATGCACATCACGATGGCCATGGTGGATCATGCGTGTCCCATCATATCACACTGACTGCTTGTGCATTCAGATATCTACACCCAATCTCGACAAGCTCGGCTTCAATGGCACTCGACTCACTGGATTCCACACTGCCAGCGCATGCTCGCCGACGAGGTGCGTCTCGCCAGATACTGCCACACCACTCTGTTATGCCCTGCTGATAACCCGCGACTATCTGTACAATGCTGCTGGGCACAGATCTGTGAGCCAGGACACCCTGCAAACCAGCCAAAGAGACATTTACTTGACAAGAGAGATCTGCCACCTTTCTGTCGCGTAGATGCTCTTCTCGGGCACCGACAATCATCTCGCAGGGCTCGGACAAATGGCAGAGACCTTGCAGCAGACCCAGCACTTCTTTGGCGGGAAACCAGGCTACGAAGGGATGCTGAATCAGGTGGGCTCTTTCTCTCTCTTATTCGTCATTCCTGCACCATGGACTGAAGCTTATATCTGGTCGCAGCGCGCCGCTGCTCTTAGTGAAGTACTGGGCGATGCAGGCTACGAGACCCTTATGTCCGGTAAGTCCGCTATGTAGGAGCGTCAGGAATAGATCACTGATGCCCTTCTGACAACAGGCAAATGGCACCTTGGCCTTACCAAAGATAGCATCCCCGCCGCTAGAGGTTTTGAAAAGGTGTTTGCCCTGCTTTCTGGCGCGTCCAACCATTGTGAGCAGCTATCGATCCTACATATCTATATCTTGCCAGATCTACCTTCTGAGCAAGTTTCGTGCACATAGATGGCTACGAACCCCTTCATGAGGACAAGACGCCGTAAGTCTACCTCTTATTCCGCCCTTCAATGTCAAAAAAGCATCCCCTGACTACCAATCGTACAGGGCAATGAAGCTTACGCCTCCGCTATGTGAGTTTGGACAGGACGCAGTGAGAATCTTCGCCCTTTCCGGAGCTGATTTCAAATGGGAATCTGCAGACACCGAAGGCCACAAGAGCGTTCCAGTACAATCTCTCGAGAACTTCTATTCCTCCACCTACTTTACAGACAAGCTGCTGTCTTATCTCGATACGCGAGACACAGAGCGACCTTTCTTCTCGTACCTCGCCTATACCGCGCCGCACTGTGAGCTGTGTTGCTTCTTGTCGCTGCCGTCACTCTCGCTGACGTGCCAGGTACCGCAGGGCCGCTGCAAGCACCACGCGAGGTCATCCAGAAATACGCAGGTCGATATGACAGCGGACCAGACGTGCTCCGCGCCGAGCGTCTGCGAAGATTGAAAGACCTGGGCTTGATCGATGAGAATGTAGAACCTGCGCCATTGACTTCTGTATTCGGATACAGGCCTTGGAATGAGCAGACTGAAGAAGAAAGACGCGTCGAGGCGAGGAAGATGGAGGTTTACGCTGCGATGATTGAGAGTGAGTGATCGCACACCGCTGCTTTTGGACAGAGAGGACAGAGACTGATGATATGGGTAATTGTCGTAGTCATGGATAGCCAGATTGGTAGAGTCGTTGAGCAGCTCGAAAAGAGCGGCGAACTGGACAATACCTTCATCTTTTTCGCGAGCGACAACGGTGCTGAAGGAGCTTTGTGAGTCGCTGTGTCCGGCGCAGTGCGAGTCTATGACTCCGATAGCTGCCACGGATGAGCAACTTTGCTGAGATGTATTGGCCTGCTGCCTTAGGCTCGAAGCTATTCCGATACTCGGAGACGCGATCAACGACAATATCCGCAAGTACTTTGACAATTCCTTAGAGAACATCGGCAATGGCAACTCAGTAAGTGAAGATTGAGCTTTATCTTTGCAAATCTGCTGACACGACGCTTTCAGTTCACCTGGATCGGACCTAGTTGGGCGCAAGCGGCTACTGCTCCAAGCAGAATGTACAAGAGTAAGCGATCCAGCGACAACGACTGTATTGACGCGTGCTGACGAGGATCTCTCAGCCTGGAGCACAGAAGGCGGTGTCCGCTGCCCCGCAATCATACACTATCCCAATCTGCAAGTGCAGCGCAGAATCGAACCAAGTCTGTCGACAGTCATGGATGTCATGCCGACTCTACTAGAGCTTGCAGGAGTCACGCACCCAGCTCCAACTTACAAAGGCCGTCACGTCCTCCCAATGCGCGGCAAGAGCTGGCTACCACACTTGAAAGGCGAAAAAGCCGAGTTCCACGATGAAAACGCCGTCTTTGGCTGGGAATTATTTGGACAAGCTGCGGTTCGACGCGGCAAATGGAAGGCGCTCTGGGTCCCTCCTCCTTCTGGTCCGAATCGATGGCAGCTCTTTGACATCGATAATGACCCTGGAGAGCTTCATGACAAGTACGATACAGAACCAGCCAAGCTCGCAGAGATGATCGAGCACTGGCGGATCTATGAAGCAGAGACGGGCACATTCTTGGTCAATCCCGACAAAGAAGATAACTCTGCGGCCGGCTTTGGCTTCTATACGGGCTACGAATTCGAGGAGGGCAAGTGGTAAAGTGCGATGCAGTTGAAAGCAATGTCATTAGAGGGTCTATTGCGGCGTCGACGTCGCTGTACGTGCTGTCCATTGCGGTATTCAGTCGCAGTACGATGTCGTTCTTGAGTTTTACGAAAGCGAGAGACATTCCCCTCGTGACGAAGTACCATCCATCAGCATGACCAGTCTGCCTTCAGGCAGAAGCAGACATGCCGTGTTGTCGGCGATCCTAGCAGTAGACGAGTCGTCCGGATCACAGTGCAGAGCACCCATTCACAGATCCTGCAAGGCCGTTCAGGATGACGACCCGCTTTGGGCAGCGGGATCAAGGCGTTCGCAACGGTATACGCTTGACACTGAAGTAAGCCTTGATCCGTAGCATCGTGCATGCATTTGGCTTATTGTACTGGCTCATAGCCGACGCTATTCTTCTCCGAGCAGCGATACGGAGCCCGCGTCGGCCTTGGACTTGCCAACGTCACCTCTTCTACTGGGCAGCTCCCTCTCGTCGCTCAAGAAGACCTGTCATTGCGTGAGCAGGTGCGAGAGAGTACGACTTGTGCACAGTACGCACCTGGCCATCTCCCCGCGCTAGGAGACCTAGTAAAAGCAGAATTCTGGTGGCCTCTACATCAGCAAAGACGTAAGTCTGCAAGGTGTCAGAGATCAGCGTCGTCGGTGCGGGTAGTATCGATGATCATCTAACGACATGATACTCACAGCTTCCAGTAGCACACCGGCGATGTCTCAAGCCGTAGATCGACTTACTAGCACTGGCACTGAATGCAAATTCATCATAACGGCCATGCCTTACGCTACGGGCCTGCGGAACGGCAGTTACGACCCTGTGTCCGAGTCTGAAGAAGCTCAAAAGTGGGCGGAGCGCAATCCACATCACGTTTACTACGATGTAGACTGGCGCCAGCTCGATATCAGCTAAGGACCCGAGCAATTCGTCTTGTTGCAAGAGTCGCAGCCTTTTCTATCGGAACTCCAGGCCGAAAGATCTCGCGTGCTGGCGTTGGACAAGAGCGTTTTCAAGTCTGAAGCGCTCTACGACGAATTCCAGCGCAAATTCGGCCCAGATGCAGATGGCAACGTCCCTCAGGCAGAGTGGCCTGGGGTCAAAGATTCCAAAGAAAACCCGGTCTCGCTCGAGCGCTTCAAGGAAATGAACGACATCCCATGCTCGACGCCCTCTCAGCGAGCTTCATCTACCACCGTGACCTCGCATTGCTGGGCGTGACATGCTCGAGCAGAGTATCGCAGAAGACCCTAGCCTGCATTGCTCGCTAAGACAGGAGCCCTTGAGCGCAAAGACTTGTATGAAAACAACAGGAGGAGCATCGCTGCTACTATGTACTTTATTGAACTTCTCTGACACTGCGGTATACCCTCTTTGACCAACAACTGCTTTTCGATTTGTACACTTTCTGAAAGCCCTGCTTCTTTCTCTTGAATGGCCTATAGCCAGGGTAAGGCATTGACGTCCATAGCGGCAAGACGGAGTGGATTGGTCGCGTGCGAGATCAGACCCAGGACAGTCTGATTCACAGGCGTGGCACCAATGGGCAGCTGTGGAAGAAGGCGTGTCATAAGCATGCTTTGCAAAGTGCTTGCAAGATCGTTGTTACACACCTTTTCGCGATCCATTTTGCAGGACAGCAGAGTAGCTCTGCGTAGCACCAGATCCACATTCTCCATCGTTCGATTTCGCAGCGAAGTCTCGGTTGGCTGCGGAGCCTTGGGCCTGGTGTACCACCATGATACCTCGTCAGCGACAAAGACAGCAAGACGATGTTCGAGATCGTACTGTCGAAAGAAGTATCAGCCGGCAGTCTAGCCCCCCTGCAAAGCGAACGACTTACTTCGCTCTCGGTCAACGATCTCGCTATCGACATGACGCCCGTTGCCAGAGTTCCTTCTATTCCGATTGGCGTCAGGAAGGTCTGTATATTTGGAGTGAGGCGGAATGGCACGGTCTCTCCGTTGGAGAACTCGGGCGAATTTGTGTTATGCATGGGAACGAAATCGGTCGTGTACATCTGTCCGCCTGCCCGATTGATGAGCAAGTTGACGGGTGCGCGACGGCCAATACTGAAGATGTATGTCTGGAAGATGAATGCTGCCATGTGCAGCATGAATTGCTTGCGGGTATGCCACAGATCGCTAGCGGAAGACGTGGATCGCAGGAAATACTAGGTACAGGAAAAGTCAGTGTCCGCAATGTGCTGCAAAGGGAGCAAAAAATGACGTACGTCGCGAAGGATCGTGTCTGGGAAAATCTTGGTGGCAATCTCGATGAATGCTTCCAATTTGGCAGATAATGCAGTAAACCCTGGTGTCTGAACAGAGTCGAGTTTCAGTCTCGCAGAATCAAGGTGCCTTCCATCTAAAGATCTTACTTGTCGACCAGCCAATATGAGCTCTCTGTACTTCTCCGTGTAGGCCATGATGGGGTCATCTTTGTGCATCTTCACTTCCGTACAATGCCTTTCGTGAATGTCTTGCAGACTAATAATGCTCGAGTTAGACTCGATGAGGCGGCAGTGGTGGCCGATAGGGACGATGGCGGGAAGATAAAACTGTAAACCTCGCTTCCTACTTTCGACTCGGTTTTGCAGTGGCCTGATATGCAATAATCAGCGACGGTCTGGCAGTCTGGCAACCAATTAGAGAGAACGCACCCGTTCAGCATTCGGAACAATTGCGACAACTTTTCTTCGCGCCGTGCGCCTCTGAGTGTAGGAATTTGCACGGCAAACGTGTGATGACTACCATCATAGCCGATCATAGTCAGGCGCCTTGTGAAAGCGCCCGCTAAACGTCCAATCTCGACTTTGGGTGCAAAATAGCTGATCTTGACGAAGTAGCGGTTGTTATCATCGTGCTATCGGGGAAAAACATTAGTGTGCTATTCACCGTTGCATTGGCATGTCCTCACCTTGAGGTACTGTCCTGGAACCTCGATCTCGTCAAAGGTCTGGTACTTGTACTCCACTAGCCAGTGGCTCATCGTTTCCAGAGGGTGTCGCTTCGGCTTCTTGTCCAGTATTCGGTCGTATCGGTCCCTCCATGCCTGTAGACGCTGAACATATTGAGCAAGATTCGGCTCGGTGGAAATGAAATCCCGATGGAATTGGTCCTTCAGTGCAGCTGGCAGATTGTTGGCGAACCGGGTGATGTTATGTATTGTGTTCTTGGGCAGGAGGCCATGATCCTCGGGATTTGGTGCGCGGTTGATATGCTGTTGTATGCCATCTTGAAGAAGCGCAGTAATGAGGCGGAAGATGTCCTCATCATGCATTGCCTTGAAGCGCGCAGCAATTTGATCACAGACCAATTCGACGGACAGTGCAAGCAATGGGAACGCCGTTTTGAGGACAGAGGCGATCTCCTCAACGTATTCGAGAGCGGTCTTCCGCGGAGGGAGGTGATTCTGCGCAGTAGCAGCGTCGGCCTCTGCTTTGGAGGCCTGCGAGTCTTCCTCCTTGCTTTCGCCTTGTGGGCCGTCGGTTTCCATCTTAATAGAAGAGTCCCCGTCTTGCGCGCTCGCGGGCGCAGCCTCTTTGTAAGGCGCACTGTCTTGTGTCGTTGATGCGGGACCAGCCGATCGCGGCTGCGTGGCGTTTGCACTGTTTCGAGCAGCTCGATTCTTGGTGGCTTCTAGATCCGCTGTTTGCTTGGCCGTGGCATCCAAGTCTTCTTTGGCAGTGCGCAGGTGGAAGAACAAGCCTTGCGGATACTTCTTTGCAATTTGCAGCAGGATGATGCGAGCATATCTCGCTTCTTTCTGACCCAAAGCTGCGATGAGCTGAGGGGCAAAGGTGATCCAGTACCAAACAGGCAGGTCTCCGGTGTACGAGTCAAACGCTTTCGACACTGTTCCGGCGTTATCATCCAGACTGAGCAGCCATAGGATGCGGCCAAGAATCTTGCGAACCTTGCCGCTCTTGTATAATCCCGCTGCTTGCAGATAGCAGGCAACAGCATTCGTAGCTCGGCCGAGGTCGTTCGGATCGGCTTTGAAGAGTCTATCGTGATACCGTCCATATTCTGCCCACACCTTAGGGAAAGACATATCCATGGTGACGGCTTGAGTGAAGACCTCGTTCGCTTCCACGTTCATACCAAGTCGAGCAAGGAACATGCCTTTCAACGTGTAGAACTCGCTCTTCTGCGCAAGATTGAAGTAGGCGAGGTTGGTGTTATTTATGACCTCCAAGCCTTGTGGTAGCTCGTTAGGACTTTGATAATGGCACTTTGCCTGCTCGCGGAGCTTGAGGAAAGCCTCCTGAATCTCAATATTCGGCAAAGTGTAGATCTTGGTCAAGGAGGAGAAGCAGACATCGGTGAGATGATGCTTGCGAGCCACATGTGCAAAGCGATTGATGATCCAGGCAGTCTCGTGATAACCTCGATAGGCATGCGAGTTCGTCGAGGCACCACCTGTGCCATCTTTGTTTGGCAGCAACGGTAGGTAGGCGCGATTGATAGCTTGGAAGATATGCTGTCGCCAGGCAACCAAATCACTCCAGATATTGACGTCGTCCCAGAGGTTTGGCAGCCTGTCTCGCCAGGCCTGCAGGGTGAGCTTCATTTCTGCCGACCTCGCGTCCAGGTTGTTCGCATCGGTCGTAGCGAGTGAGACGAAAACGTGCTTGGCTGCCTCTTGCAATTCGACAAATTGTTGGAAAACAGCCAATAGCGGTATGTGCGCTTCCGAGACAATCTCTGGCAGATGATACCACTTTCGCAAGCTGTACTGAATGCCCTCGTCACATAGACGCTGGAAATCCTGTCCGCTAAGTTGCTCGCCCATTTGCGTCCGCACAAGGAACATGAGAGACTCAAAGACTCGCTTGCGCGGAGTGGGAACAGGGATCATATTCTTGATCGCATCCTGAATAGCCTGGCTGTCGGCAGCCCAGTCGGACAACCGCCAAGCGCATTCCATTAGAAGATCGTTGTTGCCTTCTTGCTTGGCCAAATCGGTCAGGATATCCCACTGCTGCAATTTGCCTGCGCAAATGACCCAGTGATCTTCCCACAGGCTGTATTCCGATTCTGTGAAGGGAAGGCTTCCGGAGCGAGCCTTCAGTTGGGCAGATTCATACTAGAGGCAGGAATACACGTTAACATGCTAACATGCGCATGAATGATGGCAGGTAAGCCTTACCATTTGCTGCGCCTGTGACCAAAGTCCTCCTTGCTCGAATGAGATCGAGATGTTTGTTTCCGCAAAGAATGCACGTCTGCGCCAAAGACCATACATGAAGTCTTCTTCGGCCAATTCGGCATACGTCTCGGCTAGCGCATCAATGCTAGAGTCTCTGATAGTGTCATCATCCCTATGCTCCTCCACTGTATATTGCAGGAGCTCGATGGCCGTATGATATGCGTTGTAGGTCTTGCCGAGGTACCGGACCAGGTGAGGCGGTAGCGCAATAGGAGGCGAACACCTGAGGGCGCCTGCCAAGAGGGTCTGTACTACATTCGGACGCCGGTCGACATTTTGTAGGTGATACTCCTTAGTGAGCAGACCGATCAAAAAACGAGTCGTCTCTATCTGCTGGGTGCGAGAGAGACACGACCAAGAATGCGCGAAGAATGAAACCCAGACAGCATGTGTGGCTTCGGAATCCGAATATAAGAGCTTGCGAGCCGCATCGCTGAAGCCGCCACTCTTCAGAGACTTCAATTCTTGCACAAATGCCTGCGTGTGAGGGTTTTCCGCCAGATGGCTGTTCGGCATCAAGACTGTGTCCTGGTTAACGGCGCCTAGCAATAGGTCTAGCGCTTGATGCATCCAGTTGGAGTCGGCTAAAGACTCCCAATTCTGGATTCCAAAGATGTAGTTCAGGCGTCCATTCAGGGATCGCACGATGGCTTCATCGAATACCTGCATGAAGCGGCAGCGCAGGCTAGGATCACGATTGCGGCAACCGAGCAAGAACGGCTGTTCCAGGCGGACCGTGTACTCTGACCTTGCTAATTGAGGGTCGGAGTAGACTTTCAAGATGACTTGCAGATAGTCACGGAGTAAGGTTTCGTCCGGACGGTTCTCAAAGACCATCATCTTTCCTAGTAGAGTTGCCTTCTCTTTGTTCGTCGGAAACGCTTCTCGGTGATCCGTCAGAACCCACTGAGACGCAATGTCCAGAATATACCGGCACCATTCGCTCGAAGACGATTTTTCCACGAGTGTGCAAAGAGCATTGAGAACCCAGCGTCTGCCTTCGCCTGTGTGACCCATGCGGTTGCGGCATAGTTCGAAGCAGATGCGCAAGAGACGCAAGTGCTGTTCATGCGACGGAGTAGGGGCTGCAGTGTTGATGTGCTCCTTGACGAGCGTCGTGATCACCTTCACCAGTGGACCGATGAAGGTGTTGACGCTGTCCGACTTTGCGGCTGCCCAAGCTTCCATCATGGTGACAGTGCTATTCAAATTTGTCATCTGCCTAAGTCCGTCGTTTATTGCATTGGTTGCCCATTCTTCAAGTGCCTTGTAGCTTTCCTGATCTGCTTTCTCCCGCTCAGCCGCGCTGGGCACAACTGACAGTATTCTGCGCAAAACGGGTCTACTCCCAAAGTCAGCTCAAAGTCCGTCTCGGGTCGAAAGTCTCATGCCTCACTTGAACGCCAAATGCAACCTTGCATCTTGCTGAGCGTAGCCCCGCTCAGTGACTCGTTGAAGGGAGGAAAGATGTTCCCGGACCCAATCATCGGATTTCAGCGATAAGACTGTGTTAAGGATGTCGACGGTGTTTGAAAGCATGGGCAGATGCTGCTCGCTGATGTCTGTTTCCGATAGAACTCGCTGGATAAAGGCGTACTTAATGTTGACATCGGGCCATAGCTCAAACAACTGCCGCAGCAAATCCAAAGATCGCTTGACCAGGCCGCCGCGGGAGACCGGCTCTGGATTAGAAGCAATGAAGCGAATAAGAGTGTTGTTGACAATGCTGTCCCGTGTTGCCAGCGGTACTGTGAAGGTTTGATACCCCGAGGATTGACTTGTTGTCGAAGGTGCAATTGAGGCAAGCCTTTTCGGCGAAGCATGAGTCCGTGCGCCCTCTTCCTCACCGGCATTGTCGACGTCCATTTTGGCGCTTTCTTCCTCCTTGGCGATAGCCATGCGTTTCTTGTCCCAATTCATTATGAGTTCGATCAGATCAATCGAAAGTGCCCTAGTCTCGGGCGTAGCTGTGCTCAGCAGACTGAGCTTCGGCAAGGAAGCCACCATATTGGACATGAAGAGATCACGCCGTTCGTAAAAGACGTTGGGGAACTTGATGAGGAGGCTGTATACATGCGTAAGCTGCGACATGCTAGAATGACTGTCTTCCACCATGATGTGCCGTGTCGCCCGAATCCATGGGTGAACACCGCCCTCCAGACCACCGCACCGTCTTGGAAGCTCTGGAGTTAAGACATTTAAGGCCTCTTTCACAAGACCGCGGGCCTCTACTTGATGTGATCGCAGAAGTGTAGACCAAATCGGCATTAGGATTTTTGGCTTAGAATCGAACACTGATAAAAACTGCGCAATGAGACAATGCGCTGCAGTCTTGGTCGTGGTATCCGGAGTTTTGATGTAGGACCAGCCAAGCTTGATAACATCCTTTTTACAGTCCTGCATGACCTGCCACCTATGCTTGACTATCAAGGTAGCCATGTGGAAACCTTCGATTCTGAGGGAGTCATCGAGAACACCAGCTGTTACATCGTCGTTGAGCCATGGTTGCCATATCCTCGAGTGAAGCAGGTTGATGTATTCGGCATCTGCAATTGCACTCTCAGACTCGCCGCGATTCAGTGCGACCGTCAACAAAGGGTTGATAAGGTAGCGCAACGCCATGGTCTTGTGCGCGGCACTGATCCCGTCGTTGGAGAAGAAGTCGATGAACCGCCGAAGGATAGATTGCCGAAGATTGATGTTGTGGCTAAGCGCGACGTGGCGGAATAGGAAGCACGCTAGATCCGTCGGGTCTGATGGACTGCGATAAGAGAACACGTCCGTGATACGGAACAGAAGGTCAATGCCGAGCGGAGTCTGACAGCCTTCGAGATATGTTTTAAAGATCTGTAAGAAAACTTGATCTTCCCTGATTTGCGCGACGTGCTGCTCGCCTTCCGCTATCAAGCGTTGCTTTCGAATGTTCGATGTCCATCGCGACACAAGCCGATTCACAATCTCATCGTTGCTGACAATCCAATTTTCCTTCACCTGGCAAATTTGCCATATCGCCTTTGAGGCGTTCAAAGTAGCCAGCGTGCCAACCGCTTCTTCGGCAAAACATGGTGCGAAGAACATCGACGCATTGTCTGCCACGTAGTCTCTGAATGCCAGTGCATGTTCCGATGCTAGCAAGGCATCAAATGTAGTTGACCAGGCTTCGTCTCGGATCTGGCTAGCAAACAGCAGGCAGGACTCCGGGACATAACGATTGACATAGAGCGCCAGCGGTTTGGTGAAGGGGCTGACGGTGGTCTTATGTAGTCGCCTTTCAACATCGACGGTCACAGCACATAGATCCTGAAGGAAGTTGCCGGCGCCAGGGTGCGGTAGTAGGTGGAAGACATTGACGATAGCGGCCATGACCTTAATCTCGCCGCTTTCTGATTGAGGCGCCAATGCTGCCATTGCAAGAGCATTTGGCTCTGAAAGAGCCTTGAAATGATCCAGCAATTTGCCGCCAATTTCCACTTTGAAGTAGTTGGGGAGCAGTTCGAGCAGTCTTGCAAGACCTTGCAGACTATCGACCGTGAGACGCTTGTGATCTCCAAGATTGACAAGAACAGGACGCAACCCGCTTTGAAGCAGATCTTTAGGTAACTTGCCCTGCTGTACGGGTACTTTGAGGCATTCGTAGGCAGCCTCGACGACCTGGGATGACTTGGCATACAGCAGCTTGAAGTAGACTTGCAAAATCTTATTCCGCATATTGGTGTGTCGAGGCGCCAGGAAATCTGAAGAGGACATGGCAGCCGACAAGAGCTTGACGCACACGACTCTGAGCTGCGTGAGCTGAGTGCTATTTGCATGATGGCTTGGTTTCCCGCCCGTGAGAGCACCATCATCTGCATCGGCAATGCCGAGAGCCTCGGTAAGTAGCCGTCCTAGCGAGACTTCCATTTCCTTTGGCGGCGCGCCCTCAGGTCGGTCCTTCTCGTTCTCCAGCTCCAGCAAAGGCGGTTCCAGAGTCATGCAGAATGTGATGGCATCCATGTGTCCGATTTGCATCGGGAAAGCGAGTGCTCGAAGCGGCTTTGTGAAGATTGGATTCAGGAGCCTGAGCTTCACGGGGGTGATGAGCTCAGTCAAGGTGACTTCATTGAGGTCCGCGAGAACTTTAAGCGCCTTTTGCGCCGTCGTCCTAACGGTCTCGATCTGGCTGGAAAGTTCCACTACGAGGAAGCCTACGAGATATTTCTGCGCCCTCTCTCGGTCGGTCCCGAATTCTTCCTTGTGCTCGGGAAGGTTGGACTGGTTCAGGATATACAGGATCGTCTCGACAACGCTGTCTATATTGCCAGGCGGATCGGCAGGCATGTCTTTGAGCATGAACAGCAGCGCCCGGATAAATTCGCCTTCGTGCTGGATGAGCCATACTGGCGAAAGCGTTACCTTTCGGACCAGTAGGTCGATGCCGACTGCACCGCCGCTTTTCCGTTGCCACGAATGGTCGTAGCACAGCGAGCCCAGACGCAAAGCGAACTGGTATAACAGATTGGCAGGCTGATCGTCGTGGGGTAGCGATTCTTGCTCTCGGCAGAAGTTCACCAAATCTTGTAGAATTTCGGCAAACTGATTTGCAAGCCGGGTTTGGTCTGCTGGCTGGGCATTTGCCAAAGAGTCGATCATGCCGTCCAATAAAGCGGAGGAGAACGGGAAGGATAGCTTGGTGGAGCTGTCTTCTGGCACTTTGCGCATGACTTCGCTCGTAAAGATGTGCCTTGACAAGCCGCGCAAGTAGGCTATGGCGTCTTGCTGAAACTCATCGATGCGACAAGCTTCGAAGAGACCACGGAACGTATCACTGCACAGCGCTTCCTGCTCGCCAAGCGCAAGCGAATCTTTCAGGAAAGTAGCGCTGGCATGCTTGAGCACGGCGTATGCGTTGCGCCGGTAATGCAGATCTCCTCGCCGAATCATGCGCAATGCAAGCTCAACAATGGCACCGATAGGCATATCCTTGGTTTTGCCGTCAAAGGATAATGACGCTGTCGCTTCGTCCGTAACGTTCTTCCAACCGAGCAAGGGTGGTCCCAGCTGCTTGCGGTTGCGCCCGCCGATCTTGCCGAGGATGCGCACGGTCGTGTGCGCATGGTGGTGATTGAAAGGCAAAGGGCGTAGCAGCTTCCAGAGCGCGGCATTGATTTCTTGCTGGACTGGCGCCATCAAGGGATTCAGGAATTCCGGTGTAAGGTTATCTACGCAAAGCTCGAGTGTCCGCAGACCTTGGCTGACGAGGTCGGCTCCTGCTTGAAGCGACAGCACAAGCGGCTTCATGAGATAGCTGAGGTAGGGGAGTAGGACTGAGAGGCGGACAGGCACTGTCAAGCACAGCTCGACAAACAGGTCGCGCTTCGTGCGCTCGGTGGCCGCGTTTAGTAGGTTGTTCAAGCTGGTGAGCAAGACTTCGAGAAGCGGAATAACCTCCTTGTAAAGGATCTCGAAGCGACCACCGCCTATGCTGCGGAAAAGAACGCGAAGGAGGAGGTAATAGCACCCAGGTTCTGGGGCTTTGCCAGCAAGCTTGAGGGAGTGCATGATGATGTGCGCAAGATGCGGTTGTAGAACAACCTCGTTGTGTTCAGGAAAGATGGTGACAGCCATAAAAGACATCTTGAAGAGCCGCAAGATAATCGAGTCCAACTCTGCATCACCTTGTCCTAGCTTGTCGAGTTTTGTAACGAGGAAGCGGAATGAGATCCCCACGAAGATCTGCGAGACAGGGTGCTCTGCCAAAAGCGTCTGAGGGATGGCTAACAGCTCCTGGTTTTGCAGCAATTCCTCGAGGAAGAAGGGCATATTTGTCTCCACGACCTCGAGGAAGACTAGCTGCTCGACCGCTAAAAGAATAGCGCAAAATCCGTCCATGACTTCGCGGTGCTCTTTGCCGCCGTCATTGCGCGTGTCAAAGATGGCCATACACTTGGTGACACCTCTGAAGAGGCGGCCCATTGTGTCGGTGCCAGGCAGAGCAGCGCGCACGTGCCTTAAACCGTGTATTGTCGTCTTGAGAGCAAAGATGAGATTTCGTAGCAGGAAACGTGTATCTGGAAGGAAGGGAGGCGATGTTCATGAGCGAGCTTCGATTTTTCGCAAGTATACGCAAGCCTTACCTCTCAAAAGATCTGTGGTTGTGTCGGTCATAGCCGAGTTCTGAGCTATGGGCTTGGCACGCTCGACATCAACTTCGTCCAGGTCGCCGTCGCCATCGTCAGGTGCATCTGGGGCAGGTGCTTCCGTGGTCTCCACCCGCTCCATATCGACATCTGTTTGACCCGCAGCACTCGTAGAAGCTTCTGGCTCTATCATCTTCTGCTCTCCATCGTCTGGGCCATTGCTGGGCGAAGGCTTAGGAGCCTCTGTCTTCCGCAGTCTTGCGCGCATCTCTTTCGCTGTCTCCCCGGGCGGTCTTGACCATCTTTTCCAATCATCACGAGACTCTGCGAGGTTCTCAATTTTCTTGACGAATGTCTCGAGACTCCGGTATAGAATGTGCGTTGCATCTTCGGTCTCCGTCTTGACGACGTTCTCGGTCAAGTTGAGCAAAAGTTTGGAACACATGGTCTGTATCGATGGCGCGAGTGTGGGATCGTGAAGATTGCAAGAGTAGATGTGCACAACGTGTGCAAGCGTGGTGATGCTGAGGTCCTCCCGAACGTGATGCACGAGATCTGCAATCATGCTGTATGCGAGTGGCCGCAATTGCTCGTGGCATGTGATGCCGATGCCGATGAGAACCCGGTCATCGACAAGTGTGTCGATGTGTGGCACAAAGGCGTTGCGGAAGTCGGTTTGAAGGATGTGACGAGCTGCAATGAGCAGTTCCTTGCGATGCGAGGCACCCTCGGCAGGACAGTCTTTGAGAAGCCGGACGACAAGGGATGGGATCGCCGGTCGATACGATTGTAAGGTAGGTGCAGACATGCGCAAGAAGTATGCAACGAATGACATTGTCTGTGGTCAAGGAAGATTTGTCAGTTGCGAGCCCATTCGCAAAACAGTCGATGCACTGCTTCGCACCTTGACTTCGGAGATGATGAGGTCTGTAAATTGTGCTCGACGAGCGTGAAGTACAGGGGTAATGCCAATGAAAGTCTCTCCTCGCATCGCAGCATCGTGATGAGCTTTGGCTTGCGGTCCGGCTTGGAGCTCGAGGAACTGAAAGATCAAGGGCACAAAGATGGGAAGCTCTTTGGGCATGATCTCGCGGTAGGTTTGGAACAGGAAGACGACAGCTATCGGACATTCGGCGAGGAGTTTCAAGCTCTTCATGCCCAGCGGGAGCTTGCGTATGGCCAAGGGGTCACCTTGAGCCTGCATCTGCGCAATCGACTTTGCAGATAGCGGACCTGCAGAGCCAGGGGTCTGACCTCCTCCTGGTGTACCTGCTCCATCTTTGGGAGGTGATGACTCGGAGCTAGAGCCGCTTGAATCATCCTCGCCATTCTCGTTCATTGCGCCTGCGCCGTTCTCATCGCCAAATGTCTTTTGGATCACCTCGCCCATGTTCTGGTACACCTGCTTGACGAGGTCGAGGAAGGCTTGTGCGGTCGAGTCTATCGTCTCCTTGTAGTTGCGATGCAGGTCGATGATGATCTTGAGAGCGAGGATGGCATGCTCTTCGTTGTCCTCCTCCATGATCTTGAGCATGAGCTGCATGAGGGCGCCCACGTGAGAGCGGAGCGGCTCATGGTGCCCTAAACGGTGCAGCGTCTCGAGCAGCAGGAAGCGCAAGCTGTTCTGCAGGCACTCTGTGCCGTGTGGATGGCGCTGCTGAGCGGGTTCCTGCTGCAGCCGAGTCCTGATCTCGGCTGAGCAGGTCCACTGCAGAGCTGGTCCATCATTGAGGACTTTGAGGATGACGGGCAGCAGGACCTCGATGAAGCGGATGTACTCGACGCTGCCCTGGTAGCCATCGCGGGAGACCTCGTCCCGGACGTCCTGCGCTGAGCGAAGCTTGAGGCCAATTTCTATGTTTGATCGCAGGTGTATGCAGCGAGCGAGCGAGAAGGTGCGGCGAGGGCGTACAAGAAGTTAAGAGCATTGCAGAGTCAGCAAGAGGACCATTGTTATGCCAGCAATCACCCCATCTAGTGCTTGCAACTCACCAACATTGGGATCAGCGAGCCTGGCAGCAAAAGCCTCGTCTCTCGAGGAGCCGCCAGAAGTGCTGCCCGCGCGCTCCTTGTTGCTGCCCGACGGGGTGCCCGAGCTGCTCTCCTTGTCTCTGCCGGCCATGCTTGCTTGTTGCTGCTGCTGCTGCTGCTGCCGCTGTTCACTTGCAGCCTCTCCTGCAGGCAGCGCCAGCGAGCTCTTCTAAGGCGAGCCAGCGGACACCATAGATCCAGACACGGCGGCGGGGCGGGGAGCGCGAGCCTGGCAGTGTGTCCGTGTGATTGATCTATGGATGGATCTGATGTGCTCTACCGCGGGTTGTCGTGATGTTGGCAGTTGGTTGCTGGACGAGGTGCCACCATGAGCTGCAAGGCCACCACAAAGCGTACAAGGCTGACTCTGCACCACACGCCCATCACTCTGTCATATGCGCACCACTGACTAGCTGCTGACTGCTATGCTCTGCTGACTCGCAGCCATTCATATCCCACCATGGACCTCCGACCAGGCGACGGCCTGGGGCTCTACACGCTGGGTGGGCCGCATACAAGACTGCGTATTCGTCTGACATGCTTGCTGATGGAAGATTTACACAACATGCTCATATACTGTGCAGGCACCACACTCTGGGACACGCTCAACCTCCTCCGAGGATCAGCTCGTGTGGCCGACCCCACGATACAGACCCAAGTCACATGGGCCGAGCAGGTGCGAAATAAGCACAAAGTTGGACTCAAGACACTGGGCTGATATCATCTCATGACAATGCTTTCATTCATCAGAACTCCCATTCATCCTACATTGTCATCACGCGCTACGCCGGATCAAATGTAGCCTACCGACTTGTATTCTCCGGCATCAGCCAGCGCCTCGAACTCATAGAGGCTCTCGAGCCCGCCATAGCCAGCAACGTCACCTGGAAGGGTCAGGCGCTCGTCGACACAAGTGTTCAAAGCAATTCTTCAAGCGCTGTCGACCCTCAGCGCATGCTCAACAGGCAGTTTGGACCGACCTATCCTCCTTCGCCACATCCGGCATTCGGCCAGGAACTCGTGCAGGCATATCCTGGTGTTGTCTTCTCCTTTTCCAAGCCTGGTCATCCCGTCTCAATTCAGTCGTCGGCCAATGCACTTCAGTCAAGCAAAGCATGCCCTTTGACAAGATTGGTCGGTGAGGCGCAATTTTTGCAACAAAGGCTGGTTGAACCGCTTGGTCCAGCAAAAGCTCATTGCCTTCCATTACCTCAGTATCGCGGCACGACCCCAGTGCAGCACATGCAGCTGCATACCCGGACATCGAGAAGCTCGACAAGATGCCAGACTCTTTCCCGGTCGCAGAAGGCGATATCGCCTTCGTGGACATACAAGTAGGCCGCGCCGACATTGCACTCCGTCTCCCCACCACGCACTGAGCTTTTACTTTTTGGCTCAGCTGTCAGAATCAGGCGCGAGTAGCAGCCGGACAAAGCTTACTCTGAACATCGTCAATATTCCTGGCGGTCACATCATCGAGCCTGTACATATTGTGCTGGGCGAGACGACGTCTGAAGATCTCACCTGCAGCTTAGGGCCGCCCCTGCGCACGCACTACAAGGAGGACGTGAGTGATCCTCTGAAGGTGATTCAGCACATCCTTGCCTGATAAGCAACCCTTCGACTTCCTCAGACCCGCTTAGCCATTCATGATCCCAAACACACTTCTTCAGCCTCGAAATCCTCGAGTGATTACTTTTTCAACTACTTCAGCCTCGGTCTGGACTTTTTGTTGGATGGGGACACGAACAAGGTTTCGAAGGTGCTGATACACGCCAACACTCCCGGAGAGGTACTGTTCGGTCGGTATAACAAGTGCAGATGGCATTTGACAAAGGCCGGATCGACTTCAAGCACCGTTACTTCTGAAGATTCCGTAGGTCATGGAAGCCAGCTGTCAAGCCGTGCTGTGCTGTGCCGCCTGGAATAGACTAACATTCCTGAGCTTGCAGTTAGCCGATATACAAGCACATCTATCTGGCACGGAAAGCTCAGCGCACAACAAGGCTGCGGCATGGTCGAGATCCGACAAGACAATGCTGCTGGACCGGCTGGCGGACAGTACCGACGGAGTAAAGCTTGACCGCCCAACGCGTACGCCTCTCTGTTCTGTGACGGCGCGCTTTGGAATTCGCTGACTAGGGGAAAATGAACAGAGCTTGTCGCGTACCCTGGCTGTATCCTCGAAATCACCAAGAACAGCTGCATCGAGACTGTATGGCTTGTCTGAAAGGCGGTAAATGCGAGTTATCCAACAGTTCAGTCGGTGCGTGTGTAGCATAGCGTCAGATTTCAATAGCAATGGCGAAGGTGGAATCATTGGGCAGCTGCAAAAGGCGGAATCAGACGGCAAAATTCAATCTTTGACGATCTGACCTTACGTTTGCGGATTGCCGTGCCAACTTTTCGGCAGCTGTCATTGCTATGCTAATGTGTTCGTCAGGCATGTCTCAACCGGTCTTGTCCTCTCTAGCGAGGCGTCAGCTCAGGCAACAAGCTCAGCATTCCAAGGTCAAGCAAGACTCCAGCCCGGGCAAAACGATGGTCGGCACGCAGCCACAGCAAGGGAGTCAGGGCGAGCAGACTATACTGGGATTGCGGGAGTTGGTTTTTAAGAATACCATCTTGCGTTCAAAAGCCTATACTGAACATCAGCACTGATACGTGCGGGTTGCGGGTTACTGTTATGATTTTGCGCCTGCGCTGGACTGCAGTCCAACTCTCATGTGTTCATAATATGTCCATGCAGCAGCCCAACATGACTTTCGTTTTCAAAGCGACTTTGGCCGATGTGCAGAGCTAGACCAGCTAGTTGCTGAATTCTGGCATGTTGAGGATCATCATGCTACCGCGCTTGCGTTTCACTTCGTCGGAATTGGCATCTTTGCCCCGTCCCAGCCTCGCAAAAGACGAAGTAAAAGTCTCTGCGGTAATCGTTTTCCTGCGACTATCAAAGTCGCTGCCGTCTGCTTCAGACTCTGCATCACCGACAATATTGATAGCCACGTCTGTGGCAGAATTGTTCCCTGGGTTGCTAGCGATGCTAGCGTCGATATCATGTGCGTCTTTAGGGGTCATTGCGCTCGAAGCGCTGCTGCAGATCGAAGTGTTCGTATCTGACGAGTTCGACAGCTCTTCCTCTTCGTCCTGCGCTGGCCCTGTTACTCGTTGCTGCGGCGAGCTGGATTGTGCTGGCTGTTGGCTCTGAACTTTATGCGTGTCTTGGTCGTTGTTGAATGATGCTTTGCGCGACCTCCATAGTGGGCGACCGTCGGGACCAAGCGAGTTGCTCACGATGGACGCAAGAGACGACGCGCTGCTCCGCTTGCGCTGGTGAGAGGTCATAAACCCTAATGCAGCAGGCGGGGCGCCGGAGCTGAAGAAGGGCGAAGGCGAGCGACCAGTTAGAGTCGGCGTGCGAGCGAGCACATTACCAGCACTTCCAGTGGCAGCAGTGGAGGAAAAGGAGCGTCTGCTGCCAATTGAAGAAGCAGGCGACGCTGCGCCGGGTGCCGTTGAAGACGCTTTCTCTAGCAAATTGCTAGCAGACGCGGTGCGTTGATGCAGGAACTTGCGCGCGATCGGTGTCGAGGCGTGCAGTTCATCGCCGGACTCGCTGTCCAAACTATCCTTGTTGCCGCTTCCCGAACTATGAGGCAGATCCACAACGTGCCACGAGGCTCGATAGCCTGGCATTGAGCCACTGGACTTGCGCTTGCTGTTTGCGCTCGCTCCGCTAGATGACGAGGTGGATGCAAGCGATGTCCAACCCGAGTCGACGCTCGAGAACGGCGCGCGCAAGGCAGGAGGCGCACTTCCTCCTGTGCCTACGCTGGGACGCAATGTGCCAGTCGGGCTCTTGCTTGGCGGCATAGGAGGGAGACCATCTGCGCCTGGCACAGCGAGGCTCAATTGCGGCTGGCTGGCATGAGCAGATGGTGTGGTGCTCATCGGACCAGGGAGGGAGAGGTCAAGCGGGCGCGTAGAGAATCGAATGACGCCAGTGTGGTCGTCTGATCGTTTCGAAGAACTCAGCTCGCCTGGCTGTGGGAAGATAGTTTCGCGTTCGTTTACGAGAAGCGCTAGCATGACCGGCGAAAGGCGCAACGTGGGACTCAAGATCAGACGGAGGTTCGAGAAGGTCATCTTGGTGATGCGGGAATGTGCGTCGAGGTGTGCGAGATGATAGCCTGATGTAGTTGAACAAGAACAAGCAGCGTCAGTTCCATACCACATCCTGCCGTGTCACACTTATTTCGGACGTGACGACTCACAGATCTCCCTGAGCAGAATGACATTCTCCTTCGGCAACTCCCTCGCAAAGAGAGCTTTTATCCTCGCAACGACAAGTGGTGAGGCCGCAGCTCCTCCATTCACGGGTGCGTTGTTGGCTTGTATGATCTGAGGCCGAGACAATCCCTGTGCCTGTTGCTGCTGATTCTGCAATTCTGCGGTAGCGCAAGTGAGTGGATTCGGACTGCCTGCTAGAGAAGGACCAGCAGAGGGCGAATTTGTGGAAGAGGACTGTGCTTGTGCCATTGTCACTTTTGAAGAAGCGGCATTGCCGGTGTGCTCAAGGAGCAGGATGTCAATCTCGCGTTCCATATTGTGGAGGAGCGATTCCGGGACTGACAAAATCGACAGTATACATTATCATTAGTGTCCTGCTTTGTTGCTTGACCCCACTACTACTTCGGGATGAAGCAGAAGAATAAAGACACGACTCACGCTCTCTCAACCACAGTTTAAAGCAGCTTGCAACAGCGCTCGGTTCCAAGTCCCTCGTCGAGAGCTTGGATAATAGATCGACATCATTTCCCGCATCGAAAATAGCTCGTATATTGTTGATTTGCAGAGTCGAGCCTGGAATCCTATATAGGCCCTCTTCGGACTTGCCATGTTCGTTGAGATAATCAAGACAGCGGATGGCGACTTTTGGAACACAACAGCCAATAAAGACTTGACATCAGCCTGGGCGCTTTTGAGAGAATAAGCCGGGGTCCGCGCGGCTTACTCGCCGGTAGATACATGCACGCCTCTTGTCGTCTCTCTAGCGCTTTGGCGTCCAAAGCACATCGCTCCGGCAACGACGGTGCTCGCTTGAGCATGCCGCCTCCTCCAACCTGACCGCCTTCCTCCTTCGGCAACGGCAACAAGCGCGTCCTATCTGCCGCGACGTGCAATGGGGCTCCAAAGACCTGTCCCGCTCTTCCAACAGGTATCTTGACGCCTAGCACAGTGCGCATTTTTGTGCTGGTAGCGCGTGAGAGTCCAGCTCCTCCTCCATACATGGATGCCTGGCCGCCGAGGGCGCTAGAAGAAGATGTTGTGCGATGGTCTGACGAGGAATTACTGCTGGGTCCTGAGAGTGGACTTGAAGAAAGTCGCGAAAAGACACCGGATGGTGATAGACTTGCCCCTGACCCGCCTGTGCGGCCATTCGAAGTCTGTCGCTGCGGCTGGGGAGAAGGCATATAACTTGCCAAGCGTTCAGTAGGCGATGTCGACAAGTTGCTGTTTGAGGAAGTATTCGCATGTTGTTTCGCATTGCGTGGCGATGTTGAAGATGACGATGATGCGTTGCGCTTGAAATGTGCAGCGAAAGATGAATTGCTCGTGCTTGCAGATGGAGGTGTAGACGATGTAGAATGGGAGATACCGGAAGCAGAGGAGGAAGAGGAGGAAAGCGAGGAAAAGGAGAGAGATGTCGAAGTTACACTTCGGAGTGCTCCGCCTAGACTGACGAATGAGCGGAAGGAAGATGACTTTGGTAATGTCTGTGCGCTTGCATTGGCATTGCCATTGGAAGTATGAACGGGATCGTTGATTCCTGCATATGAAGCTAGGGTGCTGCTGGATCCTGAAAATGGCATCCGCGACGTGTGGGTGCTACTTTCTACTTCACTCAAAGCAGGACTGGCGAGCGGAGTCGTAGATGCACTTGCACTGGAAGAAGTCGCATAAGGCGAACTCGAAGAAGAAGAAGAAGTTGGTGCTGCTCCTCCCTTGTTTCTTGCGTTTCGGAGTCGTGCAGCTGCACCTGCTACGAGGCTAGTTTTGAAGAACCCTCCACCACCTCCTCCCGCTGAAGCACTGCTAGACGACGCTTTATGCGAGTGGCCAGACGGAACTTCACGTCCATTGGCAAACGCATGGCTTGCGCTGCTCGCACTTGCATGCGTGTCTGTGCTCCCATTCTTGCTGCGCTGCACGTGCCCCGGGGTGGCGTAGGCGTAGAGGTTTGGCAGTGGAGGGAGAGTCGCGGTGGTAGCAGGGACGTCGTCGTTGGTGCGGTGGTGTGCGGTGCTATGCGTGTATGCGCTTGTAGAGTGTGATGGTGCATGTGCGCCTGGCCTGCCCAGTCCGAGCTGCGAGTGATGCGACTGGCTCCCTTGTCCTGCAGCCATCCCTTGACTGCTGTTCGACGAGGCCATGGACGCGCTGGTAGTCGACGACGAAGAGTGCGACGCCTGCATAGACGACTGACTTGTCGTTGCGTCTTTGAGCTTGTGCACCGTGTTGCTGGCTGATGATCCAATGCGGGATGCCAGGCCAGCGAGGCGTTGTCGTCCAGTGCCAGTGCCAGTGCCAGCGGTTTGAGAGCGGGAGCGTGACCGTGAGAGGAGAGAGAGTGACGCGATGCTGGCTGTGCTGGAGGAGTGGTGGAGCGTGGGTGTGGTCGCTCTGTCGATGTCTGATGTCGCTGGTTGAGAGAGAGATGCGTCGGACGGGGTCTTGTTGATTTGCGGCTGCTGCTGATGAAGGGAGGAATGGGCGAGAAGGGCAAGCAACACAAGCAAGAGCGGGCGATTGTCAGCTAGACTGCAACAGTATCCACCCATTACATGCGTGTACCCACCTCTGCGACTGCTGCTGTGCTCTCTGCGAATGAGCCACCTTGAAGACTGTCCGTGCTGCTGCCAGTGAGCGCGGTGTGGCCATTCAAAGAAGAGGAAGAGACTGCCGGCCTGGCAGCGGGTGCTATCGTCGGGGATAGCGACGTGCCATTGTCTGTGTCTGTGTGTGCTGCTACTGTCTGTGCCTGCTGCTGATACCGCTGCTGCTGTTCTTGCAGCTGCGCCTGCTGCTGCTTGATGCCCTTGGAGAGCAGCGCGTCAAAGCTGGACGAGGACGGGACTGCGGAATCCATCGATGGCGTCTCTGGAGTAGCAGCAGCAGCAGCACTACTGTGTCCTTGCTCTTTACCGGAGTCCCCCTCATGCCCTTGTCCCAGCCCCAGCGCAGGCACAGGCACTCGCTTGCTCTTGTTGTTGCCGCTGTTGTTGCTCTTCACAGCTACAGCGACAGCAACGGCAGTCGCGATGCTCGAGGCAGACGCAGACGTCACTACTGCGTCGCTCACTGACGACGTCTCGGAACAGCAACTGCTGATGCTGCTGCTGCTCGTGCTCGTCTCGTCGTCCATCGAGTGTCGCTCGTCGTCGCGCATGACGCCCGCGCTCGTGCTGGTGCTCATCGTTGAAGCGGGCGCTCGAGCAGCCGACGACGACCAGCGCGCTGACACTGACGCACTGACACTGCCAGCAGGTCCGTATTCGATGGATGCGCAGGGACCAGCACTCCTGTCTGTCTGTCTTACCTCCCTCCTGCTCTCCCTGCCCTGCCGCAATGCTGCGCTTTCGCCCTATTTACACGCGATCTTTGCCTCGCTTGGGGCCAGCAAGACGCCAAGATTTGGATACTGCTCGAAGAAGCGAGGTGAGCTTCAGATACAGAAGGGAACCGCTTTCAATCACTTACGACTTGTTTGTATGCTTTTGGCAGCTTTCTCCTTGTTTAAAGAACCCGCTTGCAAGTTTTGATGCGACCACTGATCTTGTTGCTTGTTTTGCTTCCGAAACACGCGTACCGGGAGGGCTTCGACGAGACGCGTTTCGAAGCAGGCAAGCGCGAGAAGAAACCTATCCGACTCTTACGAATGAACTCGATGCGAGAGCATGCAGGAAGAGAAGTGCAAGAAGGAAGACGACGAGAAAGAAGAGCCTCCCAGACGCTTGACTTGATGACTGAATATGCGCGCCAAAACAACAGCCGCAAAGCTCGGCATCTCAGCCAGCCAGCGAGCCAGCAGCTTGGCCCCCCGTCTCCTGTCCCTTTTCCCCTGTGTGAGTGCCACTGAGTGGGCCCAGGCTTCACCTTGGACGCGTCGTTTCCCCGAGGCATGCAATCGCTCTAAAGCTATACTTATATCATCATGACGCGCACTAACAAAGGATATGATACAAGCGAGCTTTGATGCACCACCTTCTTGGTGTGAGCTTGGTGTGAGTAGTAGTGTGCGCCTTGCGGGGCACAGCATTGGGACATGTTGACAGGGAAGCGCGCGTAATTGGAGCAAGACTGTAGTGTATTGGTGGGTCTTCTAACCGATTACTCTGTCGAAGCTGGAAAAGCGGACAGCAACACGTACTGTACCTGTACTTCGCAATTGCTTGGTCGACGCGTCCGAGACCGCTCAGTCGCAAGAAAAGGACGTGTACGCAAGCAAGCAAGCAAGCGAAGCGAAGACTACAGTATGCTCCAAAATTTCTCATGCGAATGCGATGCCAGCACGAGATGCCGAGATTCCAGTTCACGATAACTTGAAATTCTCATTTTCCGAGACCATCCCTCTGTCACAACAGCCTATGACATCCTGCGTAGGCCTCAAATCTACCCTGACCCACTGCGCTTGCAGTATGACCATTTGGCATTTTGCGGTGTGGTCTCGCTGGTCCGTTGGCGATGCGATCGATTGGATCCGGCTCATACCGGTACTATCTATTCGTTCTTTGTCCTTGTATTCATCCGCAATACACTCATATCTCGATGGCGACTCGACTAAGTCTGCACGAAAAGCTTTTCGACCAAACCAAGCCAAGCGAATCCAAGCTTAAGGCTCAACAATTTTGGGCTGGTCTACATAAACCCGCAGGAAATCGGACGTACCAGTGTCATCTTTGCAAGGAAACCCTATCTACGCGACATGGCGGACAAACGTACGGGACTCATTGGCAACGACATCTTCACAGTCACATAAGTCAGCTCGCGTGAGGCCCTACTGAAAACCCATGAATTGTGAGGCTCACCACTTATGGTCAACAGTCGAATGCTCCGACTGCCAGGCATACTTGGTCAACGATAATGCCTTTAATGCGGAAAAAGCCAAACACGTACAGGGAGAGATATACAAGCTGTTGCCAACGTATACGGACGCTGCTCAAGTGAGTTGCAGGCCGCTCCAGTTGCGGCTCCCGAGCAACCTAATATTACTCGCAGGCTCCGCCAGCTCTGTCTGTTGCACCTTATCGAGCGATCATTGGCGTGCCAAAGACCTACAACCCAGCTGTGCTTGAGGTCAAGCATCTCGGAGTTTCCGATCATTATGACCCCGATATCAAATCTGAGCACATAGGCTGGTGGTTTCAAGATGACCTGTATCCAAACATGTCAGCGGGAGTGTCTCACTTCGGCGTGGTAAGCTGGTGCCAAACGTTGTTCTTGCGAGGCTCAATTATTCATTCGCCAATTGCGCACACGTTCTGGTAACCAGACACCTGATCCCCGGTTAGAGGCCAATGCAGCTGATGAACCTGCTAGAAAGATAGCAGAAGCGGCCTTTCTCAGAATGAAAAGAGAGTACTACTATTATTCAAGGTACAGTCTCATCCTTGATTAGATAAGTCACCTTTGCTGAACTCGGTTTGCCATGATCAGCATGCAGGGCTGGCCTCTGCATCCTGACGAAGTGGCAAAGCAGACACAAATTTTAGACGACTTCTTCGAACACCAAGAATCCGATGAAGCGAGAATGGCGTTGACCGTGCGTAGGCTTCAAACGCTGGAGCTCGTTGTGAAATTACGACTTGATCCAGGCCAATACGAAGTGACTTGGCTAGTTGCATACTTCAATCCATTTGGACGCGTTGGACACGTCTGGAGTCAATCAGACGGTCTCTGCTTCCTCGGCTATACCGCGGGGCAGAGCTATCCTATGTACTACCGTTCGGGCACACCTAGCGTCACAGGGTTGCCGATCTATGGAGATGCGAATCCCTTTGTCTTCCCAACTCATCAAAACCATCTCTCTCCTTCGTACCCAGGCCTACCCGTGAATATTCGTTATGAAGCTGAAGTAGTGGGGCAAGTTTCCAATCGGGCGAGCGAAGATCCTCTCAGCATTACGCACAATTTTGACAGGCTGGCAAGCCTTTTCCACGAGCAAAATTCAAGTCCGACAGGGAAAACGGGAGGATGGCTGTTGGTAGAAGCTGACAGACCATTGTATGTGCGAGCAAGATCTACCGTGCATATTAAAGTCATGCATTCAAGTAGTGGGTATTTCGGCGGATTTAGATTCGGTGGTGTAAAGATCGAGCGTTCACAATGAAAACGTTGTCACATCTATAGCTTTTAGGGATGGAGAATTTTGTGTCCGAGTCTTTTCCGATGGGGCAGCTCAATGCGTGTACTTACGCTCAACGTAGACATGTCGAACCTGACTGTCTCAGTATTGCAGCCGCGTGAGTCCGCTGTCATAGATAGGTTTTCGAGTCACAGAAAGCAATCATCACAGGTTGCCCAGGAGTTGGGCAATGTGAAAGAACAGCGCCAGGCCCTCGATAGAATTATCATGCTCGGGATGGTGTTACAAGGCGTATTGGAAATTGCTCTACGGTTGCTGCCTGTGCTCGGTGTTCAAGCAAGACGAACCCTCTTGACGTCAAAAGCCGTGCGATAGATGGCTCTAGGACCAATTGCCGACACCCTCTCAGAGAAGGTAGGGGCTTCGAGTGGCAGATTTGCAGGATTTGCCATTGTAATCTTGTCGAAAGCGCAGATCTGGTCCGCGTTGCCGGGAAAGAGTGTCTTGATAATCTTCTGAACTCCCGCGTCGTTGATTGCCTCTTGAACTGAAGGTTCAGCTTGTGCGAGCTTCTTGATGACGACGTTGGCGAATTCTTGATATGCTGCATCACATTTGAAGACTCGAATCAATGAGTATTGTAACTGGAACGGGACAAGGGCAAGTCATGTCTGTTGTGGGCTCACGGTTGGCAGCTCCTGGCGTAAGAGCGACAGGAACGCCCATATCCAGAGCACGAATCCACTGCCGAGCCATTTCGTCCGATAATCCTCCAGCTTTGTTGACGAGAAGCAGAGTGGCCTGGCATTCGGTAGCTCCTAGGGGAAGTTGAGCTACGAGCTCGAAATGGCGCGTGTAGGCTGGTCCGCCATTGACTTTGCCGGAATGCAGACCAATTGGGTACTTCTTGTTTGAGAAGCCGCATTCGACGCCATGGCTCATCCACATCTGCACAACGTGGATGCTGTAGATAATCGAGATAGTAGGGTTGGCGCATCATCGCTTGCTCAGGCCGAGTCTTGTTTCATCAAAGTGAATGTATGTCAGCGTACCTGTCCTCGCCCAGACCAAGGCCCAATGGGCGGGGGGTTGCCATAACTTCGGGTGTAATTTGAGTGAGGCAGCTTCGTACAGCGATATGTGACATGGCCCTTCTCGGTAGCTGTTGGTGAACGGTAGACGAGGGGTTGATAAGAAGGAATTGATGAAAAGGAAGGAGAAAAGGCAAGAGGCGAGAATGGGCAAATATATAGGCAAAAGACCCTGCGTCCGTGCTGCCGGCGCTCTCAAGCCCGCCATGCCGGTAGCACCTTTACTCAGCATCCTAGTGCTGCAAAGTGCCGAGGGCTCAGTGTGTCAATTGCCGCCCTGGGCGGGAGAGCGCTCGGAGCGCAGCGGAGCCACCATATGCGAAGATGAGGAGCGTCGGCAATGCCAGCAATGCGGCGAACATATGTGGGTAGCGCGATGCTCGCCATTGGGCCCATGAGCGCGATCAGTGCGCTCAGCGCCTGGTGTCGGGGGCCCGGAAGGGCTCGCAGCACTGTCGTGGCGACCAGGACCCCTGCGGCGGTCGCATGCGTGGAGAGCGGACCACCCAGGAGCTTCTCCTTCTTTTCTCTTGCTCTTGATCTTGCAACATCTCGTCGCAATCGGACAAAGGTGAAGCTGGCTTTCGCGCGTTCAGCACTGCTTTAGTCGTACACGTGTCTCACTGACGTAAACCTCCTAGAACCAGACGCATAGCACAGGCCTTGCAAGCTACACCTATATAGTCACAATGGACGCTGCTGGCAACGTTGCTCGTGCATTTCTCCCAAAGAAGGTGCGTCTCACACCCAATTGTGGCGATTCCACCTGGCCCTCCCCGATCTTCTTGTCCCGGGCTGATTTCCTACTGCATTCTTGTATTCTTGCAGACAACCGCCTTCGTGGTGGGCTTCAGCGTGGGAGCTGCAGTCATAGCTCCTGTCCTCACTCCCTTCTTTGCTGCGCCAATCATCGGCAGCTGGGGCATGTCTGCAGCTGCTGGAGCGGCCGCTGTCAGTGGACTGGCAACTGGAGCAGCCGCTGCTGCCGAGGCCTAGAAGGCAGCAACGCAAGGTACGATACTTTAGTTCACGTACGTACCGATAAATAACTTCGATGACACTTCTTGGAGGTCAAAAGTCCAGCTCGGTACTGACGGTCTTCCTTTTCCTTGCAGTCATGTTTAGCCTATCTATCAATCTTATTCCAGAGATTCCATCAATGTACCATACCTTACCTTACAGATCTGCTCAGACCAGTGCAACGTGGCATTATTCTATTCCTGCTCAAAGGCACATCGTCATTTAGTGCACTCGCAATGTTCTACGTGCGGGATGTGCCAACATGCAATACGAAGCATTTGGCGCGACTCAAAACACTCAATGGGCGCTGACTAGATCTACTAGGTATTAATTAGGTGATTGAGGTAGTCATTCGATAATTTGCATTGGCTCATTGTTCCAAGCCTCCGGGTCACGGGCTTTGTCATCTACTGTAGGTCAAAGCGGCAGTGTCGTGCGGCAACCTATGCTTGCTCGAGCCTGGTGCGTTCGTGCTAAATGCATCAAGTAATATTTTCTGCACCAGGACACTGTGC
Organism: Cystobasidiaceae sp. HBUAS51001; assembly: GCA_003351005.1. Taxonomy (NCBI): domain Eukaryota; kingdom Fungi; phylum Basidiomycota; class Cystobasidiomycetes; order Cystobasidiales; family Cystobasidiaceae; species Cystobasidiaceae sp. HBUAS51001. The sequence goes on from QOZY01000057.1 coordinate 94,993, forward strand.
TGCGCCTTTGTACTTACTTGTCTCTGGCTTGTCAGTCTTCGATCAGCCAAGCAGCAGCTCACCGTGACATTGCACCTGCTTCTTCCCTTTCGAGCAGCTCTATCTCCGTCTCTGAGCTGACTGGCGCACACTATGCCCTACGTGCATACTCTGCCCAGAACGAATATGCGCCGCAGCGCCAGCTGACACCATCAGGCAGATGAGCACAAGCGACTGCAGTGGTCTGGCCAAAGAAGCTGGACCTCGGGAGTCAAGTAATGGCTCGTAACGCACAGCACGACATTGCCGACAGAAGCAGCGATAGGAGCACAGTAACGGGTGGCTCCTCCACCACAGTAGCCATGCGACCAGTCTCGCCTTCCAGCATTGGGCATGAAGAGCATCATGCCAATGATCAACGAGATCCACCTCGGAAAGACAACAGGAGCACAGAACATCAAGCGACTCAGCCGCGTAAGCCTCGTCGCGGTCATTCCATTATCAATCTAGATGAAGCGCAAGCTCGAACTGGTCAACGCGGCGAGAAGGATGGGCATTCAGATGGGCCTGCGAAGCTGTCGCAGGAAGAGGGCAACACAAAGCCGCTGCAAGCAAGTAGTGACAAGGAGAGTGGTCGCTCTAGAGAGGATGATGGCGCCGCGCAAGGAAGGAGACAACAAAACAACGGAGATGAAGACGAGCTCGAACGAGACTCGGATCGTCACCCTCCGCCACCGCTTCCTCACACCCACAGACCTGGCCTACCCCGCTTATGGGCCTCCATCACGCGCTTGAATCCCAAGAGTCCACGCTCAGTGCTGCACAGTCTCAAGTGAGTATACCTTTTCTCGCATTTTCATCTTCTGATTATCCGTAATGGGTGCTTCTTTGGTACACGAGAGAACTGATTCTTTGCATGGCTTTGAACTTGTCCTCCTTTCACCCTTTCACAGCCTCTTTCGGTGGCATCTCGTCGTTGGCTTCTGCCTACCTTTGATATCGGCGTGTATCTTCTACGCCTGCAATACACAGGTGCACATTACAATCACCGATTCCATCTTCAGTGGGTTTTTGCCCTTGCCCTCAATACATAGCCCTTTTTGCGCGCGAATTTGTCTCCCAGCTCCGCAAGAATGATAATGCGCTTGCTGACCATGCACTGTCTCGCAGTGTGCACCTCGGCTTTGACAATCACTGGGCTGACCAGTGTTCCCCTATCAGACATGAGCTTTGGTAAGGTCGATGCCTGGCTATACAGAGCTTACCGAAGCTTTCCCCCGCCGCACCTTACCAATAGCAGCAGACAGACTGACTTCTTTGTCGTTCTCGCAATATCTGCTTCAGGCCAGCAATTCATCCTTTACCTCCTCTTCCAATTTGGCTCCCTCCAGTCCGTTTCAATCCTAGTGCTCTTCGTTCGCAGAAGTACATTCAGCAAGCGCTTCGACCCTTCAAAATCCTATTTTCCACGTAAAAATATAGGAGTGGACGATGTCGAAGCAAAAGCTGCGAATGAAATCCTTGTTGCTGATAGAGAGGATCTACCACGTCTGAATCCCGGTGGTTCGAAGCTGGAAGCGAGAAAGCCGAAAGGCAGCAGAGCGAGGGTCAAGAAAAGTCTTGAACGGGTACGCACACGCACGGGCTCGTGGCCTAATTCGAGACAAAGTAGGAGCCACAACGAAGTACAGCAGAATGCGGCCGCCGCGGGTGCAAATGAGCGGAACGAAAGCCAGGACGAGGCACACGGAAATGGCACACTTGGCTTTACAGCTGCACGGACGCACTCGCCTGAACCTATGCATGCATCAATCGATGCAACAGGTCAGGAAGTCTTGCAAAAGCAAGAAGCGGCCCATGATGAGGAAGAGCAGCGAGATTCCGCTTCTCAGTCTGGTGCTCGGGAAAAGGCTGCTCGTCGACAGTCTTCGCCAGCCTATGACTTGGTTCCGAGCCGCACCACACGTTTCTCCACCATTGACCCAAGCGCATCAACATCATTAGACGACGCTGGACCAGCAACACAAGGGAATCGACGCAAGCCCCCTGCGGCCTCTGGCACGCGAGGAGGGTTCCCTAACCCTATCCAGGCTATTTTTCAAGAGGGCGTACATCAGCTACGCCAGCGTACCGTGAAACCTGTTAATGAATTTGACATCCACTCGGATGTGGGACAGCAGCTAGAAGGACATCGTGAACTTGGGAGACAGCTGCAGGAGGAGGGTGGTCATGTGGAACAAGGGAGGAAGGGCGAGGGCGGGCCACAAGGACATGAGGTCGGCCCTGCCCGACGAAAGACGATCGGCGGAAACTCGCTGGCACGCGCGAGTACGGCTGCTTCAAGAAGATTGAGCAGAGAAACCATCGAGCGAGAGTCAATGAAAGAAGCGCGCATCAAGCTGGCACAGCTTGAGGTAAGCCGGCAGCAAGTCCAAAATTAGGTGCCGCAATCACGACAAAGGAACGCTCGCGCTGACATATCAGTGCATCGTTCCCAGATCTCCGGCATGACGATGCTCATGTACATTGTCCTAACATGGTGGATTGGGCTGCAGCTGCTTGCAATCATCGTCTGGGCGCCCTATTTCTCAGCAGGCTATTACGACGAGGTCTTCCAGCAATATAATCCCAATGTTTCGAGGACTTGGTTCGCAATCTTTCAGGCAGCAAGCATGCTCAATAACGCTGGATTGTCGTGAGTCTGGCAGATATCTTGGAAAGGGGAACTCTAGATAGTAAAATGTTGATGGACGAAAAATGCACTGCCAGTCTCATCGACGGAAGCCTCCAACCATTTCGGACGTGCTATATCATGCTCCTTCCTGGAATATTCTTGATTCTCGCCGGCAATCTGGGTTATCCAATAGCGTGAGCTTTCTTTCTGGGCATGCTGCTTCGTACAAGCCGGCTGACAGTGTATTCACTCCTTCAGAGTCCGCTTTTCCGTGTGCGTTGCAACCTTGCCCCACAATCTTGAGACGTTCGAGCTGACAATTCACGGCTCAAACAGCTGGCTAATCCATTCTACGCTTCGGAAAGCTCGCAAGCTGCGATACGTCAGCTCCTTCGTCCTGGCACATCCAAGGAGGATCTTTTACTATATGTACCCGCCCTATGAGACCCTCGCACTGCTCGCTGCAGTCGTCATTTTGACGTCTATCGACTGGGGCTGCTATTTCGTAAGTGACTGTAACTTGACGGACCTCTACTTTGCGGACTGTTGACATTCCTCTCTGGTATGCTATGACCGCAGCTTTTGGACATCGACTACATGTCGTCCACGACTTACGCATCGAAATGGTCTGCCGCGGTGAACGGCCTGGTACAGAGTGTTGCTGTCCGATCTGCCGGCTTCACCACCGAGGTGCGTCTCGAAAGAACAGGGCACTATCAGTCTGCGGCCGGTCGAACCAATTCAAGCCTAACTCAATCCTATCCAGTCCCTCTACACTGTGCCGCCGGCTCTGATCATTCTGTACAACTTCATGATGCGTAAGTCTATCTGTCCCGCCAGTGCCAGTCGCCCTGACCGAACTCATACCGTCCAGTCTTCGCCATTTACCCCATCGCATTGGCCATCCGTGCCACGAATGTGTACGAGGAACGGTCTCTGGGCATCAACGATGACACGGAGCATACTATCAGCAGTGGCATGGCGCATCTGCGTCGCGAAAAAGGCTTTACTACCTTCCATCTGCGCGAACAATTGGCTGTGAGTAGGACACAGTGCTCATCAATGCTAAGTCGGGCTGAACTCTAGATTGTGCCTGCAGTACGACGTGTGGTGTGTACTTGAGTAATTCGGCCAGAGGCGCCAGACATCATATTGATTCTGTCTACTACAGGTATATAATCCTGTCTCTTTGGCTCATCTGCATTGTAGAGCGCAACAACATCGGCATAGTAAATGCCGCGGCCAGCGGGAGCATTGACATGTTCTCCATTCTCTTCGAAGTCAGCTCCGCGTACGCAAACGTCGGCTTCTCCATAAGCAGTCCAGACATAGAGACGAGCATCAGTGGTAATCTCCGCCACCTTTCCAAATTGATTCTATGCGTCACGATGATTCGAGGGCGCACTCGCGGTCTGCCCGTCCTCGTTGACAGAGCTGTCTTGACACCTCGGCAGCTGGCGCGGCACGGTGATCCCGCTGAAGGCTTCGATGATAACGAAGACGATTTAGAAACAGAAGCGTCACGTCACGAAGGATGACGGCATGTTCCACATTAGTGAAGGCCGGTTGCGTTCTACAGCCCATTCTGTAGCTTTAGCATCAAGATCAGATCGAACATTGTACATCAAACCTCACTGTATCGTAACATAATTACTGCAGTCGCCATGATGAGATCTACTACAGCCTACAATGCCGATATCTCGTTTTCTATTGCCGCTTTCAGCTTCTCTGCCAACTCTGCATTCTTCAGCTTGAGCCGCATCAGCTGCGGATTGCCCGCATCGAAAGCCATGAATGACAAGAAGTTCTTATCCATCTTGACACTTAGGTCTTTGAAGAGACTGAAGTTCTGATGAAGTGACGCGCTCACTTAGCTGCCTGTCCGCATTTTGAGACCAAGAGCTTATTTCGACTCACTATTTGCACCCGTCCGTTCGCATCACTCCGCCCAAGCATCCTGATCTTGCCACTCGCATTATTCTTGTTGATCTTGACAATACTGATGCCATAATCATTCCATGTCTTTTCTCCCGAGCCGCTACCCTTGTCCTCATGCTTCCACAGCTTCGCGCGCGCCTCGTACAAAGTCTCTTCGTCCTCTTCGCCGGCACCGCCCTTGAGCAGCGTATTCTCCGAAGCTTCCTGTGCTTCACCTCCCTCTGCATCGGCGTCACCTCCTCCCTCGGAAGTCGCGGGAGTGCCGTTCGCCGACGTGCTGGCTGATGTGCCGAAAGCGGGTGCTGATGAGGTCGCGGCAGCGCCAGCAGGCTTGAAGGCAAAGCCTCCGAAGCCTCCAAATGGAGGCGCACTGCCTGAAGGAGCGCCGAAAGCAGATGAAGAGCCACTAGCTGGCGCACCAAACGCTGATGTAGTGTTGGACGAAGCCCCAAAGGCTGGAGTCGAGCCACTAGCTGGCGCGCCAAATGCAGGAGCAGAGCTTCCAGAAGCTGCAGTTGATCCGAAGCCCGAGAAGCCACCGAATGTGGGCGGTTTTGTGCTGGCCGATGTCGATGCATCGGCTGCAGGCGTGGCTGCCGGTGTTGTCACTGGCGATGAGCCGAACGAGAAACCCACATTGGACGTGAAACCTTTAGGTGAGCCTTGCGACGAACCAAATGCAAAAGACGCGTTTGACTTTGGGGATGTGCTCGCACCACTGCCAAATGCCGTCGTCTTGGGAGCAGCAGGCGTGCCGCTCGCCGCGGGAGTTGAGGTCGAAGCAGATGCAGCACCACCGAATGAAAAACCTGAAAATGGCTTGGGCGCGGCTGCGGCGGCAGATTTCGGAGTGTCCACCTTCTTCGCCTTTTCAGCTTCCGCAGGGAAGGTCTCGACCTGTCGCAAGGGTGATGGCTGGCGTGCCCTACTGTTCCCTGCGGGCAGGAACGGAGCAGCATGTCCAGAGAGGGACGCAGGTGACTTTGAATTCTGTTGTGGTTCAGGAGATAGATTGGAAGTAGTTGCTTCAACATCCGCTTTGCTGCTTGTCGAAGATGAAGAGGCTGGGAAGGAAAATTTGGATGATTCGCTCGAGTCTGCTTTTGTCGGATTGAATACAAATGCACCCGCTTGCGGCGTTGCGCTCGTGGAAATGCTAGACTCCGTCTTCGTAGGATCTGGCTTGAAAGACGAGCCTGCGAAGCTGAAGCTAGCGGGCGGTGCGGGAGGTGCAGGCGACTGTGCCTTCTGTGGCTGATCAACGGTCGCCGCAGCGGGCGCGGGCTTTGCTGCTTCTTTGCTTTGCGGCGCAGGCGTCGAAGTTGGAGTGCTTGGTGTGAAAGAGAAGCCTGCGAATGGCTTGGGTGCGGAAGAGGAGGGTGCAGATGCTGCCGTTTCTGCTGGACTCTTAGCTGGTGTACTGCTCGCAGGCGGAGTTGAAGTGTTGGTGGTTGCGCTGCTGCCAAAAGAGAAGCCCGAGAAAGGTTTTGGTGCACTATTGGCAGGAGTAGAAGTGGTTGCAGAGGGTGCAGGCGAGGCAGGAGCGGCACTCTGAGTATTGAAGCTGAACATGGGCATGGAAATCGATTTCGTCTGTGCCGGCGTTGCGCTGGCTGGTACAGCTGGCTTCGCAGCCTTCTGCGACGCCGCAGTGCTATGTTTCTCTTCTATCTGCCTGCGCTCTTTCTTATAGTTCCCCAGAATCTTGTCGAGCACTTCTGACAGGTCCGCAAAAGCGTCCTTCTCTATGACGCGCTGCAGCGGCGCGAGCACCGACTGATTCAGCCCGCGCAGGGAGGTATAGTATGTGACTTGTGCGTCCCTGTCGTCGCTGCCGTTGCTGCTCGAATTGTGCTGTGTAGTACTGCTGTTTGCGGGCGAGCCGAATGAGAAGCCATTCGTAGGTGCCGCTGGCGCTGGAGAGGCGGCATTACCGCCAAAGCTGAAATTGGCGGTCGGCGCAGTGGAGCCAGACGCGAATGCTGTCTTGGGCTGTCAATTCATCAGAGCAAATTTCAGTCCAAGGCAATGCCTGAACAATGCAGCTTGCAGCTCTTCTTACTGTTCCGTTCGTGGGGGTCTGCGAACCAGATCGACGTCCAGGCAGCCCCCGCATACTGCGGCAGTCCAAGTGCGAGTGGCATTCGCTGGTCAGCATGGTCCTTGAGGTAGTTGTAGAGCTCGTTGAGCTTTCGTTCTGCCTTACGGTCGCTTGGCCAGCTCGGTCGCAGCCGCCTGCTTGAAGCCTTCAGAGCCGCCGGTGACCTGCATATCAGAGCAAGGAAACGTCAAGACGACAGCACGCGTACCATAGCCTTGGAGACCTGTTGCTCGCGCACCTCTACCTCGTCATCGTCGCCTTCTTCGTCTTCGTCAAAGTTCCTGCAGGTCATCGCCGACTTTCAGCCATTGTAGAGCAGGACGGCCCGCAGACATGCAGCGTGCGACCGCTGCTACTGCAGTGATGCTGCAGCTCACCTGTCTGTCAGGTACTTGTCCGCTCCACGCTTCATCGTGACGCGCGACTCGGTGTGGGTATTGCTCGCAGGCAAGGCTGCCCGCTTCACGCACAACTGGACGCCCAAGAAAACCGCCACCATAGCCACATGCAAATGTAGAAAGAATGCAAGAACAGGCAGATTACGTTGGCTACATAGTCTCCGATGATGAACTATACTGCATTCAGGCCTCCCGTACTCCCGCGCTGTCTCGCCATGCCTCGTAAAATGCTATGGTCTCGGGGGTAATGCGCCGACGTACACTTTGAGCAGCTTGCACGAGATGGTCCATGCGAACCTGCATGACGTCTATGATCAGTCAACAGTCTGTCTTCCAAGTGTGCGCCAACTCACATTCTCGGCATTCAAATCCTCATTCATGGCATTGAAGGCTGCGTCTTGGCAAATCGAGGTAACTTCAGCACCTGAGCAACCAGATGTCTACCAATGTCGAAAAAGCATGGTGATTAGCAAACTTGAACGACTCTCAGGCTCATAGTCACCCTTACCATCTCTGTAAGCTTCGCAACATCAACGTCAGCATGTATGGCCATTCGTCGGAAGTTGACCTGGAAGATCTCCCTCCGCGCGTTGCTGTCTGGCGGCGCGACGTAGAGGATCCGATCCAGTCGACCTGGTCGCATGAGTGCCGAATCCTGATCATTGACGAATCAGTTGATGTATATTCATCCCACAGTGGCTGCAGACTCACAATGACTTCTGGCCGATTGGTCGCAGCAAGCACAGTCACGCCATTCAGCTCCTCTATCCCGTCCATCTCCGTCAAGAGCGTTGTCAAGACTCTGTCGCCTGTTCCTGCGCCTTCGCCTTCATCTCTCGAACCAGCAATGACATCGATCTCGTCGAGGAAGACAATGCATGGCGCTGCGGAGCGGGCCTTGCGGAATGTCTCGCGGATCGTGCGCTCTGACTCGCCGACATACTTGTTGAATACCTGCAAGGCGGACTATCAGTCTTGTATCCATGCTGTTCAAGCAAGGTGTGACTCACCTCGGGCCCTTTGAGAGCGATAAAATTCACACCTGCTCCACTTGCTAGCGCTTTCGCAATCAGAGTTTTACTGCAGCCAGGAGGTCCATACAGCAATATACCCCTGGGCGGTGCCACGCCAAGGCGCTTGAACGTCTCGGGGTGCTTGAGTGGCCACTCTATAACTTCTTGCAACTTCTGCTTGACGATCGCCTGACCGCCAATATCCGACCAGGATGTCTTGGGCGTCTCAAGGAACACAGAACGTAGTGCAGAAGGCCGCGTAGCGAGAAAGGCAGCTTCAAAGTCTTCTGGGAGCAGCCACATGTCGGCTTCCACCGCGGATAGTGCATCCCTTGCCGAGCCTTCAACGTCACGAGCCGTGGTCCGCACGGTGATTCGACGTATGGCATTCAAGCCAGCTGAGTGTACTAGGCTCGACAAGTCTGCGCCAACGTAGCCGTGTGTCTTGCTCGCAACTTCTGTAAGGAGCTCATCAGGCAGCTTGTGCGGGGATTTCCGTAGCAGAACTTTGAGGATAGACAATCTCGCATCGGCATCTGGAACTCCTATCTCGATTTCTTTGTCGAAACGGCCAGGCCGGCGCAAAGCCTGATCTATCGCATTCGGTCGATTCGTAGCAGCGATGACGATAACGCGGTCTCGCGCTTCCGTCTGGTCGTCTGTACCTTGACCATTGTCTTTGTCGCCTAGGCCGTCCATGAGCGTTAAGAGTGTCGCTACAACCCGTCGCTCGACTTCTCCCGCGTCTTCACGAGCAGGAACGAGTGCATCTACCTCATCGATGACGACTATACTGGGCGCACATTCTTGCGCTTGTGCAAAGACATCACGCAGCCTTTGCTCCGTCTCGCCGTGATATGGAGAAGACAAGCTCGGTCCATCGATATTGATGAGTGGGAGCCGCAAGCTAGCTGCTATGCTCGAAGCTAGCAGTGTTTTGCCTGTCCCCGGAGGTCCATGCAGAAGGATGCCCCGAGGCGGTGTCATCCCAAAATGACGGTATAGATCTGGCCGGGTGAGGGGCAGCTCGACTAGCTCGCGAATTTGAGCAATGTGCCGGTCGAGACCGCCGACTGCTTCGTAGCCCGTCGGAAGACCTGGCGAGCCCGACACTTGAGTAGGTATGAGTGTTTCCTGTCACACATTGGAGTCAGGACGACTGTGAAAAGACCAGCTGCATGCATGAGCAGTCTCCTCACCCTAGTCGATTTTGGGGGATTCTCGAGCATCACTTCAATATCTTCGTCCACAGCGTACACTCCTCGAGGTGCATTCTTCCCATTCTCGAGTGCGGCAGAGACGACCTTTGCCAAGCAGAGAGTGCCGCTGGGCAAGCTGACTTGAATGACCTGCCCTTGCATGACATAGCCCAGCTCGGCTGCGACGACGTATCAGCAGGTGATCCAAGAAGTTGGCTTGGAAGGGGAGGACATACCCAAAGCCTCTGCAGCACACTCAGTCAACACATCTACATCTCTGCTTGTCTCTCGCTTCTTGCCCTTTCTATCTGAAGTCTGCTCTTCGAGCAGTCTGAGGGTGATTTTTGCCACTTCATAGGTGTGGTCCGGCAGCAGAGGCGAGATGGACACGACGTCGCCGACTTGGAGGGCCGAATGTGAGACCAGCGAGGATGCACAGGCTGCTTCTGTGAATGTTGTCGATACACGAAGCCAGCATTAGTACATCTTGGGTTGATCGGCGTGTACAATGCAAGACTGACGAGACTTTTGCAGCGTAAATGACGGCCAGGCGTAGGCGAGCACTACAGGAGACGGTCCATCCGCCTGCATGTACATAATCATAAGATGTTGACGTCCCTCTCAGCGAAAGTGTGGCCAGCCGCGCACCTTTGCTGCATTCTTCGCCGTGGCCTGGCTCTCGACCTGTCCGACCTGCTGCAGCGAGAGCCTCTTGTCGAGGTCCCTGGCGGACAGCGTGCTCGCAACGAGCAGCGGGTCTGATGTTGAGATCCTGCACGCCTTGAGCACCTCTGCTGGCAGGTGCAGCCGCCGTCCAGCTCGACCGCCTCGCGTGCTGCCAGGTGGCGTCTTGGACGTTGATGCAGCACGACTACTCGAGGAGGCGTCCAGCGAGGTCAGCGTGAATGTCCTCTGTGCGATGGAAGGCACGGGCGACGGAGAACCATTGCGGTCCACGCCCATGGCGCTAGATGCGATAAGAGTGAGGCAAAGATCTCTCGACTGCGGCTGCGACTGCGATTGTGCCTCTGGCCACCACTCAGCCAAAGTCAAGACCAATGCTTCTGTAGGACTTGCAACTGTTTAGAAAGGGCCCGGCCGGGCCCTTCCAATCTCATCGTCTAGTAGCAATCCGACACCTTTCCCAGGTCCTCGTTGCGTTTGCTCGTTGCAAAGAGGGCCCGGCCGGGCCCATCAAACATGGGTTCTATAAACCTCCAATTTGCCCCACTTGCTTTGCAAGTTGCAGGACCTGCACTGCATCAGCCGGTGGCCACCGGCAGTGACCGTATACCCTATGTCGCTACCTGAATGGATTCGAGCGCTTCCACCCTCCCACCCTCTGCAGCGCGGCCGCGCTGCATCCTCTCGCTCACGTGATCGAGCGCCACAGCCTGCAGCAAGCTCCATCTATAGAGCTGAGCACATCTTTGGGGTGGCCGGGCCCGGCCACTGATACGAGACTGGCAGAGTGTGCGTACGGGACAAAAGTCCACGTACAAATTCAAGGCCATCGCACAACACAATGCGTTGGAGAGAGAAAGAGAAGGGCCCGGCCGGGCCCTCTTTTAAAGCGGTATGCTTTCGAGATGGACCGTTCAAAGGTCCGTGAGTGGACATCTCGATGAGACATGCGAAGAGAGGGCCCGGCCGGGCCCCTTTTCAAAGCAGTATCAAGAAACTCAGAAAGCATGATGCAATCTACTTGCAGGCGGTTCAAGGAGAAAAAGGGCCCGGCCGGGCCTGCTGTGCTAGGTACTGAAAGAAAACGAGAGAGCCAGAGAAAGACGAGGAGCAAGGTAGCATGCATGAGAGTGTCACATTGCTCAGTCAAAGTTACTCCAGGGTCTGCCTTCCGTCTCCTCTGCTATTCCCCGCACTCTGCGCCACTTCCAGTACTTCTCTCCAGGATTGACGAGTTCGTTGCTGTTTCCCAAAGCCCCGGGACTGTGGTCAATCTTGCCCTCGCCCATGACGAAGCGAATGTATTCGGCTAAATCTTCCGGTTGTGCAGCGACGACTTTCTTTTTGTATTCTTCGAGCTGGATCTCGCGGAGTTCGACTGCTCCCGCCCCACACTCTTGCATTATTTCGGCAATCTCACGCATGCTCTTGTTGTCGCCAGACAGGTGTACTTCGGCAGGAATGTCTCCAACTGGAAGAGAAGCAAGCATAGCCAAAGCCTTGCCAACATCCTGCATGCTGGTGTACGAAGTCCTCGTGTCTGCTTGTCCAATGGCTTCGTATATTCCTCTCTTGGTGTGAAAGCCAAACCATGGCCCGAGAGAATCCTCAAGAAACAGGCCAGGATATATTCGACACACCGCGACGTCTGGAATCAGCTTTTGTACGAGCTCAAAGTGGTGTTTCTTGGACCCCCACTCTGCAGCGGGAAAGTCGTGGAGGTAGTGGTTGACTCCAAACTCCGATGGGATGTATAGCTTTATGGCAGTATGGGGTATGGCATCAAGGAGCTTCGCTTTGAAAGCATGTCCAGAGGGGCCAACCCTGTGTATATAGGCGGTGCGGGCATCGTGCTATCAGTGAATGCTGTATGCGCACGTGCTTCACTAGAGAGACGTGACCTACGTGCTGACAAGGACATCCACACCGTCTAGCGCCGTCTTCAGGTTGTCCTCAGTGTATAGACGAAGAGTTCCCCCATGTTGAACGAGCTCCTGTGCTGAGGCTGAATCTGAGCGCGACAAGACTATCACCTGCTTGAATCGCCCACGGAGCTCCGGCAGGAGGATGGCTCGCGTCAACTTGGCTCCGAGGTTACCCGTAGCCCCAGCGATGGCTATCGTTGGAAGACTAGTCATGAGTGGATGTCAATGTCGACAAGAAAGGGTCAATTGGAAGGATAATAAAAGCAGTGCTATTCAAAGGCACACCCTGTGACGCCACACAACGCCATTGTTGGCAATTTGTTGCCACGTGCAATGACACCAGTATAACCTGGTAAAGACGTCAGGAGGGCAAACACAGACACCGATGGATCCGCTCATGATATACAAAGTCTAATCATCATGACAAGCAAGGGCGCGAAGGGGCAGCGCTGATACGGGAGTGCTGTCCAACGTCTGACCGGCTTTCCTTTGTTCTCGACTAGATCCTCTGCAGTCTGCGTGAGATTGCTGGGTGTAATGCATCTCGGAACAACCCTGTTGCAATCAGGTGCAAAACCAGTCTTGCTACACACGTCGTCAGGCTGATGCTTTGAGATCGGGGTTCTGAATGTACAGGAACACTTCTGGAGATGTAATTGAGCAGTGAATCTGCATAGAGAGAGCAATACACAGGACGAACTGATCAGCCTGGATATTGCGTGCTGAACCCAGCCCCATGCATCATAGACGGCCATTGAGCTTACCGAATTGAATCGACCCGTTGAACCTGGGCCAAAGCACGCGTCCGACCATTTGTTGACAAAGTCCGCAAGCATCTGTGGGTCAAAATTGATGCGCGTCTTTCCGCCAGGCCTTAGGTCATCGTTGGTATTCTTGCTGTGAAACATGTGCAAGCATATTCACAATGTTTGGCAAAGGTGTCAGCGTCGCATCAGCTCTCTGCTTGCTAGTGCTGCGGGACGCGAACAGAACATACATCTGTACTTGACATTTGGAAGAAGTGTCTTGCTCCGTCGTGCCTCCATCGGTATAAAAAGTCCAAGCTCCCTGCTTTGCCGCCATTCGGCCTGCAACAGCATGGCAGTCGGCCTAAAGCAACAGGGTATTGGAGGCGGCAAGCAGCGCACAAGCCATCATCCGGGTTCATTCAGCTTACAAGAGGTGGAAGAGCATTCTCAACTCCATCTTTGTCGACAGTGGCCTGTAATGTTGGGCAGAAGGGCGACTGCTGTAAGCAGAAGGTGCAGGCTAGTACGGAGGTAGAAGTGTGCATACACAGAGTGCAGTGGCGGGGTCGCCTTGGCCAATCTCGCGGCACATAAAGCTTTCAAGCTTGACGACCTTTTGCTCGCCTCGTTCAGCGAGATCTGCCGTTGGTGCGGCCGATAGGAGAGGCACAGCTAGTACAGTGGCTACACAGAGGCGCGCAATAGCCGCATCATTGTCAATTTCGAGCTCGACAAGATGCTAGGAAACGCTGATGAGTGCTTACTGAGAAACGCAGCGCCAACAAAGCCTTTCGAAAGGCCAGAGCTTGATAACATGATGCAGACAGTCGAAGAGGAGTTGTGGTGTCCAAGGTGGGTGCTAGACTGCAGGAAATGCGCTTGTACAAATCGTGGCAGTTCAGACTGATGACTGGTGAGGGCTCCTGGCCACCTTGTAGTGATTGTATTTGTTCGTGTGTATGGCAGTAAGTGTAGAGCAGTCAGTCAGAAAGGCAGAAGTACGAGAGACCAGCTTAGCCTGCTTCAAATAAGCAGGTTCCCATTGTTCCGGAACTCGAGGACTATCTTCGGCAATCCGCCCTACATGGCCAGCTCCCGCAAAGTCGGGACTTGATCCGCCGCTCTTTGCGCACAAGGGAGGCTGGAACTTCGCATTCGGATGGCAGCGCGGTGGGCAGGCCTGGCAGCGCTCTATCCATGCCGGACGCCGTAGAGGGCGGCTGCCACGTGCGTGCGAGACGTCGTGTCCGAAGACGCGATGAGCCAGAATGGCATTGGCAGCTGCAAGGGACGGATTAGAGCTAAGCAATGCAGTCGAGTGCCTCGGCTGCGGCGTCGAGATGCGGCAATGCCTCTGGCGTGGGATGAAGCCGTAGAGAAAGCAGCCATGGCTCTGCGCTGGAACGACCGGATTTGTCCGGGCTGCAAAGAGAGCCATAGGCAGCGTTCAAGGCGACCTCTGGCTGCTTTCTGGCGTTTTCTTAGGCTCTATGCGCATTTCTGAGCGCTTTCCAGCGACTGATCCTGCAACCGTCAAGACTGTTTATCGCGCATCAGCGACGAGACAGGACAGCGCACCGAGCGACGCAAGGACACGTCAGCTGGCCGCAGTCACGTCGTGTCGGACATCCTGAGCTCACCTCGCCTGCTCATTTATCACCACGATGGCGACCAGCAAACGAGGGCGCTCTGCCTCTGCCGCTGTTGTTGACGAGCGCGCGGGCGAGGACGGCGAGGAGGAGCAAGACGGCAGGGGCGAGCCAGAGGTGCGTGGACTGCGTGTGTGTATGTGACATGAATCTACGCTGACTTCATTGAGCACGCGCTGCTCTTCCAGGCTTCAACCAGCAAAGCCGCGCAGAAGCCAAAGAGGCCGCCACAGAAGAAGACGACAACAACAACAAACGCATCGACGGACGGGAACGCTGCAGGCCTGACAGACACGCGCAAAAGGGCAGTGAGTGTAGAAGACCAAGACGTGCCGCCGTCCAAGCGTAAGCTCAACGACCGCGAGCGCCGTATGCAAGAGGAGATTGCAGCCCTCCAGGCCCGCTTGAAGGATGCAGAGGTGGGTGCAGCAATGCATCCGGCAGGCATCAGCTAATTCCATCCGTGTATTTCACAGACGCTCTTCAAAAAGGTGCAGAGCGACTACGAGACGCTGCTCGACTTTCGAGTCACAAAGGCCGAAAAGGCGCTCGAGAAGCGAGACGCACGTGAAGCAGCGCGGGTTCAAGGTGGGCAATTTTTTCTGTTCCCCGATGGGCTGATGTACGCATCATATCTTACTGAAGTCTACGCCTCAACCCTCCTGATGTGTATCGCAGCCCTGCAGGAACAGATCAGCGCCCAAGCCGACGAAATCAAGGAGCTACGAAAACGTCGCAAGAGTTCATTCAAGCTGGAATTGTCAAAGCTGGCTGCAGCAGCGCAAGATGGGGCCGATACAACACAGATGGAGATCTACGAAGAGGACGACGATGCGTCCGTGGATGGGCCCGAAGATGCTTCTACATCTACCCACCAACGCCGCCGGAGCAGCGGGGCGGAATCACGTTCTACCGCGCAAGTGCAACAACTACAAGCGGAGCTGGGTGCGGTCACGGTCGAGAGGGATAATCTCGTAGCCAAAGTGTCAGAAGACTCTCGGCAGCGTAAGGAGCTTCGGAAGACCTACGCTGCGCAACTAGCAGACGCACAAGCTGAGCTGAAGAAGCGCTTTGAAGCGGAAAAGAATCAGGCAAATGCCGAGCGTGAAGAAGTGGCCGCAAGGTGTGAGTAGTCTGCATTTCACGAAAAATTGTTAGACGAGTTGCTACTGATAGCTTCCGCTTCTTGCGCCGCCACTTTTCGCCAGGCAAACAGCTGGAGAAGGAGCTCGACTTCGAGATCCAACAGTCCAAGAAACTTCAGCAAGCTCAAAGTTCGCAACTTGTCCACAAGAGCAATGGCATCACTGCGATCGCAGCGCCAGCACCGGCAACAACAACAACAAGCATGGGGCCAGAGGACAAAGAGCTTGTCGAGCTGCTCTGCGATCTCGTTGGTCTCACGCTCAACCGGAGGCCAGTCAACGGCGACAAGACGTATCACTTCTGCATCAGTGACTTGAGAGCACGCCGTACGCTCTTCTTCAAGCTCCTCGTGGACCACGATGAGGAAGAGGTCGACTTTGTACCCGACCTTGTGCCCGGACGCGATGACGAGGTCATTGAGGCCTTGGAGACTGCCATTCGTGGGCATATCAAGTTTGAATACAAGATGCTCCAGACGTTCTTTAAGAGGGTGGGCGCACAACGAGTGATGGTTGCCCGTGGCCAGGAGCTGACTTGACATTCTGGATTGAGCAGCTTTGGCGATGTATCAACGGAAGGGGCGAAGGAAGATCACAATCCCGAGAGCCCACGTGACGCCGCAATGACTGTTTTTACAGAAGCTCGACAAAACGTCTTTGACCTTAGGAAATGTGCAGTGCTTCTGCCAGAAGCAACTACAGAGTACCAATCAAGACACTTGCACAATGATCAAATCTGCGTTCCAGTTCTTGAGACATTGGCATCGATCCCGGGGCCCAAACAGAGGATGACGGCGAGGCCTTCATGCTAATCATCTTGCTTCCAGTACCGCATGTAGTTACCAAATTTAGAGCTGTGACCACATCAGCAAGCGCTCTAGCAAGCGCTCTTCCAGACGCGGCACCCCGATGACTCACCAAAATCCTCGCCGCCAGTCGCTACTTACGTAGATAGTATTCAAGCGCGACCGTCACCCGCCTAATTTCCTTAGGGAGGTCTTCGTTGTAGACGACCTCCCAAAAGAAGAATCTCGTGTATGACTGGTCTCTTGTGGACAATCGTTCCAGCATCTCCTTGGCATCCGTGTTTGCACCGGCGAGCTCGGTTGCTGTAGCAACTTCTTCCGGCAGCTGTTCCAGCTTGTTCAACGCCACTGCAGTCTAGACAGGACGGTAAGCGTTTCAATGTACGAAAGGCTGGCAATCGACTAGTATTTGCTTACAAGTCGCTTTAGTCGGGCAGTGGCCTTGGTGCACATGCCGTCCGGCTGTACAGCCCAGCGGACTCCCACAAAGGCTTTCCTGACTCTGTAGCCGAACATGACGAGATTGACGATAATGCTGATTATGGTCACAGCCTTGGTCCACTCCATCTTGATCTTGACCACAGTTCGTCTCTAGGTTATTTGGATGCTGGCGTTCCAGTTCAAAGTGTCAGCAAGCAGAGACAAGGTCAACATCAATAAACAAGCAATGGTGCCAAGACAGCGAGCTGAATTGGTGCGCCCTTCAACAGCCTCCTTTGCAAAGGTTTCAGCTGATCTTCCAAGATGCCCCCGCCGTTGCCCCTCTTCGCAAAGGGGCCTGAACCAGTTCTGGACCGAGAGGCGTTGCATGCAGGATTGGTCTCGAAGAAGCGTCTCAGTGCTGTTGTCTAGCTCCGCTTGTGACGTAGTCTTGATAGCCTGCTGTGACGAGGCCTACATGTATCACTCGCTTCTTTTGGCTATGGTGTCTCCAGCCTGGTATTTTGCCACATTTTCCAGAGGGCTACCTGGTACCAGTCAACACCGACACGGGTCGGGATCAGCACAATCGAGGTCGGAGGCGACACCTCAGCTCGAGCGCTCTGCATCATGCTTGCCTACATTGCCGACTACATCAGCTCGCTCGCTGGCCTGAACCCCGTCCAGCAACCAGCGCCGCCGCTGCTGCCATTTCCACAGCCCCAGTCTGTCCAGGAAGCGCGAGAGAATGTGGTGTGAGTGCGTATGATAGAGCGTAAGCTTGACAGAGCACAGATTGCTGATGCTGTACACGCGCCGCTTCACCCTGACTCGCCTTCGCTGCAGACACATCTGTCGCAGAGCTCTCAGCTGTGGCACCCGCCTAGCAAGCGCGCTCGCTGATAGTGCACTCGTAGCGCAACAGCCGGTAGAACCGTTTGACTTCCTCGCTACTTTTCTTGAGCGAGACATGGTACGTCCGATGCTTTGCGCCCGTGAGCGCTGGCCGCGCGATCTCGGCCATCCCCGTTGGCGATACAAGCTGACGCTTGTTCCATTATTGTGCCTACTCTTTGGACACCCCTCAGCGATCCTTGGTACGCATATGCAGAGCAATTATTGTAGAAATGGATACAGACCCCTACGTTGGCTTTGCAGCCTTCACGGACGCGATACAGCAAGCCGAGCATGCTTTCCTAGGCTTCGAACTCGCAGAGGCCGACTTGTACAAGAGCCGTATTCTAGCAAACCGCATGTCGTACGCTACGTATAGCAAAGTCCGGGCAACACAGAAATGTTTTGAAGCGGCAAGGACACTCCTGCATAGTGCCTACTGGGGTCTCAAGCCTGGCAAACCACTCCCAGACCTGCTGGAAATTGAAGAGTACCTCGCATGTCCCGATGTTCTCAGCCACATCGATGGAAAGGGATTGTTGGCTAGCTAGAGTGCCTGAAGAGCATCGCCTGGCCATTTGAAGGCCTGAAGGTCCGCGCGGCAGGGTGCCCATCAACGTCTCAACATGCATATGCACATCCACATCTCAACATCGCAAGATGGCCTTACTCGTGAAGATGAGTGCGAAGTGGGGTTGGACGTCGGTCATGCCTGTTCCAATGTGTTGGATGCAGTCCAGGTGACCACAAGCACCGGCAAACTCTTGGCGGCCCAAATAGCTGGGACAATGGAGGTCGATAGCCATCTCCTCAGCCGACAGCACAAAAAGCAGAAAGACCGAAACGCCCAAACAGCTTTTGGAGCCAATGAACTCGTAGCACCTACGACACCAGCACCGACGTCAAGAACAGCAAGCAATGCCGTAAAAGACATGAAGCTGCTCGAGCTGCTCTGCGATCTCGTTGGCTTGACGCTCAACCGGCGGACAGTCAATGGCGACAAGACGTATCACTTCTGCATCAGCGACTTGAGAGCACGTCGTACGCTCTTCTTCAAGCTTCTCGTGGACCATGATGCGGAACAGGTCGACTTTGTACCCGACCTTGTGCCCGGACGCGATGATGAGGTCATTGAGGCCTTGGAGACTGCCATTCGCGGGCATATCAAGTTTGAATACAAGATGCTCCAGACATTCTTCAAGAGGGTGAGCGTGCACTGAGTGATCGTGTTCGTGAAGTGCAGCTGATCTGGCATTCTTTGACTGTCAGCTCTGGCGGTGTATTAATGGAAGGGGCGACGGGCGGTCACAGTCTCGAGAGCCCACATGAGGCAGCTTTGATTGGTCCTTTCAAAAGCTCGTCGAATCAGCCTAGGCTAATAAGAAACATGCAATACGTCCACAAGAAGCAATACCACAACATCACCCACGAGACTTGCCCAACTATCCATCGATGTCTGCCTTCAAGCTTCTGACACACCGGCATTGACGACAGGGCGCAAACAGTGCTTGATGAAGAGATCATCGTACTGATCATGTTGCTCCCAGTGCCGTAGAGCGCCGTCGGTCTAGAGCTGTACCCAAATCAGCTTGCCATCCATCAAAGCGCTCTTCCAAACGCCGGTCTTCGAAGACTCACCAGATCATCGACGCTGGTTACTCCTCGCGTAGCGAGCGCTCCAGCCACATTATCGCAATACGCACTCTCTCCGGAAGATTGTCATTGTGAAAAGCCTGCCAGAAGACGAAAACTACAAAACCGCTGCCGTTGACACCGAGCCGGTCTCGCATTTCTGTAGCAGCTGCATGGGCATCAGCGAGTGCGGGACCCGCTGCCACCCCCAGCTGGCTGCGCTTGAGACGCGCTTGGTCGATCTAGATAGGCCAGTGAGCTACTCAAGCACGACGGCCAGCAACTGAACGACTCGCTTACAAGCGGCTCGAGTTGAGCTAGGCCCCACGTGCACACCCCGTCTGGCTGTGTGGCCTGCCGGACAGTAACGCAGGCTCTATAGAGCCTGTATTTCAACACAATAATGGTGACAGGATTGAGGACGGCGCGCAAGATGGTTGAGATATCCATATTTGACGTGGAAAGTTGACCGGGGTTCGCTGTGAGAACGCTTCGTTGCGGTGGGCTCAGTTGTCAGCGCGCAGAGACAAGGACAACATCAACAAACAGACAATGGGCTCCAAGCGAGCTGAATTGGTCCGCCCCTTAATGGCCTCCTATCCAGCTGATCTTGGCTGCAAAAGCCCCTACTGTCGTTGACCGGGCCTCGACCTCATTTTTGGGCTCAGCGGCGTCGAACGCAGTATTGGTCTGAGAGAAGCATCTCAGTGTCGTCTGCTGATTCCACTTGTCACACAGTATCAGTTTTGGTAGCCCGCTACGATGTGCTGTACTTGGACTCGCCTCTTTTAGCTGCAATTAGGGTATGCCCGCCCGCTTGTTTGCCACAGGTTTGGAGCGCACCTCGTTCGTTGTGCAAGCTAGGGCGTAGCAGATACAAGTCTCTTAAGGCGTAAGATCCTTGTGCCTTCTCAAGGCGAGAGGACGCTACTTTCGTGTCGCATTCGTTGTAAAAAACACCGGACGCTATCGACAGCCCCTCTCTCTCTCCTGCCTACCGAAATACAGCACCGACCAACACGCACGCAATTGGCGCAACCCAGCTTGGAGGGGCACCTCACCTCGAGTGCTCTGCGGCTTCATGCTTGCCTACATTGTCGACTACATCAGCTCGTTTGCTGGCCAGTACACTGTACAGCGGCCAGCGCTGCCGCTGCTGCCATTTCCACAGCCGCAATCTGTCCAGGAAGCGCGAGAGAACGTGGTGTGAGTGCATCGTTGGATGTGTCGTCCACTGATCAGAGCATGCTGACACTGCACACACGCTGCGTCGACCAGACACATCTGCCGCAGGGCTCTGGGCTGTGGCGCCCGCGTTGCCGCCGCGCACGGTCACGATACGCTCGTCAGAGGCCGAGTCCATGGCGATCCCTTCCAGTACCTGGCTAGATCACTGCAGCTGCACATGGTACGTCTGACCCTGCGCGCCCGTGAGCGTTGGCTGTGCTCTCCTAGCCATTACTGGTGGCGGTATAAGCTGACGCTTGTTTCCCGTGTTGTACCTATTCGTAACCACCTTCCTTCTAGCGATCTTTGGTGTGCGTATGCAGCGCAATAATTGCAGAAATGGATACAGATCCCTACGTCGGCTTTGCAGCCTTTACCAACCCGATACAGCAATTGCAGCATGCTTTCATCAGCTTCGAACTCACCGAGGCGGACATGTACAAGAGCCATACTTCGGCGGACACCATGTCGTACGCACTTTATGACAAGATTTGGGCAATAGAGAAACGTCTCGAAGCGGCAAGGGCGCTCCTGCACAGTACTTACCGGGATGTCAAACCTGCCGGACCATTCCCAGACCTGCTGGAAATCGAAGAGTACCTCGCATGTCCCGCTCTACTCAGCCAAATCAATGCCAAAGGACTGTCGGCTAGCTAGAGTGCCTGAAGAGCATCAAGTGGCGATGCGTCAAGTCTGAGGTACCGCGGCAGAAGCCCATCAACTTCTCACGCGCACATCCACATTACATCGCAAGATGGCCTTACCCGTGAAGATGAGTCCAATGTGGGGTGGGACGTCGGTCATGCCTCTTCAGTCGTGTTGGATGCAGTCTAGATGACCACAAGCGCCGGCAGACTCCTGGCAGTCCAAACAGCTGGGGAGACGGAGCTCGATCGCCATCCCCTTAGCCGACAGGTCAAAAAGCAACGAGACCAAAGCACTCAAACAGTTTCTGGGGCCGATGAACTCGTGGTATCTGCGGCACCAGCACCGGCGTCAAGAACAGCAAGCAATGCCGTAAATGACATGAAGCTCGTTTCGAGCTGCTCTGCGATCTCGTTGGCCTCACGCGTAATCGGCGGCGAGTCAACGGCGACAAGACGTATCACTTCTGCATCAGCGACTTGAGAGCACGTCTTAAGCTCTTCTTCAAGCTTCTCGTGGACCATCATGCGGAACAGATCGACTTCGTTCTCGACCTTGTGCCCGGACGGGATGACGAGGTCATTGAGGCCTTGGAGACTGCGATTCGCGGACGTATCAATTTTGAATACAAGATGCGCCAGACGTTATTCTTCAAGAGGGTAGGCGCACAATGAGTGACGGTGCCTGTGACAAGAAGCTAACTTCGCATTCCGGATATGCAGTTTTAGCGGGATCAACGGAAGGGGCGACGGACGGACGCAGTCTCGAGAGCCTCCATGAGGCAGCAATAATGGTTCTTCCAGAAGCTCGTCGAACTAATTTCGGCTACTACACAGCATGTAATGCGACCATAAGAAGCAACGACAGAGTATTATCCATGAAACTTGCACAAGTGTCCATCGATGACTGCCGTCCAGCCTCTGACACGACGGCATTGAAGACAGGTCGGACACGGAGACTGACGTACGCCCTCGTGCTGACAATTTTACTCCTTGTGCCGTGTGTAGCCGTTGATCTACAGTTGTGGTTGCGTTAGCAAGCCATCCCTCAAAGCGCTCTTCCAGATGCGTCTCTTCAAAGATTCACCAGATCTTCAACGCTACTCGCTACTTGCGTAGCGAGCGTCCCAGCCACACTGTCGCGATAGCCGTCTTCTCCGCAAGACCGTCGTTGTGAAGCGCCTGCCAGAAGGCAAAAATAACAAACCCGCGGCCGTTGGCGGCAAGTCTGTCTCGCATCCTGGTGGCACCGGTAACGGCACTGATGAGTGCGAGTCGATCAGTGGGGACCTCCAACTCTTGCACTTTGACCTCCGCTTCTTCGAGCTAGACAGGCCAGTGAGCTCCTTCAATACGATGACCAGCAACTGAACGACTTGCTTACAAGAGGCTCGAGTTGAGCTAGGCCCCACGTACACACGCCGTCCGGCTGTGTGGCCTGACGGTGACCGATCCGCGCCTGTTGGCGAGTCTTTCCAGCACCTTGATGCCATCCATCCCTGCACCGGCAATCTCGGTTGCCTCAACGTCCTGCGGCTGGCTCGGCCTATTATTCGCCTGTGCAGTCTAGACGGGCCAGTGACTTTCTCAAAGTACGGAAGCAAGCAATGGAGTAATTGCTCACAAGGCGCTGCGGTAGTCACCAATCTAGAGCTGTGACCACATCAGCAAGCGCTCTAGCAAAGTGCTCTTCCAGACGCGTCACCCCGATGACTCATCAAAATCCTCGCCGCCAGTCGCTACTCGCGTAGGTAGTGCTCCAGTGCGACCGTCACCCGCCTAATTTCCTTAGGGAGGTCTTCGTTGTAGACGACCGCCCAAAGAAGGAATCTCGTGTATGACTGGTCTCTGGTAGACAATCGTTCCAGGATCTCCTCGTCATCCATTTTTGCACCGGCGAGCTCGGTTGCCGCAACAACTTCTTCCGGCATCTGGCCCAGCTTGTTCAACGCTTGTGCAGTCTAGACAGGGCAGTAAGCGTTTCAATGTACGAAAGGCTGGCAATCGACTAGTATTTGCTTACAAGTCGCTCTAGTCGAGCAGTGGCCTTGGTGCACATGCCGTCCGGCTGTACAGCCCAGCGGACTCCGGCATAGGCTTTCCTGACTCTATAGCCGAACACCACGAGACTTACGCTAGAACTAATGTTGTTTTTGGTCACAGCCTTGGTCCACTCCATATTGGTCTTAACCACACTTTGTCTCTAGATTATTTGGAGTAGTCCTGGCATCCGCCTCCAAGGGGTCTAGCCAAAAGCAAGGCAAGTCAGCACGGCACTGCTTTTCCACGATCCAGAAAGATGGGAATGTACATCACATGATCGGTCGGCGCCCTCCCATTGGGCTGTTTTTTGTCGCATCCAGGCCGATCGCAGGCATGGTGCTGCTTCCTGGTTTTTTCTTCTTAGAAAGCGTGGACCTCCAGGAGGCATGAGGTTTCTCTGTACGTGCGCGTGCGTGGAAACGCTGGCTGTCTATGCGGTATCATTCAGCTATCGATATTTGACACCTGTGCTGAGCATGCGCCCAGCTAAGCTTAGTAGATGTCAAAAGCAGAGCCAAGAAGCAGCGGCTCCAATATCTCTTTTATACCTCTTGAGTGGAAGACATTGAAATGCGCTTCCAAGCTGTCAGCCGTCGCTATCCGTGAGATCTTCCACCATCAGTCAGCTGAAATCTTCCAGATCTGGCGTCAGACAAGATGCGCGTGATAGTGAAGTGAAGTGACGCAAGATGTGGAAGGAGAGAAGCTTGCAGTGTGACCAGTGGAAGCATTGAAGCGAAAGGCTAGGCTTCAGTTGCCTTCCAAGAGCAAGGGAAACTGGAAGAGAAAGCCATGAATGAGTAAGCTGGAAGACGAATGGGAGGATCAGCTCTCATAGTTATTCAAGAGCTGCAGTCTAGCTGTGCGGATGGCGTAGTTGGTGGAGGGCGGCGGCAAGAATGCTGTGATCCCAATGTCGACACTCCAGCAGGATAGATTGGCCAATGGCCAATCTATCCAAAACACAATTAATGATTGTCAGCTGATTTGATGAATTGAGCTCTGTACGGTTGCCGAGGTCCACATATAGCAGATTTCTTTTGGGCAGCGTGAGTCAGTGCTACAGTGTGACATCTTCCAAGGTCCTCCATCTGCATAAGGCAGGCGGCTTGTTTTGGATTCTACGGAGTCAAACCGCTAACGTCGCAGCAGGAGACCTTGCCGTCTAAGATGAGCTCCGACATGGCGAGACCCGTGGCTGGTCCTTGCAATATACCCCAGCAGCTATGTCCCGCCGCAAAGTAGACTCCCTCTTTCACCTTTCCCAATATTGGGGCGCCAGTACTTCTCGACAAGGGCAAGAAACATGCTTGTTCCGCAACGACTTGCGCTTGCTCTCCTAATGCTTCTGGAGAAATGATGATAGCCTCTGCTTTGAGCTTTGAGATTGCGCTCGCGTCTACTTGGACTTGGTCGGCTCTTTCGGGCAAAGGACAGCTGTCGGTTGGACCGCAGAGATAGCCTGTCCCGTCTGGACGGCAGTAGAGCTCGGGCTCGGTGGAGCCTTTGGCTGTGCGGATCGATGTGAAGCATGCCATTGCTGAAAGAGGCTGTGATGATCTCAGAACGATCTGCAAGATAGGTTCCAAGATTAGTCTGAGCGGCTGAGAAACTTTGGATCATAGCGGGCATCTGCTCACGGAATGCGCTCTTGACCCGATAATCTCATAGTCACTGGCATCAACCTTTTTGTCACTTGCAAACAGCTTCTTCATGAGCTTTCCCGACCAAGGACCAGCAGCGACAACCACGTCTGTACACTCGAGCCTCGTCTCTTTGCCCTGCTTATCCAGCGCAACGACCGCATTGACCTGCCCAGAAGCTTTGTCGTACTCTAGGCTCTGAGCTTGTGCATAGACGATTCTGCTGGCGCTCTCAGAGAGGTTCTGAGTGAGCAAGCGAGGGTGTACTTGCGCGGTGGTGCGCTCGTCGCCTAGCTTGGCGCTTTGCGATACGCTTTTGTGGTTGATCCAGTCTGCTCCGGGGACCTACATCGCGCGGAATAGGATGCAGGTGAGTATCGTGAAGCACCAGGAAGCGCAATGCTATTGTTGTCGACACATTCTAAACCCACCTTCTTCCCCCTGTTCGCTTTGGTATCAAGAGCCAGGGAGATGGTTGTCAATGGCCGGTAGCCTATTGATTCTGCGCCAAACTCTTCTGCAAGATCACGATGCAGTTTGTACGAAAGCTGTGCAGGCGCTCAGTGTCAGTCGCAGAATCAGCCATGCAATCATGTGGCGTCAGCCTACTTTTGTGCTGTCGAAAGCACACACAAGTTTCAGCCATGCACCGCGCGCAGACATGCTGCAATGGGATCAGAGCACCTACAGGGACTCTGTAGGCTGTCCTTCAGTCCAGTCGTACGCCAGCAACCCGCCAGCTTTGCCCGAAGCACCCGCTGCGACGCTGCTGCCTTCGAGGATGGTGACGTCCGCTGCGGCTACCCGCTTCTTGAGGTAGTGGGCAGTCGACGAGCCCACGATGCCGCCGCCGATGACGACGATGCGGCGTGACGACGGGCTTGCTTCGCTGGCCATGGCTCTCAGCATGCAACGTGTTCGATGGGAGCAGAGAGAACGCAGGCTGCAGTCTTCATGACAATGTGGCTGCACTGGCGGTGGCGAGATCGCTGCTCTTGAGCTTGTTATTTCTGCAGCTGCAGCTTGCCTCTGTATAACACTTGTACGAACAGCTTTGCGGTCACAAGAGAAGCACGGCAATGATGTCACGCGTCCGCTCTGCAAGCTCGCACATATCCGCGCTGATCTTCCAAAGCTCGAGCTCGAGCCAGCGCTGGGCCATCCCGGGCTGATGGGCAAAGGTGGACCAAGCGATGCTCGGCAAACTCTGACGCGCGCCAGCTTGTCTCCGCACCTACTTCAGAGTCTGTAGTACGCAAGGTCTCCCCCATCCTGGCTGCCCGTAGCAGCAATGTCGAGCGAAGACGAAACTTCAGAGACGCGGCTCGCCAAGTGGGAGTGCGGCTTCGTATTTGCGAAGCATGTCATTGACGACCGCTATGAGAGACAAGTGGGTGACTCCAGTGCATGTGAGTTTGCAAGCAGTGCGTGCAGCTCATCGTGTTGCCTTTAGATCACGTTCACGCAGGACACTGGAGCTCTGGCGAGGTTGAACGCAGCTGCCCTGGACCCCGGCGCTCCTTGCCCAAGGGAAGGCTTCCAGCTCCCCGAAGTAGACGATGGACGATGGGGCGTACGAGAGCCGTCATGACCTATGTGTTAAATGCCTTTCTTCTGCTAAGTGACCCGTTACAGCTTGGTCTACAGATCATGAGAGCACTCGAAAGCAACGAAGAATGTCTGAGCATCTATCTGAACTACAACAGTCGCACTTTACCCAAGTTTCCATTCAGGGCCAAGAGCAGCATACAAGTCGGCCGAAACTACTGCTTCGAGCGCATTCCAAGCCAGAAGCGCCTGACGTCTATAATGCACAGGTTTCAACGGGATCAACAGGAACAATTGTACTGGCCAACCGTTCAAAATCAGATGCGACGTTCTGCGAGCCCACCTATTGGCGCTTTGACAACCTCATCACTCTTCGAGCGCTGCGAGAGAGCGAGGAATTCAAAGCCACAGTAAGCATGAGAACGGGCCTTCTAGACATGCATACTCACACACACACGAATGATTTGCATCCACAGAGGAAGCTCTTCTTCAAAGTTTCTATCATCGAGAGTCTATTGAGCAGCCAGAGCCTAGTTCTTCCTCGTTCAAAGCTCAGTTTCGTACAGATGCTCAAACGGCAAGCTCTTTGCTTTCGATCCGACACGGACATCTTGGTGAAGCTTCGAGATGGTTCCTGCCAAGCTCATGGCAGTGTTCTAAGTTCTGGGTGCAAGCACTTTCAGACGGCACTTTCGGCATAGTACGAGGAAGGTCGTACTCATCAGGTCACGCGCACTCTGAAACGCAAAGCAGACAATTGCTCGGACGATGACAAAGAACAAGGCGTTCATGGGGAGTCGGATTATGGATACGATTCCGATCTCGTTGCAAACGCCGGCCATACCGATTCTAGAGCGTCCGAAGCAGCAGTAGTGTTACCTGATCTGGAGCTGAAGGTCATCAAGATGCCCAACTTCTCGTGGGTTGCACGACGCGTAGAGCACAATCAGGATCACCCCTAAGCTGGATCTGCGATGCGTTGCAGGACCACCACCTTCCAGGCGTTCTGTCACTGGGCATACACTGGACTGGTCGCTTTCAAGCCGCTTAGTTCAGGCAAAGGCGAGGAGGTGATTCCTAATGAGATCGCAGTCCGATTGGCTAAGCCCGGTATTCTACGACCCTGTTCATCAAGTAAGTTTCAACAGGGTCACACAAGGCACCCATCCAGAAGGACGCTTAAGTTTCGCTGTGCTTCGCCAGGATCGCTATTCATGATGGCCGACTACTTTGATGTTCCCGAGCTGCGGGATCTTTGCAAAGCACGCTTCATGGCTTCGCTCTCTGCCGAGAACCTGCTCTTTGAGCTCTGCCACAGCTTCGCACGCACGCATCCGGTCATCATGGATGAGCTAGTTGCGTATGCTATTGCGCACTGGGTGAGTACACGATTCTTTCTGTACTGTGAACAGCTGGGCAATGATGCTCATTGAATAATTCACATGTGCATTCAGGCTGAGATTACCGAATCGCCTGGCTATGACGATGCGGTTCAAGCGGCGTCTGAATACGAAGAGAGCCAAAAGGCTATCTTCAAGGTTTTGAAAGGATGTGTGAAGCGATGAGACTATGTGTAAATCGCCAGCACTTGTGAACTTTTGCTGTAGCGTCAGCCTCGACTCGGCGCGGTATAACGCATGATATTCACCTTAGACTTGCTTCGCAGCTCAAAGGATCACGACACGACTAAAGGACCACTGTGCACTGTGTCCTTCAAAAAAGATTTACATTTCCTTCGAGATTGGGCTGCTCGATGCCGCCTGCTCGAACATCTCCTCTCGGCAGGCCTCGCCCTCTCAAGCCCAGCCTCTTTACACCCTTAACCTCGCTCCTTTGTCGTGAAAAAGCTCCTGCGCCCCCAAAATGATAGCTTGTGGCCCGGAAGGCATCGATTCACCTCCATGATGACCGCTCCAGGTCCGTACGGCGTTCAAGCGAAGCTGCTATCCGCAAAGGAACGCCACGCGTTCGAGGCGGAGGATGGGCGGCAGACCCACCGAGCGGGCCAAGTTAACGGACCCAAAAGGCTTGCTCGCGCGGCTCTGCTTTCATATACAACTATTCCACTGCGCGCAAAGTCACAACAAGGCGTACCTGGTGAGTCGATGCACTCGGCAAAAGGCGTCGGCGACAGAGGCTAATGACAACCCAACAATTATCAACAGCCGTTTCAGTGAAAGGCTGTTACAACATCAACGTGTACGATGCGTCTAGACTGGCATTGAGCGGTGTAGGCTGAGTCTCTTCGCCCTGATAGGCGCTACCAAGGCAAAACTCGAGCATCACACCTTACAAGGCTTCCGCCCACCCGACGATGAAGACTGTGCAACACTTGGCTGGCTTTGCTGTAGGAGGTACGTCATGTGCGGTACGACTATACCTAGCAATCATTCTTTCTGATCCCTCGTTTCTGCATATATCCGATCTTGTGCTATCGGACAATACTGTACCTTGCTGGCTGATACTGCAGCACTACTGACTGGTCAGATTCTCGTATCTGCTATGCCTGCTGCGGCGCCCGAACTTGATGCTCGAGCTGCAACATCTGGGCCTATGGTATACTGCAAAGAGGCTGATTCAGCTACTAATGCCAATAACCAAGTCTGCGTGCGCTAGCAATCCTGCAGACTCGAACTCACGAACCAATAAGACTGATACATTGTGCGTTGGCTTGCAGATCAACGACCCCAAGCATCCGATGCCCCCTGCGGTGAGCTCAAACCAGCAACATTCAAGGCCTGTGCTGATTTGTGCTCTGTGTTCTTGTACAAACTTGTACGTGTCAACAATCTACAGGATGATTGCCAAGCCCTCAGTGCTAGAATGAGAAAATACACGGCCACCGTGCCAGCGAAAAAGGGAATGACAATGACGGAGGGCAAATGCCGTATCGACATGTGGGTCAATTACAGCTTGCAGAAGAGATGGCGTCCGAAGGTCAGCTGATTTCCTTTGACAATTCGTCTTGGAATGCGCATGCTTCCAAAATTTACGATATCTGCTGCTGCTGCCATTTCAGATGGAACTCCGAGGAGGGAGCCGAGACCGTCAATTTGCCTGGCGACACTATCGCAAATTTCCTTGACAAATGGCGAGACGTTTGCTTCGGCGCTGGCAGCACGACTCAGAAGGCAAGTGTCACCGCGGACGCTTGGCGAGCGTTAAGCTTGCAATTGACATGTTCGCCGTTACATGTGACACTCCACAGATCGGCTGTCACACAGACTTGCCAGGCGTGTCTCTCTGGATCTATAACCCGGATCAGTCGGCTTGAGGTTTACGCTCTCTGGTTGTCCTAAGCTTGAGCTTTGGAGTGTCCAATGAAATACCTCTCTCACAAAGCACCCCATTGATCGCACTCTAGCCTCCGAAGAGGCCGCTGTGGCCTCCCGCCTGCTGCAATCAAAGCCATTGCCCACCAGTGATGTTGGTGCAGACACTTTTGACGCCGCTGCTCGGGTGGCTCACTTCTCTCACCGCTCGACAAGCGCAATTTTCCCCTTCTCGACTCAAAAGGGAAGGGTTCCCTTTTTACTGGGGCACAGGTCCGATGAAGAATCGGATTCGTTACAGGCTCGGCTGACAAGGGCAGCCCGCTCTTTGTGTCTGAAGATTGAAGGCCGGCGTTTCTCCGTTGGACGGGTACCGCCAGGAGCAAGCGCGACTAGACATGACACAGCTTCTATGACTGGCGTGCAGACGCGCTGCAATGCAGGTATAAAACGAGGGCGCCCGAGTCTGTTTCTCTCTCCTCTCTTCCTCTCTCATCTCACACAGACCGCAAGCAGGTAAGTTCATTCTTCGTTTCTTCCAGCGCGCAGTAGCCAGCGAGACTGAACCCTTTCAAAAAGTCTTTGCAGATAACATTCAATCTTATCCCAGTACCAGTCATCATCTGAACCATGAAATTCCTCGAGCAGATTGCAAGCTTTGCGGTTGGCGGTATGCAGACCTTTTCTCCCTGTCCCGCAGCTTGATCCTGAAAGCCGACCCCCCTCTTTTGAATTGCGACACGTTCAAACCGACTCTGCTCCAAATGGAACGCACGCAAAACACGACTCGGCGCAAAGGCCTCTTGTTGGCTGGCTATACTTTGGCTATGCCGACCGCTGCCAAAGAGCAGCTGGAACCCCGCAACCAATTAGCATCTCGCGGCCAGATTGTCGTGTTGGATTCGATCGCTCGTCAATGCCGCGAATATGGCGCAGGCAATGCTCAGACTTCGCTCTGCGTAGGTGACGAACGACTCGATTGCTGCATTCGCGTCAGCGGTGCGAAGGATATATAGTCTGACAGGGCTGACATGCCATTCGCCTCATAGTCCTTCGATCCCAAATACTCCCGGCCCCCTGTTGTAAGTCTGGGGAACTCTTCCTTGCTAAGTTTGCAGAGGCTGGAAGCTTAACGATGCCGATCCTACTGTGCGAACATGCACACAATGCGTGTTGATGTTTTGTCCCATTTCTCGTCGAATGCCCAACCCCCCTCCCCCCTTCTTGCTTCATCAAGTCGGACTGCCACGCCCTTGCAAACAAGATACAAACCAATACGGCAGCGGGCATGAAACTAGCAATTGACAGCGACACTACAGGCTATGACACATCAGGTAAATGTAGTATTGCATTGTGAGTCGTCGTTCACTTAGATTCAACCCGATCACACCACCGTTGGCAATCGCCTGTCCAAAGCTGACCCATGGCCGTGTTCGCGACTGGCCTTGCGGGTCTGATCCTCCCCTTCCACCCCCCTCTTTCATCTACTGTAGTACCAACTCTGAAGCTCCAGGGGGTACCGAAGTCCGCATTAGAGCTTCCACCGTGAAAGCGTTCATAGATCTATGGAGCGACAGATGCTTTGGACCATCAAGTGGTGGTAAATTCAATGTGGTGAGCTAGTGTTAAAAGTCTTAAGCCTTTGAGAAGATGAATTGTGTCAAGCTGACTGAGCTGTTCCGCGGTCCTGCCGTGTGCGTTTCATCGACTCACCTTCAAGATCCGTTGCAGCATTCCCTCGCCTAATGTGCGGATCAACGTGTTCAAAGACATTCCCGCCTCCGCCTGATGGTACATCCGAGCACTCGCATTGACAACGGGTGCCGACGATGAAGCGTGCGTGGTGCATCATGCCAAGATCCGGCTAGGTCGGATTTTCTGTCCTGGCAAAGTGAAGGACATCTTTTACGTGTCACACTCGTCTGCGAAATGATGTCAGGTATATCAAACGCATGTTGTACATCCACTGTACTCCAGCCTTGGACCCGCTATTGGTGTGCGCTGACATTTGCTGCTCTTCGCATACAATATGGCGCATCACCCCATCAACAGTTGTGATCCGAAGAAGAAGTCACTGCAACCGATCCGATATT
This sequence comes from Cystobasidiaceae sp. HBUAS51001, assembly GCA_003351005.1. Taxonomy (NCBI): domain Eukaryota; kingdom Fungi; phylum Basidiomycota; class Cystobasidiomycetes; order Cystobasidiales; family Cystobasidiaceae; species Cystobasidiaceae sp. HBUAS51001. The sequence goes on from QOZY01000057.1 coordinate 126,669, forward strand.
TTTGCTTAGATTATTCATTCGGAAGGCACGCGCTTCGTATACTCTCGGCAAGCGAAGCTTTCTGCATAATTGGCACTACATCAGCTATGTCGAGCATTGCCGACCGGCTGGCCGAAACCTCGCCGGGACCAGGCTGGCTTGTTGCCGCCGAATCAGCGCTCTGAAGTCTCTGTAAGACAAGCAAGTCGGAAACTCCAAAATGCGTATCCGATGTACGGGGACCCCGCAGAATCAGCTCTAAGTCTTATATACAAGCGTCCTCCCCCAAGTTACCGGTCTCGAGGAAACCGCAACAAAGCCAGCCGCTGAACCTCCGAACGGCAACCACACGACAATGCTATCGGTCCATAATGGAAGGTAAGCGCAGGGTCCTTCACGCAGGCTGCATTGCGCAGCCTTCGTCTGCTCTATCCGCGATTCGTACCCCTGCACTCGTCTCCTCCCGCTCACACACTCCCTTTTTTACCATTCCTCAGCTGTAGTCTGCTCTGCTGAATTAAGCTTACATAGGGGCTATCATTGGTCAGTGATGTGCATCCCCCAAGCTTTACTTATTGGTCTGTGCTCTGACACGGCTATTACATCCTACCAGGGGACCCCCTTTAGATCGACAAGGTATCGGAGCAAGCGAGCAGAGACGTAATCCGAAATAGCTGATACCCCTGCTTATTGCCTCTGACAGACTGTGCTCTATATTTCTCACTCTTACAATGAAGGTCGGCATGCACATCGCTGGCATAGCGCTATTTGGTAGGTTGGATGGCGGTGCACCCAATCAAGTCGGGTAGCGGTTTATTGATCCTGCTTGAATCACTTGCTTTGCTCACGACGTATCATCTTCTGCGCTGCTTGCAGTAGCTCTTCCTCTTGGGGATGTTTATGCTTTGGCCACGTCGCGCACACGCGCTGACCACCTCATCAGAGCAGCCGCCGAGAAGCCCGAGAACATCAAGATGGAGGCGATCAAGTGTATGGGAGAGACGAACGTCTTCATCTGCGTAAGCTCCTTGCGCCACGCCGCGTGTTCAACAGTACAGGGGGCGTTGATCTTTCTATTTGGTGGGTATTGCCAGACGAAAGATCCTAAATACTCGGCGGCTTCAATTATGGTTAGTATCGAGATTTGCAATTCAAGACACAACGCTTTTGGTTGTGGCCGTGCTGACGACCATGTCTGCTTCCCCTTCTTTCTGATTCCATGCTGGGCGACCAAAATTGCGCATTCTGCGACGCTCCCGGCGGTTATGCCCGGCAACGGCAGACGGACACCAAAGCCCTGGCTGAAAAAGTGAAGAAGCTCGGTACCAACATGGTTCCCATTCCCAAAGAAGGTATCATTTGGAGAGAATGTCACTTGAGTCTGTAAGCCACGCTTAGTCTCGACTGCTCCCGATGAACAATGCGCTAGTCTGGCCGAAGAGGGGAACTGATGTCCTGGCTATCATACTCCTGTTGACGAAACATGCCCGATATACAAAATCATTTTTTCGACTCACTCACAGGCAAAACTCGTTGGACACGAACCCAGACTCGACAATGCAAGTTGATGGCGCTATACTTGGCAACTTTTTGACTGAATGGGCCGACACATGCTTCGGCAAGGACAAGAATGGCGAATACAACGGTGTGAGCTGGAGTCCACTCGAATTTAAGAAAAATAGTCACCGCTGACATGGTTTCTGATGTCCTGCTTTCCGTAATTTGGGGTTTTAGTTTCAATGTCAAACTACCATGCCGGGCGTGTCTATCTACGTCCACAACCGGAACTACGCCTGAGACTGGCTTCACGGATGCAGGCATGCTTCGCAAGTAGGATCACAGACATGGGGCACCTATCGACGCCAGGCACCTATGATTTCTTTGCATGTGTTCTTTGCCCTGTCCTCTCGGTAACTCCAAACCAGCTGACTATATAACCTCGACACCTTCACCAGCTGGCCCTCATAGTACGTTCTCCTACTCCTCCTCAAGCAGCTCATCCATGGCTTATATACGATACCGTCAGTACGCCTTTCGTAAATCACTTGGTCTACGCTAGCCAGATTCTCGAGAAGCACTGCTAATCGTCATTTTATTCGCATCTGGGATCTTAGAGTCCTCCCACCGATCCGATGCCTTTCCTTGCCTGCATGTCCCGCATACAAGTCTGTCTATGTATGAAGAGTCTTGCAGTAGGTCAGCTGCAATCAGTGAGATGGTTTGGAGCCGCCTGTACAGCAGTGAAGGATACGTGAACGAAAGGCCTTTTCTCTGTACAAGCGGACTAGTCACGAAGGATGCCTTCCATCACTGAATGGTTGTAGTACTCCATAGGACCTACTCACAAAGGGATGGGTGGCAGAAACTCTCGTACAGACTCGAGGCCACGAATTGAAAAATTCGGGCTAGAAACCTGTCCGCAAGGCTTCTAGGGACTCTAGCCTTCGAAGAAGCCGCTGTGGCCTCCAGCCTGCTTGACTGAAAGCCATTATTCACCACCGATGATGGTGCAGACACTGTCATCGATATCGCCTCCCCTCGGGTGGCTCACGTCTCTTACCGCTCGATAAGCAGAATTTTCCCCTTCTGGGCTCAAAAATGGAAGGGTTCCCTTTTGCTGGGGCACAGGTCCGATAAAGGATTGGAGTCGTTACGGGCTCGGTTGACAAGGGCAACCCGCTCTGCGAATCTGAAGAGTGAACGCTGGCGTTTCTCCGTTGGGTGGGTACCGCCAGGAGCAAACGCGACTAGACATAACACGGACTCTATGACTTGGGTGCAGACGCGCTGTGATGCAGGTATAAAAATGCGGGCACCCGGGTCTCTCTTTCTCTCCTCTCTTTCTCTCTCATCTCACACGAACCTCAAGCAGGTAAGTTTAATCTTCGTTTCTTGTAGCGCGAAAGTGCCAGCAAGACTGAACCCTTTCAAAAAGTTTTTGCAGATAACATTCAATCTTACGCGACACCAATCACCATCTGGACCATGAAGTTCTTCGAGCAGACTGCAAGCTTTGCGGTGGGCGGTATGCAAGGCCCTTCACCCTTTCCCGCAGCTTGAGTCTGATGTTCAACGTCCTCTTTTGAATATGCGACACGCTTCGAAACCGATGCTGTCTCCAAATGGAACACACGCAAAATACGGATCGACGAGCATAGGCCTCTTGTTGGCTGGTTATACTTTGGCCATGCCGACCTCTGTCAACCAGCAGCTGGAACCCCGCGACCATTTAGCATCTCGCGGCCGGGCTCTCTTGTTGGAGCCGATCTACTGCCGCGAATTTGGCGCAGGCGATCCTCAGACATCACTCTGCGTAGGTGACTGCTGCATTCGCGTTAGCGGCGCGATGGATATATAGCCTGACAGGGCTGACATGCCATTTGCCTGATAGGCCTACGATCCCAATTACTCCGCGCCCCCTGTCGTAAGTCTGGGGACCTCTTCCTTGCTAAGCTTGCAGATGCTGAAAGATTGACATTGTCGATCCCACTGTGCGAACATGCACACTATGTGTGGTTTGTCCCATTTCTTGTCGAACGGCCCCCCCTCCCCCCCCCCCCCTCTTCCTTTTTGCATGATCAAGTCGGACTGCCACGCCCTGGCAGACCAGATACAAAAGAGGGTGCCAGCGGACAAGGAACTAGTAGTTGACAGCAACACTATGGGCATTGAAGAATCAGGTCAATGCAGAATTGAATGGTGAGTCGTCATCCAATTAGACGGCGGTCGCTTGTTCAAAAGCTGACTCGTATTGCGCTGGTTTTGCGGGTTTGGACCTCCCTCCGTTCATCTAGGGCCAACTCTGAAGCTCCCGGGGGTGACGAACTCCACTTTAAAGCTCCCACCATGAAAGCGTTCGTAGATCTATGGAGCGAAAGATGCTTTGGAGCCTCGAGTCGTGGTAAATACAATTTGGTGAGCCTACGTTTTGAAAAGCCTTGAAGCATTTGGGGGGAAAAAGGAAAGATGAAGTTGCTTCTTCAAGCTGACTGATGGGGTAATCACTATTCCCGTGGTGGCTTGCTGGGTGGTCTATCGCCCTTTCATATTTTCAAGATCCGCTGCAGCATCGAATCGCATAATGTGCAGATCAGGGTGTTCTAGGGACAATGCCCGCCTGAAGCACCCGGATTGAACAGCCAATGATATGCCGATGATGAAAGCAAGCGTTCGTGGGCGGCATCATGCCAAGATTCGGCTAGTTCGGGTCTCTGTGCTGGCATAGTCAACGGCTTCTCTCAATACATGTCCCACCCACTCGTCTGTGAAATGATGTCAGGTATACCAAACGCATGTTGTACCAGTTCCTGTAGTAGATTGACAGCTGCTTTGATGTCTGTGAAAGGCTGTCGGCGTTTGTGTCCATGACTACGGCAACAGCCAATGGGGGAAAAGCCCATCGGCTAGAGAATTTGGCTATCAGCGATGGTGAAGCTGGATGCCATCAATTTTTGGGGGAGACGAGCGGTAGAGAAATTCTATATCACAATCTCTATCGCCCACGAGTGATGGAGCGGCTGCAGATGCTTGGGCATTGTGCAAGCGTGAGTAGTTCTGATAAGCACTTGAAAAGCGTGTATAGCCCTCATTTCAGCGCTTTGAGCCATGCTGCTACAAAATCGCGGCTTCTGTGGTGCGAAGGCCGCCACTGCGTGAAGCAGACTACTAGATCCTTGCCTTCATCCAACTCAGCATTCTCCGGACAAGGTCAGAGAAACACAGCAAGAGCTCGACGGGTGCACCACAACACTGCAATGCCTCTTGCATGCTGCCTGCGTTTCCCTCTTCCCCCTGGCACGGTCCATAGCCAGAGCCGCCGTATGTTTACTGTTGTGGCTGATGCGCATCCCGGCCAGGACGGTGCCACGGGCCGTTGAGGACATCAAGCAGCGTTATCCTGTGTGAACTCACTCCTCTTTGACTGGCATACTGGCATGCCCCAACCTGCGCTGACGATTCTTGACCGCTTCTTCACAGCATCGAGCTTGCCTCAAGCGCATGTGTAGCCAGAAAGAGCTTCTTCAACATCATCACGGAGCCATCCGAGCGTTGAAAGCAAGCACGCTATCCGGTGCGTTACAAGGCAGCATTGTGCTCATCGCTGCAGCTTAGCTGACTTGTCATATTCTGCCTTGCTGGAATCTCCGAGTCCCCAATGGCCACACTCTTTGCAGATGACAGTACGGCTCCTGACTTTTGAGGAACTCTGCGCGATCAAAGCAAGCTGTGAGTACTTCCCCTGCCTTCTCAATTGAGTTCTGGGCCAGCGCGGCCGGTTGTACCGCATACTGTAGTAGCATTGCTCTTGCAGAGGCGAATGCAGCAGCCTCTGGCTTTCTTCCATCACCGAGTCGAATATGCATGTCGGCTGCGAGTGTCTGCGAGTTCTGTGGGTGCCTCTCCAGTCCTCGACGCAGCGACAGGCAGTCAGTGCGAGATGAAGTGGCTGTCATACTGTACTGTGGTTCTCTGTGTGCCCCTTTTGTGTGTGCGCTTGTCACTCGTGCGCCTCCTTTCTGCGCGCATTCCACGCCAAACACCGGCCACGGCCAGGCCACATATCTCGATCACATTCGACGCGTGCATTGACGGAATGCGCAATTCATTCAATTCTGCAGACTCGTCGCTCACTCTTGCTCCATCCACGACTGCCCCCGACCGCTCACACTCTCCTACACTCCCACACTCTCACTACGTCGTTGGACACGCAGTAGTGCACACTCTCTGTTATCAATCCTCGCCCGCTCGAAAACACGCTCAAGCCACCCCTCGCGCAGGACGGTCGAGTTCAGCAGACACGGGACACAGCACACACTGCACACACTGCCACACACAATGACAACCTCGACTTCTACATCCACTCGCTCCGGCTGGTCCGGCGCATCCTCCCCCTTCTCCCTCTCCAAACTCGCACTCGCTGGCCTCGTCGCGCTCTCGGGCCTCGTCGCTACTGCTCAAGCAAAGTATGAGTGCCATCAGGATCTGGGGACATACTGTGCGTGGCAGTCTCACGCTCTTACTGTGTTCACAGCTGCCGTGCACCTGCTGACTGACTCGCCCGCTTCATCCTCGCCTCATCTCGACGTGTTCCTCATCCCCCCTTTTGTGCGAACAAACGCCACCCTTCGAACCCTTCGGCTCTACATCGTTCAAATTCGCCTTAAATTGCACTGGCCCAAACACCATGCAAACAAATGTCATGAACACGCACGTAAAACAACGTGCCACGCCTGCCTGTCATTGTCATGCAATGGACAACAACAACAGACCCCTACTGCGTCAATGTTCCCGATAACCTCAAGGATGGCGAGACTATGCCTACTATTGTCTTCTTGTCGGGCTCAGGCGCTAGAGGACCCGCTTCCAATGTCAAGAGTTTGGTGAGTTTAAAGACAGGCGCTAGAAAGAGGCGTCAGCCTCTAGCGCGAGCTCAAGCTTGAGCTCAGCATAGAATGCAGTAGCGTCTAGCCAGGCGTGGGAAACGTCTAAAGCGAACTACCAACTGACTCCTTCGCTTTCCTTGTTCTCTCTTCTGCTTGATTGCTCGCTCGCTCGACGCCTACAGTCCGGCTATGATGGATTCGGAAAACTTATCAACCAATACCTAGGAGGCAACAAAGGCGCAGATCAAGTCATGGCTGCAGAGCAGTGCGTGCCGTCAATCAGGTCTACTTTGATCATGTGCTGCAAATTTGACTGACTTGCGGGCTTTTCGTGCCTTTCCTTTCCTTCCTTTGCCACTGCTGCTCATATTCGACGCGCGTCTTGCTCCTCCTCTACCGACCGCGTTCTGTTCACGTGACCGATCTGCCTTTGTCCTCGACGCCCTTCTTTCAACCTTTCAACTCTCACTCGCACCACGCAATTCGCTCGCTACGCTCGCTCGTTCAGATTCGTCACCATCATCCCCATCTCGCCTCAAAACGATGGCGGCCAAGAAGTTCGACATTGGTGGCCCCAATACCTCGACAAGGTGTATGCCGATGTCAAATCCAAAGGCTACCCTGTCGATTGGTCGAAATTGCACTTGTCGGGATATAGCATGGGAGCCAGAGGGACTTGGAGAAATGCAGTCGCAAACCCAAATGTGAGCAGTGGTGATGCTTGCTTTTGATACATGTGCTTTTGGCTGATCCTTGCCTTGTGATTCCGCTCACGTTTGGTCAAATTTACACAGATGTACGCTTCCCTCTCGCCCTCTGCTGGAGCCGCCGAAAAAGCAGGCGACGGAACTCTATCCCAGCAAAAAGCCGACCCTGTCTGGCCATTGCTCGACAAGATCAAGGATGTGCCGGTGATGCAGTTTGGTGGTGCCAATGACCATACGGCCGGCATCACGGGTCCACGTGCAACTGAAGCCGAGCTTAAAAAGATTGGATCGTCTGTAGCCCAGCTCGTCGTTGAGCAGACGGATCATTCGGGCATGTCGACTCAGCCTTTCAATGTCAAGCTCATGAATTGGATGCTGGAACAAGGCGGCACTTCTGGCTCGTCGTCGTCGTCATCGTCGAGCGATGGAGGCTCGGACTCGGATAGCACACCCTCCAAGACTGGCTCATCGTCTGGTACCAAGGGAACGATCCTGCCTTCGGCTGGCTCGTCTTCATCCTCGACTTCCGACGACGACGAAAGCAGCAGCAGCAGCAGCAAGGGCTCCTCCATCTCTCCCACGCGAGGAAGCAGCGGCAAAGTCAAGTGCAAGCGCAGCCGCAAGGCCAAGCGCAGCGCTAGCATTGTCGATGATGGAATGCAATTCGCCCACCCTGGACCTGTCCGTCGTGGCGTTTATGATTCTGAAATGCCACATTCATCCCCGAGACTTGCAAAACGAGGTGGTGGTGGTCTTACGCTCGCTTCGATCTTGGAGAATCAAAAATCTTCGCAGCAGAAGCAGGAGCAAGAGCAAAAGGAAGCACCCCCCTCCTCGCATGCAAAACGAACCCCACTTGAAAGCATCAAAGCTCACGCTCAGGCTGCACGAGCTCATACTCCGAACTTGAAACTTGGCAGACGAAGCTCGCGGTAGAAGATTTTCCGCAACAAGGAACAAAGGAAGGTAGTACGGGATCTCTGCCCCTTCAATATCGCCTTCCTCGTGCCTAGCCTCGGGTCCTCTTTTGGTTTCAGTTCAAATTCGATGGGTTTCTAGTTTTCGCCAGCCAGCCGTACGGGGCTTGCTTCTCTTTTTTTGGGTTTCTCTTTTTGGGGGGGGGGGGTTATCAGTCTGGAAGAGGGAAATATTACATTCCTCATGCCCCCACCTCAATCGCTACACACCTCCTACACGCCACTCCTACGCTTTCCTCAACGGTCAACGGTCAAGGCAGTCCATTTTATCATTTCGTTACGTACACCACCCACGTCAACACGCAACACGCACACGCACACGTCCTTTCCACCTATGTGCCTTTCACTCCCACTTCTTTGCTCGGCGGATTCGCTCCTCACGTTTCCCCTTTGGACGATTGCCTGTGGCTTTCACCGGGGGGCATGAGGCTGGTCTACAATCGAAAATGAAGCATCGCTGGATTCTGGCGACTTGGCTCTTCTTTTTCGAATTGTTGGCAAATTCTCTGAGACAGAATGAACAGAAGGAGGGAGGAGGCAAGAAGAGCGAGGTTTCCAGTCCGCGCGGCTAGAATAGGGTTCTAAGAGCCAGTCTTTTGGCCATCTGCCACGCCATCTCGTCTCTCTCAAAAATCTATATCTGCAACGTCTTTGGCTGGGCCAAAGGATTCTTGCAAAGGGAAAGTCTGAGACTTTACCTAGCCTGTCTCTAGCCATACGGTGTATCCTAGTCAAAAGAACCAGTCTTTTCCTGGACTTGGTCGCTTTTTCTCAAAAACCCTAGATGGGTTTGAAGCGGCGGTCAAGACAACCCCCACACTCACTGGCGGAGCTTCTCTTTTTTTGCAATGCAATGCAAAGCAGATTTTCCTGGAAGCTTGAGCTCTTGATGAATAGTTGGATGAGGCTAGCCTATTGCTCTGCTTGCTGCTGTGCTTGCCTGTCCTGGTTCTTGTCTGCTTGCTTTGTCTCTTGGTGTGTGCCGACACGCGATCGCGTTCTGTATAGGCTACCTCGTGGCAATGCTGTCCTCTGCTCTGTCTCACCACATTGCATATCTACCATCAAGATTGTCCCCCTAGACACGCGTCTGAGCTCATGCAGGCGCAGGATGCCGCTGCCTCTCCGTCGGCGTCTGCCTCGACGGCGGCAGCGTCACTCGCATCATCCAGCGCCGCTGTCAACGACGACCACGACAATGGCCAGCCAAGCAGCAGCGATAAGCCAGCACCAGCAGCATCATCATCATCAAACGAAGAGCTGCCCTTCTTGGCACCACTCTCTCACGAGCTATTCCTAGCCAACAACGACGCATCAGGCGAAGGATTCAGCGCGTCTTCATTCCTGCTCACACGAAAGCACACCTCTCTCGATGATCTACGTTCTGAACTGCGCACCTATCTATCTTCATTGCGGGTTCAACTAGTGGGCATCATAAATGTCGATTATGAAGATTTCATCAATCTCGGAGGGTCACATTTACTCGGGAGTGAGGATCAAATGAGCCTACGCATGCGAAGGCCGCTCGAAGGGTCAGCGAGGGAAGTTGCTGAATGCAGGCAAGAACTACATGAAATACGAGAAGCTCTACGACGCAAGATGAAAGTTCGAGAAACGATACGACAGAGAAAAGTCGTTTGTAGGAAATTGCTGGCGGTGGATGAGCAGGTTGCCAAGATTGAAGAGATGCTACTCATACCTCCGCCGCCACTGGCATCTACTTCGATGTTGCCGACGACAGCGACAGCAGCAGGGGAACAAGTCAATAGCTCAAATGGACAGTCTTCAAAAGGCCACGCTGCGTCGGCCTCTGTGGCTCCGAGGGTACAGACACGGCGCGTCTCGCCCGCGATGAAGCAGAAAGTGGACCGGTGGGTGCAGGACTCTTCGACTCGAACAGACAGATGCGCAGTTCATCGTATTAATGTCTATTTCTGCCTATGTGTCACACTCGCATTGTCTTGTTGGCAGCTCCATGAGCTCGGATACAAAACGCCTAGAGCGCGTCGCGCAGGAATACAATCAGCTGTTATATCTTGTCCGGAAATCACAAGGACTGGCTTTCGTGCAGCATTTGCAGTCAGTGAGTCGACTCTGTGCCCATGCGCCCCTGAAGAATAGCATGCTTATCGTCTTGCCCTATAATTTCGCAGCGCATAGACCGCATATCGACCACTCTTCAGCAAGACCTCTCCTCCCTCCTCACTTCCACACTCACGTCAATGCACCAATCACACACTTCCCACGCCGCCCTTACCTCCAACGCATCCAAGTCAAACCACATCTCAGACTACAAGTCCAAGCTTGAAGCGCTACAGGATCTCTTCCGGACCTATGCCTCTATTCATAAATTCCGCGAAGCAGAAGAGGTCGTCCGCAAGAATTTGGTTGTGGATTTCATGAGTCGCACAATCCATAGAGAAGCTTTACTAGGGCCTCAGAGTCCAATGATGCCCATCACTCCGTTCAGTGGAGGTGGACCAAGCTCACTGTTTGGCTCTTTTGGCGCATCTATGGCACAAGCTTCTACGCCGAGTGCGAACAATGCTTCTTCTCCTGCTGCCGCTGGCGGTGGTGGTGGAGCGTACCCTTTCCCTTCTGCAGCCTCTGCCTCTGCATCGGGCACCGGTACGACGCTTTCAAACGAGGAACGTACGCTCATTCCGCCATTCTACGTCGTCGATCCAGTAGTTGCACCACCCGCGCCTGCTAATTCAGACACCTACGTCTCAGACGCACTCGTGGAGCTGTACAATAAGCTCCTCACATTCATCAGCAAAGATCTAGGTGTCGTCCTTGACATTGCAGAGCGGAAAGGCGCCTCTGGACGCACAGGCACCGCTGTGGCTTCAGCCTCTCAAGCGGGTGGTGATAGCCTCGCTGCGTCAATGTATTCCGAAGCACCGGGTACGACTGCGCCTTCGAGCCCAACACCGAAGGAGAGGAACCTGTACCATCCTGCATCATCGTCAGCAGCAGCAGCAGCAGCGGCAACTCATGCGGTGCCGGGTGGTATATCGAACAAGCCTGGTTTTGAGATTTTGGCCAATGTCGTGTGGGACGAGATTGCGAATCGACTCATGAATGAATGCAGCCATTTAGTATTCGCGGCTGGTCGGCCGGACACGTTTCACCGGGTGAGAACAGAGTCTCAACAGCTGCAGGTCTTCTGCACACGCTAAACCAACTTGGCATTCCCAGAACTACCTGACGACCCTGTCGTTCATTAGTCGACTGGAATCGCTCTGCCCTAATTTGAGGTATCTGCAGATCTTCAGAAACAATCCCACGTTTGTTGCATTCACGAAGCGGTGGCAGCTACCAGTCTACTTCCAGCTACGGTTCAAGGAGATAGTAGGACACCTCGAGAGCAGTCTGGCCGTACATACTAGTGTGTCGTTACCTTACACCTCTATATGATTGCGCATGCTGATGCTTGTCTCACCAGTCGCGGCTGCCCCCTCTGCCGTGCAGTCCACATCGTTGAGCATGGCAGCCACCGAGCAGATCTACAAAGCTGCAGCGCTATGCTGGCACGACGACATCTATCTCGCAGATCTGAGCGGGAGATTCTGGAAGCTCACATTGCAGATCATTTCGAGATACAAGACTTGGCTAGACGCGCATCTGCCGGAATATGTCGTCAAAGAAGCGGCGGCGGCGCCTGCTTTGCAGAGTGGTGCAGCTACTGCATCTGGCGCAGGTGTCAATTTGACAAAGGTGGGAGTCATCTTGCGCAAGTCTGTCTATCCTGGAAGAGCAGTCAAGGCTGACTCGTTGCTTTAGCTGCTTCCTTCGGCATCGCTTTTTGGCGGCTCTGCCGCAAGTCGGCCCTCTACGCCACAACCATCCAGCAATACCTCGGACGATGCGGCCGACGAAAGCACCCTTCGACAGCTTCCGATAGTCGTTGCCGATACGTTAAAGCTCGAAACGCTGCTTCGACGAATGTATGAGAATACAATCAGCCCGAAGCTGCCAAAGCTGAGTGGCCAATCGGTGCTGGCTGTGGAGGGCGAAGAAGAAACGCCAGATGGTGGGTGCAAATCTCGCTCGTGATGAAGCATGGAAAACTTCGGCTGACACGGCGACGAAGCTGCACTCGAGGCGTCTCTGCAGTCTTTGACCTCACTCCTACCGTCTCTGCTGGCCCAGCTAGCAGTCATACTGTCCAAACGCTGCTCCGAGCCATTGCGGCTGGTACGATCAGGCGCCTCTCAAGTGCGTGCCAACACGGGCAAATCCGCAAAAGACGCCAAGCCCGAGCCTAGCTACTTCGTCTCCAACATTCTTCGACCTGCAAAAGCTTTTCTCGATGGACCAGGCAAAGTCCTCAACGAAGACATGCGTCGCACTACGATGCAAACGCTCTTTGAAGACCTAGCTGTGCGATATGAAGCTGCGCTGTCCAAGATGAAAAAGGACGGAGACGCACTCAAGCGATTGAAAAAAGGTCGTCAGGGCTTTCAGCTCTTTGGGCGGAGCTCTAGCGCGGCTTCCTCTGCCAACGAAGACGGGGTTTCTGCGGAAGATGAGAAGGTTCGCTTGCAGATGCAGACGGATATCGAAGCATTTGCGAATGATGCTCAGGCCCTGGGAGTAAGGCTAGAGGAGAGTGCTGCTCTCAAGGAGCTACGGACGCTGGTCGAAGACTGGAACAAGTAGTTGCTATACAGGCGTTGCACAATGTCAAATCAGAGGACACGGCGTCGAACAAAGACTTCTTTTACTTTCGTTCCGTCGTACACTGACGTTATGTGAGACGATACGGTCAAGCTAATCACGTACACTATTTACAGCGCAGCCCGCACTCCTCCCCTCATCTCCCCTCTCTCTACATCACTACGGTCACAACGTCGGCACGGCCTTGCGCTTCAGACTGCGTCGCCGCCGGGATTGTTCGGCTGTCTGCAATACATCCGTGGTCGACGAGCCGTCTGTGGACACTACGAGGCTCAGTGGTCGCGACTCCGGTAATTGCACTTGGTCCTCTTCTTCTGGTTCTTCTAAACATTCTTCTGCTTCTTCCGCAATCACACCCAAAGGCGAGTGTGTCGTCACTGGCAATGGCAGGTCAGACTGCGATGGCATCGTCCGACTTGAATGCTGCTCTCGTATTGGTGCCGCTTCATGAACTGGCGAGCCTTGGTACGTCAAGTGTGGAGAGTACAGATTAAAATCTCCATCTTGAAGGGAATCGGATAATTTCGCCTTTGCCGGTTCAGCAATGCCAATGACGGTGTTATCTGTCCATCCGCTGGTGCTTGAATAGCTCGAATACCCTGACAAGTATGTGGCAGCGCTCCTGGAGAACAACATGGAAGGGTCAACATTGCCACTGTATAATCCGTCCAATGTTGGAAACGAGCACACTCACGAATTGGACTCCAGCATTCCAATCCACAAGCCGTCGCTTCTTAGACCGCGCTCTCCATGCTGCCCCAGGTGCACAGAAGCTTTGCGTCGCTGTCGAACGAGCTTTTCCTTGATCGTTATTCCATCGTTTTCGGCAGCTTTGTGCGTATTGAGCACCGCTGATACAATGAGTGCGATGGAGAATCCACCGACTAATATCGCCCCTACGATCAATATCGGTCTTCAGCTCCAAGCCGAACCGAAATGGCTGCACCATTTAGAGCACTCACAGATTACCTTCACCGCCAGCGGTGTCGGACGACCTGACTTCTCCTCATACTGCCGTATGCCCAACCAGACTTGAGCGTAGCCAAGAGCTGTGAGGACTATGCCAATTGCAATGTGTGCGATGGTCGAGACTGGCTTGAAACGCAAGTCCATGTCGTGTTGCAGGCTAGCGATTCGGCCCAAAAGGAGTTGGAGGCTGCACGTCACCAACACCAGAGCAGAATGCGTGGGTCAGCTTCATGATGGGCGGAGCCTTTTGACTCTTCAGAGAGAGCGGTTGTCACCTACAGGAGGAGAATGAGCAGAACAAGCCCCATCCGATGGTGTGTGGTCTGAAAGTGGGCGGTAGAAGCTGGACTGTATTCCGTTGCGACGCATCCGAGGGCCACCGCTGCAATGGTGAGCAGGAATGTGCCTGTACTCTGAAGCACAATGTGTGCTTTAGTAAATCGCTTTGCTGATATGCGGGCCAGCAAGATTGCGCTTGGAGATAGCTGGATGGGAAGGAACCACGTGCCCAGAGAAAGATTGTGGCGGCATCAGTCAAGCCGATGGAAGTGACATCTTGACAGAGCTGCAAACGCTCACAATCATCCAGGCCAGACTACCGACGACTGCATGTGCCACTACTATCTTGTCATACTTGGTCCAGTCGGCAACTATGCCCGCGCTGCTAGACATGCCCAAATCCCCGCTCATGGCTGTCTCGAGGGCGAGTGGCGGTATGAGGACTGGGAAGACGTCCTGTAAACAGCTTGCTGCGATGTACTGAGGTGAAGAGCTTCTTGAACTATCCTTAATGTTGTTTCTTTCCCCCTTGACCGGGCGATGTTCCTGAGATTGCTCGAGTCCGACTTTGTGTATGTATAACGACACTTTCTCCTCCCCACCGCTTGAGTGGTATCTCTTGCGAAGACTGTCCTCTTGAGCAAACAAGAAGCGATAGAAGACAGAGCAAGAAGTTCGAGCAGAAGCAAGTCGGCCCAGTGACAAGACACACGCTGCCTATTGCTGAGCTCGTCCCACTTGTCCCCCTTAAACAATGGGCAGGCTTTTTCTCAAAGTGCATGATGGGATGATCTACCCTCTCATCGCCTGGCCCCATCAGTAGTGCAGGGATGGAGGGGTCCGTGACAATCATACAAGGGAGAAAGAGCCGTGATGTCTCTGGCCTGCGAGAGCGTGGCCATTCCGAACGGCTTTTAGATGGTCGACGGCCTATACGCCTTGAAAGATGTGTGGTGCGGCGCACCGGCAGCTAAAAGGCTGTTAGCGCTTGCAGAGGGTTGGCATCAGGCTTGTTGTTGTTGCACCGCATGAAAGCTAAGGGCTGCGTGAGACCGTGATCTTCCCTACCGGAAGCAAAAAATAGTGGAAAAGGCGGGTGGGCTTGCGGGATCTTCGCCAGGTACTGGTAAGTTGGCACCTGGAGCAGGCCAGGAAGGTGAAGGTGTCACTCTGTGGACATGCATTAGATGCGACATCAGCTTCTGACCGCTTGAAGTGGATGAGCTCAATCGCGAGTCCAGTAATGATGGGTCCGTTGGTAGCCCAGCTGGACGCGACTCTTGCTCGTACGCGTAAATACGTTTTGCAGGAGGCGAAGATTGTGGCGAACCTGCAGTGAATAGCTTCCGGCAGTCCCTGCAAAAGGCCAGCAAAGGCAGCTGAGCGTAAACAGGCGAACCCCTGCGTGCCCGTGACGGTGCACTTTGTAGCTGAGGGGATCTGCGTTCGTCATGCGGCCGTGTGATGGCCACTGGCAGCCAGGGCGCCTTGCTCCAGTGTGGACCTCTCTCGCTGCAAGCGGGGGCAGCATTAGGGCCTTGGTCAATGCACTACTGCAGCAAGGGTCGTGGTGCGTCGATGGTATCACCAGGTTGGAGTGACCGCAGGGTCTGGCCAATTCGGGGTGTGATTTGACCTGGTCGACGACCTTGGAGCTCGAGTGATGTCGATGCAGCGTTCCTTTCGTCAACGCCGCCTGTGGCCCAGCAGACATCCGCGCAGTGTCAGCTCAACTTATCTGCGAGGAGCACTCCATTGCAATGACCCATGTCCCTGCACAGAAAACCGGGCGCTGTCTGGCTGCACTACATCTCGTTCTCCCGTGCTCGTCGAAGGTCCAGCTCCTCGAATCGACGTGAACCACGCTTCCCTGTCTCGTCACTGCGACATGGCGCCGGTGTTGAGCACGCGCAGCACATGACTGACCATACAGTGCAGCTATAGAATGCTCTTCATGTGCACAGCGGGCTCTGTTGCTGCTGCCCCGGCCACTGTAAGTCTGTGAAGCCCTAGGCAATCGACCTCGACAACGCGTAACAAGGAGCCTCTGTCGCACCTGCCAGCTCTCAGAGCTCTTGGATTCATCGACGGCATGATGATTTGACACCCCTATCGCACCGGACTGCGGCATCACATGCCGTCCTGCCCTCTGCGGCTTTGCCTGCCGCACTGACTGCCGTCCTTGATTACATGCCACGGCAGATCCAGCGAATTTACAAAACAAACGCGTTGATCGTTCTTCTTTCTTTTCAGTCGCTGCGAAGGCGCTTTCCTCTCTCTTTCGCTCTCTCCCTCCCCAGCATTCATCTGTCACCTTTGTCACTCACTCTCGTTCCCAAACCCACACTCATTTCATCTAGCTCACAGACAATGGTCGGATTCACCCTCTCTGGACTTTACGCCGCCGCTGGCTTCCTCGCCCTTGCTGGCATGAGCTCAGTGCATGCTCAATCAGCCCTCCCAAGCGCCTTCGACTGCCCGGGAACAGTGAGTGCTCTGCTTGCTCGTCATGGGTCGTTGTTACGAGATCTGACCACATCTTCACTCGCCTCCTCCAGGATCTGTTCCCAGGTACGCCCCATGGCACGTGCTGACTGCCCGCACAATGTCTGACGAATCATCTCACTGCTAGGTCTTCTCTGCAACAGCGACCTCGGCTCTAGCACACCTGGCAACCGCCAAAGCATTGTGTGCTACTATTCGGCAGCTATATCGGTGCGTACTGTTTTTGTGGTGGCGATTAGCCTGCTCGCAGCGGCTTAATAAATCGCTTTTGCACCTCGCTGATGCTCTCAATCGTCCTCGCTCATCTTTGACAGACCGGTGGAGCGCCCAACGAGGGAAGAAACGGCTGCCCAGAGTGAGTCTGCATGCATGACTGCGTCACGTGAGGCTGGCGCTGACTCACACGCGCATCCTGCTTTCGAACGTAATAGGGGCCAGATTGGCTCGGATGGCTCGGACGCGATCGTCGGCCCCAATGGAGAATCCCGCTTCTACTGCGTGTACGACAAGGTTCGTCTGCTCTACTCATCCTCCTCGTCATTAAGCACAACTTTGACGATCGAACGCCCATTCTTCTGTCGATCTTATCTCGTTCCCTCAGACAAGCGGTGAATTGACAGCCAGTCTGAACGGCGACAGCTGTCCCGAAACAGCAGTCACTCGCACCCAGCGAGCGCGCAGAAGGGCAGCAATTGCCGAAGCCCCTGCTTCCGTCGAGCGAGACCTGATTCTCAAGCGCCGAATCAACTTTTTCCGAGCCCTCGAAGCTCAGAATGCAGAACTGTGCGCAAACGTCGATACTTCGACTGAACCTGCTGCCGATGCTAGCAAGGTGCAGAACGAGTGCTACCGACTGGCTCGACGGAACTGAATATTACCAGAGCGAAGAGTCCTCAATCTTGAAATTAAGCGATAGACTCGGTTTTCCTTCTTTCTATTTTTTATGCCTTGGCAGGCTTTGAAGGCGTAGTTGATGGCCTGCTGGTCACAAACAAACATCTCATAGCAGCATTTGTTGTCCTCGCCTCGATTCTCGACCTCTTCAAGGCTAGCAAGTCCAATCTTGCCAAACCGTTCCTCTTTATCGTTACTGAGCACCTTTGCCGAATCTGGGCTTGTCAAGAATTCGCCCCGTACCTTGATGGTCTTTTTCAGCTGCGTACATCATTTACCTGAGCACACCCGAGGGTCTTGAAAGGTCTATGATACCATGGCGAACCGATTCTGCTGGCTTCCTGCTTACGCCAAGCATTTGGGAGACTTTCCCATCACGCTTTCACTTCCATATTATATTTTACGAGTGTTTGATGGTGGACAGACAAATGCCGCGAGCAGGCGCAGATCGATGGAATCACGAATGACAATGATTCCCTGGCGGCTTCGCACCTCGTTTGCAAGCCTGTGCCAGGCCGCGACTCGGTATAAGTTACTTGCAAGGGTCAAAGATCATCTGCGCATTCAAAACACGCTGGCGGTCCTAATGCGGGCGCAAGAAGTGGCTGATCCATGAAGCCGTGACGCAGCTAAGTATTTATAGTTTCTGTGATCACGTTGCGCCTCGGTAACTTGGAACCCGCTTACCGGATTTCGGGACTTTCGCCACCTGCGGTCTTTGGCTTCGCCGCTCTTTGCCTGTCAAAGTCGGAAAGCACCGACAGGACAGCAACCCAAAGTGACGCATAGCGACCGGTAGTCGACGGACTCTGTTGGCGTACTGGTGGTTATCGACGGGGCACCGATCCTCTTCTGGGACTGCCCAGCCCAGGCTGAACGGTGGCGAAAGCGCAGGTGGGGCCCCTCCTGCGGGTATCGTTGGCAAAGCCCACAAGCTTCAGGCTCTCCTTCGCTCTTGAGCAACAGACTGTTCCCGAAGCTGAGCACCTCGACGATGCCTCTGACAGACAAGATCAAGGACAAGGCGCAGCGGCCTGATGAGAAAGCTGGTGCCGTGGAGGATGCCACCCACAACGAGAAGAGCCGCGACCTCCGCGTCATCGTCACAGCGGAGGATGTGAGTCTCACTGGCTTAAGACGCGCTGACTAGCGCAAGAAAACGAATCTGATTGTCTTGTATCCCATCCCCGACAAACACATACGCACACTTCCGCTGGCATGGTATCTTCTGTAGAACCGACGCATCAGGAACAAGACCGATCTGCACATCTTGACCTGTCTCGTAATGACCTACTTCCTCCGTGAGTCATCAGTGACTTTCATTTTGACGGAACACACACCGAGCAATTCACTGACTCCCGGCTTGCTCAGAAATTGCCGACAAGACCATCATCGGTCTTACCGCAGTTTACGGACTTCGAGAGGATACTAACCTCACTGGTTCGGAGTATTCCAACCTTGGAGCCATCGGATACTATGCGCAATTGGGCGCACAGCCTATCGCAGCATACCTCATCGTCCGCCTGAGGTATCGCATCTTCGTCCCGGCTATCGTTACACTGTGGTCTATTGCTTTGCTCGGAATGGCAGGCTCTCATAACTACGGGGGTTTGATGGTAAGCATGATTGTATCGTGTTACCATGTTGCTTGCTGACTCTTATTTTGCTACTCCAGGCTTGCCGATTCGTACGTCCGATGCTACGTGCTTCATGATCAGGCTATCCGGATGTCTAACCTTCCTTTTCCTGCAGCTCCTCGGCTGGTGGGAGGCTGCTGCTATTCCGGTATACAGTGTCGTTACCATTTCATTCTACCGACGTTCCGAGCAGCCATTGCGAGTGGCAGCCTGGTATGGTAAGCCTATAAAAACGCTTCAGAAGCACCGAAAGGCTTGGTCACACTTGCTGACATTTTTAATGTTAAGGCACGAACGGACTGGCAAATCTCATCTCTTCTCCGATCGTCTATGGAGCAGCGAGAGCGACAGGATCGTCTCTAGACACCTATCAGATTGTTTACTGTGCGGGGCTTTTGATCAAGGTTTGGATGCGACGCTTTTTGCTGATTCACTTTCCACCGGCAGTGATCTTCGGACTTTGGTCTGTTGTAGTCGTGAGTGGCTTGGCCGTCGAATCAGCGCACAAGTACTTGATCTCTGACATTGACTATTCTACGACGTAGGGTATCTCTTCGTACTGGTGGCTCTCTGACAGCCCTGGAACTGCCCGTTTCTTGACGCCTGAAGACCGTCTCAAGGCTGTTGAGCGCCTAAAGGCAAATAATCAAGGAATCGTTTCCCACAAGGTGACCAAAATTCTGCCCCAATCATGCGTGACGGCTCTGCTGACCCATGCCTCGACCTTCTTAGTTCAACTTCAAGCAAGTCGCCGAAGCCTTCACCGATCTGAAGCTATGGCTTTTCATCGTACGTCGTGTACATCAGCTTTCCGATTCATCAAACGAGGCTCATGGTTTTGTGCGGTTTTGCAGATCATGACGTTCTGCGTCAACGCCGGCGCCTCTGCAAGCAACGTGTTCGGACCGATCATTTTGCAGAAATTGATTGGAGTACGTAGTATTACCACAGCCTGACCCCAGAGCCACTTCGATTTTGACGACGGCCCTGTCTCATCACAGTTCTCGCCCGATCGCGCGGTCCTGCTCAACATGCCATTTGGCGCGTTGCAAACTATTGTCATTTTGCTATCGTCCTACGCAGCCGTCCGACTCAAGCACAAAGCGCCGGTCTCTCTTTTCATGTGCCTTCCTACAATCGCTGGTGCAGCGATTCTATATGCCGTCCCAAAGACACCTGGAAACCAAGGCACTGTAGGCTACACAACTTCATTCGGAGGGCTAGCACAAGTCTGACGCATGATCCGACTAGCTTCTTGCTGGATATTATATGTTTGGATTCATGTAGGGAGCCGGTAGCAACGATAATTTCTTCAAAAGCTAAGGTCTTACCATTCAGTTTCTCTTTCAACCCTCTTATTCTGAGCTGGATGGGTGCCAATCTCGGAGGACAGACCAAAAAGTCGACTTGCTAGTGAGTCAATTGATTCACATTAACTCTAAACCCCGCTGAACGCTTTGTCTCTCTCTTCTCACTTCAGCACAACTTTCAATGCCGCTTCAGCTGTAAGATTTATTGCGCTCTGCCAGTCGTCACACGGGTGTCAGAATTGACGGACTTCGTTGCAGGTTGGCAACATCGTCGCACCCTACCTGGTCCGTTTTGAACTTTTACCAAGACATATGGGACAAAGCACTGACCTTGTATTTCTGTTTATCAGTTTAAAGCACGCGATGCGCCAAACTATAAGCCCGCTATGCAGGGCATGCTTGTATTGTACTGCATCCTGGCGGGGGCGATCGTAGCTCAGGCGTTCAATCTCATCTTGGCCCAGAAGCGCAAGGAGAAGCACCGCGTGTCCATCGGCCTGCCTGCCAAGATTGTGGACCATTCCATGGACGTCAAATATGAGACCGCGGAAGATCCTGATGAGACCCATCGCGAGCACGGTGAAGAAGGCTATGATGATCGTACAGATGGGCAGAACCCATACTTCACCTAGTAAGTAGAGCGAACATCATCGGATCACTGACACTTGATGACTGACCATTGCGATGCACCTTGTCTTCAGTGTATGGTAATTGGCCCGGTTCAGAACTATCTCCAGCGATTGCTCATAGGAGCTACTCAATGTTAGCACGTTGTGGCATGCTGAAGGGTAGTCGCGCAAGTGAAGGGTCTGTTGTGATCATTTCTGTCCAGTTGAAGGCATTTTGGCATTCTGCTGGGCAATTCGATCGTCAGTGGCCAGATTCATGTAAAGAGCAGCGATTTTCTGAAAACTGCACACGACGTATCGATTGTAATGTCCGTCATGAATGTGTATGGAGACGCGGCCGCGACCAGTCTGCATTTCGAACGCCGTTCCAGCAAGGTTGACGTAGTGTGTGTTTTCGTTTCGTTTACAATATCTGCCTCCTGCGAGCTCGCATTCTTGCTTCACAAATTGTCGAATTGAGACGGTCTGATGAGCTGTCAGCTAAATCTTGATGTTGCTCGTGTTTCTTGCTAGCTTTATTCGACATGGCACCGCGCACCGCCGACGCGTCGGGATCTTCTAGACAACCACGCGACATAGCTTGCCCAATACGGGCACATTGTGTTTTGCGCCGGGAGCGGGGAAGTCGGCGAGATTTACACCCTTTCTGAACATTGCGCACCATGTGGATCCGCCAAAATGGAAGCTGGGAGATGAGCTTTGTCAGTACGTTTTCAGCTAGGTGACAATGTTCGCTCGTCCGCATGCATGCATGCATGCAGACAGGCACGCGAACAATACGTCAGGCGCACCTTCCAAGTCCATCGCCTTTCTTGATTCTCTGGCCTTCCTTGACCGCGATCTCGCAGGTCGAGACTTCAGTCATCCCAATACCTTGAAACACCATCATGCCAATTTTTGGATTATCAGACTCGATGTGGATGATGGCTCGAGTTGCCATGACGGAAAGATATTCCTGACTGCTGTTCTCGCCTTCAAGAGGAATATCGCTGTTGCTTCCTTTGATGAAGATGTCTGGTAGAGGCTCGCTGAAATAGGTGCCTGGGACCACGTATGCTCTCTTGACGGTACCGGAGACAGGACTGTGCCACCTGTGATACGATAGTGCCGAAAGGAACGCCTGGTAGATAGTCCCGCCCACGTAGTCTTCTGCACAGGGGTCGTTCGCGAGCATGTCGTAAACCGAGTACGGCTGGCCCTGAAAGACAAGAAGCGAGGACGTTGCGTTTCAGCTTGGGCCTCGCGCTTCCTATTGCGAGCTAAGAGCTATTTTGCGCACCTTGAGCCAGAACTTGTCGCGCTTGTGCGCATTGTGGGTGACTTTGTATGTCTTGGATTCGCAGGCGTTCACAACGATATCGTCGTCTTCTGGACCAGCAATTGGACGGAAGCCATCTTGAAGATGGCGGGTGAACTATAAGTGGAAGTTCAACGCAGCATCAGCCCGCGCCGGGGGACAATGAGCAGTGACCGAGCATAAGACTTACAAAGTCGTCCCAGCTCTTGTAGCCGTAATGTTTGGCCTTTGGGTCACACACAAACATCTCGTGGAAGCGCTTGTCGGTTTCGCCTCGATTGCCGACTTCCTCGAGGCTAGCCAGCCCAGTCTTGCCAAACCATCCCTCTTTGCTGTCATCGAGCACCTCGGCCGATTTTGCGCTCGTGAGAAATTGGCCCCATGCGTCGAGAATCTTTTTTAGCTGCATATTGACCTGAGGGTCCTGAAAAACCACAAAGCCCGAGCGAGTCCCCATTGGCCAGTCTAGGATTGCATTGAAGGGTCTGTGTCATCGAAGCAGCATCATGACATTGTGCAATTGCCGCAAGAGAAATGGTCAAAAGACGCTAGAGATGGGAAAATGGCAGGCAGGCTCACACACCGACTATGCCAACCGAGTGGCCAGCGTCTGTCCAGGCCGGAGCAGTCTCTATGAGATAATTGAGTAGTTGTAGCATGTGTTCAAAGTCGCGAATTGTGGGAGTCTGGCCAGATGGATCTTTGAGATACCTCTTCGTGTGCGGGATCTCGTTGAACATCTCTGTGAAGAGCATGTACAGCCGAGCGTCTTTGTAGACCATATCTCGAAGTTCTTTCAAAGTAGGATGGAGCTCCTTGTTCGAGGATTTGTCCACTGCATCGATAGTCTTGCGCATGAAATCATGATGGTGCCGTTTGTCTTGGGAGAGCCATCCGCCGGTCCTGCGAGTTGCCAGCGCATACAGTCAGGTTGCTGTTGTGCCGGCTCTGCTGTCACTGTACTTGGCCGCAGTACGGTACTCGTACCTGTGAACGTGATGCTCGTCAGGCACGCTGGGGTCTCTGGCGTCAGTCATGATATGAGTGTTGAGAGCTTCGAGTTGTTGAAGTTAAAAGGAGAGGAAGAGAGAAACGAGAGGCCAAGAAAGAGCGAGTTGCCGAGCTTGTCAGTCCGTAACCATAGGACGCAGCACCTGCGGAGATGCAAAACATGCGCAGTTGCCCGATAACTTAAACGCGATAAACGCTCAGCTGCGCAGACGCCCAACGTCATACAATGTGGGTATGGCATCATTCAGAGACACGCGCTGGAGATTGGATGGGCGAGTATGGGGCAGCGTGTCGTTGTGATGCTATTACCAGCATGCCACCGCAATGCATGCAGCAGAGCAGTCGCTGGCCTGCGTCCTTTCTATATATTAATCCACTCGCCGGCGAACAGAACACGAGAAGCACGCCTCGCTCGCTCCCTCTCCCTCATGCCATCCCGACATGGCATGGCCCAGGTGTAGAGCATCAGCACCGCGCGCACATTACCTCAATACCAACGCTACAGTCACGGCGTGCTATTCGAGTGCTATCACTTTGCTCTCCTGCTGCCCCAGCGCTGCCAGGCTACGATCACTGCGGAGGACCGACCTCGCACCCACCAGCTCCGCCTCTACAACGGCATGACGGATTGCGATGCTTACTGGTTTCCTATCATATCGCATCACATCACATCAAATGACATCGCTGCATTACAAGCCGCCCTTCGAATCGCGTCTTGGTTTCATCCCACGGAAGAGCTGTACCGAACCACAAAACGAAACACCGTTGCTCGAGCAGCACCAGAGTAGTCCGAGACGCTTCTCTCTGGGTCTCTCCCTATTTCAGACAGTGATCGATCAAATTACCCTTGCTCACTCTCGTTACCAACCTCACGTTCCTTTTCCAGCCCTCAGACAATGGTCGGAATCACCTTTCTCTGGACTTTACGCCGCAGCTGCCCACCTCGCCTTTGCCGATATGAGCTCAGTAGTGCAGGCCCAAACAGCCTCTGCCGAGCGCATTCGCTTGCCCGACCACGACGAGTGGCTCTTGCGGCCGCATTTGCGGCTGTCTGGACGCGATCTGACAAAGACCCTTGCACATCTTTGCAGGACTTTTTCCCAGATACGGGTCGGTGGCTTGGGGGGAAGTTGCGTGTCCTCGGCGCGATTGTGACATGGAATTCATCACCGGTCATCACCGGGGCAGTAACCATGTCAAAGCATTATTCGTGTTTCTTTGCCGATCAGTAATTATGGGGTAGTCTGAACTGGCCCACTTGTCAGTACAATGCCACAGTCCTTCTGTGAGGTAGCATGTTTGCAAAGAAATTTTCATTTCATTGCCCAGGCAGATCTTCAGACAATTGGAGTGACATGCTCTGCAGCCTGCCAACAAGCTCTACTAAATGTAAGGGCAATGCGACGTCCGGTGTCAGAGTGCGAGGGAAGGTCGGCTTCGCTTCTCATGCAGAGGCGTGCTTGGCAATGAAGTCCTATTCAGACACACACGGACACAGGGGCCCAAAAGTCGCGTCAGTGGCTAGTTGATTCTCAAGCCGCTGGCGGCAGCGTGATTTTCAAAAGGTGGACAAACAGTCGACGTACGGGGAGCTTGTTGCGATCAGCACCGACAAAGGTGTCAATCTTGTCTCCGTTCTTGAATGCCATGAATGTTGGCATTGCCTTGATGCCGACTTCCTGTAAGGGGTTGTGCAACATCCAGGGATTCGGAAACATCGGGGGGTCAGCTACACTACCGCTGGGTTTCCAGAAGTGGAAATTCCACCATTACGGACCTGTGCGATTTCCTCTTCTTCGTCGACGTCAATCTGCGCAAGGAATCACATGCCTCAGCTGGTTGCTCTGGTCAATGGGTAATCGTGCACAATAAGGCTTCGCGCACCGTCGCGAAGATGGCGTTGTTCTTGTACTCTTCGCGATTGGCAAGCTCATTGAATACGGGCGAGATGACCTGGAGCGAGTGTGTGAGCTGTCTGTGTACTGTTCCAATGGGCCTTCTGAAAGCTTCTGCTCACCTTGCATGGGCCGCACCTATTACCGCCAGACGAGATTAGCAATCAGCAACAGGCCATCCACGCACGCTTCGAGCACGAGCAGGCAAAAACCATGTCTTGATGCCTTGTGCTCGAGCTGGATAGTATGCAGATTGCACTCACCAGGTAGCGCCTGTGAGTCACACGGCGCATCATCGCTGATCAGCCCGACGCTGATAAAGACGCGCAAACAGCAGGCAGTCTGCTGGGGAATAAGCGCCGACTCACTGAAGTCGATGATGACGACCTTGTCGCCGTTGATCTGCGAGCGTAACAGGTGCGTCAGCTGCCGCAATTCTCTGTCCCATCTCTCGCGAGTTATTGGATATCTGCCCACCTTCTCCCTGAACTGGGACAGGCCCTTGATCTCTGCTCCTCCGGCGACCATGGTTGTGGACTTGAGTTGTTGTCGAGGGGCGACTGTGTATGTCCTGGGTGACAGCTGCTTGTGCTGCTTGTTGTTCGTCGGATGTGGTGCAGAGCAAAGAGCAGAGTCGAGTGGAACGTCGTGGGCGTGCTCGACGCGCGGGCTGACACAGCAACAAAGCACGCCTTTGCAGTGCGCTGACTGATGTACAACAACAAAGCACAGAACCGAGCAAGCAAGCAGGCAAGGTCGCGCATCGTGCTCAGTCATCGATGCAACATGCTGGCTGGTTCGAGAATGTCGTCCTGCTGGGAAGCGGGCGCCCACTATCACACGCGGCGGACAATATGGCTACCAGATCAAACAGCACAGACACTGCATACAATGAACCATCCATCAATTCCTCGATCCATACACTCGCGTCTGTCACGCTCAACGCACCACTCGCACTGGCTGGGCACGACAGGGTCTACTAGCCAGGCCAGCAAGGCTCACTGACCCTCACTACTGACTGACTAGGTCGTCGTTAGCTTGCGAGCATGGCTATGCTTGTCGAGTGGACCCACTTCTCTCTCCTCTCTTCTTCCTATTATTTCACGACACCCCCACATTGCTCCCCTGCCAGTCTCAGAGCTAGACTCTTGCACTTCCATCATGGCAGGAACCCCTCTGAACGATAGGGTCGTCCGCATTCCCCCTCCCGCACAAGTGGGTGCTGACCTACTGCAACGCTACTCGCAAAGATGGCCTGCCCTCCTCTCTCGCATTGCCAAAGAGCGTCTCGTCCAGCTTTTCGCTTTCATCCAGCGTGCAGTTCGAGGCGTGAGTCCTGGAGGAGGTCTCGAGAATTGGCTCTACATTACGGTGCTTGGCTGGACTGCCGCCAAGCTCAGACAACACTGGTATACGATCGACCCGATCTCAAACCTCGCTTCCAAGCTTTACTATGAGTTTCAGGTCATCGATCCGGCAAACGAACACAAGTGGCTGTCGCATTGGCTGAGTGAGCATAGATTCGCGTAGAGGGCACGAGTTTTGAGGACTTTGCTGACCAACTATGACTACCACTTTGCTCTGTACTACGGTCCTCATCGATGCACGTAGGCAACCGCCCTCGCACAGTCTCCGAGAATCGCTGCGTGCGCGTTTCGACAGGCAACAAGCATGTGCTCGCTGCTCAAGGTTTGCCCAACGAAGCCGAAGACGTTAGCGAGATTCGCAAGGATCTAGGCTACAAAGGCTTGCCTTACCACAGCAAGACGCAGTGGTTTTGGTACAAGAAGGGCCTCTTCAGGGTGCAGAAACTCTACCGCTTTCAGGGAAAGCTCGAGGTCAGCGATGACGGAGATGGCGATTTCTACGTTAGGTGCGTTCCTTTCCTGATTATATTTAGCTTCTGAATGATTTTTACGTGCTGTATAGCTGATGTGTGGCTTCCTTCCCTCTCTCCTCATCCTATTTTGCCCCTCGCACAGGCTCTTTGCAAAAGATCGCTCGCCGTTTCTCCGTCTCCTTGCAGATGCCAAGCGCAAATTTGAAGCCAACAATCCTCAGAGTGAGCTGGTTTGCATCTACGCTCTGTTCTGATTCCTGTGCGATATTGATCTGAATGACTCACTTGTGATCGTACCTTTGGTTTTTGCGATAGCTATTGATGTGTCCACCTTCAACGGGCGAACCTGGAACGGCTGGCGTCCCCGTTCCAAGCGCCATCTTGACGACATCATCATTACGCCTGACAACAAGCGCGTCATTACTGACCTCGTCGAAGATTTCCTCAAGAGCGGCAGGTGGTACCTGAACCGAGGCCTTTCTTGGAAGAAAGGTGGGTATGAACCAATTGGACGACGGTACCTTGACTGATTCAGCTTCGATGTAGGCCTACTTCTCTATGGACCGCCGGGATGCGGAAAGACATCGACCATTGTGAGTTGCGCTGAGACCTAAATGATCGACACACACGCTGAAACTCTTGATTAACAGGTCGGACTCGCGTCAAAGTATGACATGAACATCAATTACCTCTCTCTCAGCAGTCCAGGCTTAGACGACGAGACGCTCGCTGCCGCAGTACGGTACGTGCCTCAGCGGTCAATCGTATGCTTGGAGGACGTGGACACCTTCATGGGCCAGTACAACCGTCACCTGGAGGAAGAGGAGGAGCGAAAGAACCTCAAGAAGCCAATGGGAAGGGCGCCTTCCCAACAGAAGAGGGATAATGCAGCATCAGCCTTCTGTGGAGGTATCGGCCACGATAAAGGTATCGATGAGATTCTCGGTAGGCCAAGAGGGGGTCCTCCCCCTCCGCGTCCGCCTCCTCCTCCTCCAGCGATGGGCGGGCGGTACCTCTTCCCACATCCACCTCCCCCTCCTCTTCCTGGAATGGGAGGTCCCCGCCGTCCACCACCTCCTCCTACGAGGCTGACTCTAGGCGGCCTGCTCAATGTTCTCGACGGAGTGGAAGGCTCAAAGGCGTGCTCTTCATCCTGACGACCAACGACGTAGCGGCTCTCGATTCCGCACTCATCCGACCTGGTCGTGTCGATGCGCTCATTGAGCTTCGCAGAGCCACGCGCCAGCAAGCCGAAGAGCTCTTCCACACATTCTACAAGCCGTACGATGACGAACCCGCTGCGTGCAGTGCGGATTTGCTGGCCAAGTATGCAAAAGAATGGGCCGCACACGTCGAGAATGAGGAATTCAGCATTGCTTCGCTTCAGGGCATGCTACTTAAACATAGACTTGACCCTGCCGCGGCTAGTATGGCCATGCACGAATGGGTACACGAAAAACGATTCCCGCACCTGTTTGCGAATTCGACTTCGCCAAAGACGGGGCAGGTGACTCCGAGGCAGCTTGCAGAGAAGCGGGCTTATCCACTTCAAGACAGCGATGTGTCGGATGCGGAAGAAGAGGAGAAGGAAGAAGATGCAAGGCAAGAGGAGACTGGAAAGGCGGAACTGGAGAAGCCAGCAGACCCGTCGACCGGCCCAGTCCACGAGGAGCAAAAGGGCAGCGTGGCTGAATCGACACTCACTGAACGACATTCGACTGTCTCTCCAACCCCTTCCTCCAATTCTATCAACGCTATTGACTGAAATGCTTGTCAAGTATGAAAGGTATTTTTCGAAATGTGTCTTTTGCCCGTACAGTAATGAGTTTGTGTCGACTTGATTGTCCAAGGTTTGTCCGGCGAAATTTGGAGTTGCTCGCGAAGACACGGTGATGAGCTGACTGTAGAGTGTAATTGCCCCGTGCAAAGTACTGCTTCCTTGTATGCTCGCCCACTTGCATGTCGAGCCCGCGATGTGGCGTTGACAGCCGCTAGCCGAGGAGCCGAGCGAGGTGGATGATGGCTTTTGCAGGGGACAGCGTGGATGGCCAGCACAGCAGCTTGGAGGAGGGCAATTGGGCACATCATACCACATCAGCAGCTGGACTGGACCATCCACACAACAAGGTGCACCACTCGCTCAGCCCACCGCGGGTAGCTCGGGCTCGCTGGCTGGCTCATCGGAGGGCAAGAGGTGGTGTGAGGTGGATCACATGAGGCAGTTGAACGGCGGGACAGCAGGACCACGTCATTGTCATCGTCATTCTTAATCACGTCCTCGTCACAGCGAGAACTGCTGGCCTGCCTGCTTGGATCTCGCCAACCTCGAGTGCCGTTGACGAGCACTGCCTGTCATCGAGGGCCACTTGACTCAGTTGAGCAGAACAAGGCAATCATCACTGCAGGACACTGGCATTTCCATATTTCACCAGCAACGACGTTCAATTTCCACCAACCCTCCTCGCTTAGCTGGCCATGTCGCGCTCAACGAGCTCATCTGGTGCCCGCCTGCCCTCGAATGCCCGGCACGATGGGCCCTCGACTACTGCTGGCAGCTCCAGCAAGCGCAGCCATTCCTCGTCCAATCTCGCAAGCAATCGCTCATCCTCGTCCCACAACGTCAACAACGCGCCTTCTTCCACGTCAGCTCTTGTAACACACACCAGTCCAGCAGTCGGCAGCGGCAGTGGCAATGCTAGCGAGGTGCCAGTGATACACCACGACAAAGGCAAGCGACGAAAGTCGGACCAGAGCGACGACACGGCTGCTGCTGCGTCCGCATTCAGCAACTTGCAGCAATCCAGTAACCAAAACACTCATGGAAAGCGGGCGAGCATCGCTTCGGCAGGGTCTGGGCATGGCTCTGCTGCTGCAGGAGGTGCTGGACAAGGGGGGACAGCAGCAGCAGCCAAAGTAGGACCAAAGAGGAAGAGCAAGGTCGGCATATCTGGTCTTGCAGATCACCATCACGTCCACCACCACGCGCATGGACATCATGGCGGTACGGCACGCAACAAGAAGAGCGCATCTTCCACAGCACTCGCTCGCAAAGACAAGTCTCGCTCCCATCTCGCACTTGCTAATATCGCAAGCGAGCTGTCGAGCCTCGCGCAGATGCAGGAAGATGATAGTGGAGACGCCGATGCATATGCGAGACAAGCAGCAGGCCCTTCGAGATCGGCGCACAAGAAGACGGCTTCGAGCTCGCGAGCGCGTCCCGCGGCGGCAGTGTCGGCGACTGGGGAGGAGCAGCAGCATTCCGGGGCGACTGCAGCTGTGTCGACTACTGCCGCTGGAGAAGGAGACGATGATGCAGGATGGATATCTGCAAACTCGTCTGTCGCGCACACTCCCGAATATGGCACATCACCAGTCTCGCCGGAATCGTACAGAGGCCTTGAATTTGGCAAAAAGGCTCGAAACAAGAAAAAGACTGTGAATACAGCGGCACAACAGCCGCCTCCTTTGGAATTCCCGACTTACGAGCAGAGACAGCGCTTGCAGCGCTCCACGACCGAGGAGGAGACTGTCTTGTCCGGCACTACGCCCCGTCAGAGGGAGAGCGCACTCTCGCTTGCTGCCCCGAATCGAGTTTCTTCGTCTGCTAATGTGCAGCAACAGCAGGGAGGGACAGAAGCCTCGCAGGCTGCGGACTCTGCAATCTCGACGGCGACTGCTACTGGCAATGCGGCTGCCTCGAAGGCCAGCGCGGCAGGTGATATGGACACACCGACTGAGGAGAAGCCAGACCCAGTAGCCAGTAGCGCGTCTGCTGGCAACGCACCGTCAGACACAACGCAGGAACAGGGACTGGAAGGTAAAGGACGCCCCTCTACAGCCACCAGCTCTCGGCATCACCATCAGGTTTCTGCCTCGCCAGATCAGCTCAGCCAGCTACCGCAGCCACCCTCTCCTGCGACTGCAAAGTCTCGTCCAAGCACACAGCGCAAAGCTTCCACGTCTACTATCCGATCCCTGGCGTCTATAGCTGGTACACGCGCTCCGCTCACTAGCACCTCGTTTAGACGACAGGCCATCACACCCCTTGAGCCTCGCTTGGACACATCTGTAGAAGGACATGGCCAGGTCGAGCATACGGGCTTGACGCCCAAACAGAGCGACACGCCTTTCCCCTCCATCTCGACTACGAGCGCGCCTTCGGCTGGCCGAGCACATCGGAGGACAGAATCTGCCCAGTCTGCGACCGCCTCTGTGCATTCCAGAGCAGGCACACTTTCGCCCAAAGAGGCTGAAGAACTCGCAAAACGCCTTCGTACGGTATCAGGCAGTGATCTGCCTGCACATTTGGCGAATGATCTCGGCAGCAGCGGTAATGGCGGCGGGCGTGGTGCGTTGCGCAGGACGGCGTCTTCAGCACAAGGGACGACACTGGCTTCGTTGCAGAAATATGGCGTCGCTTCGCCAAGGTCTGAGAATCCGCCAGGGAGCAGCCAGCAGTCAAGTGGAGGTGGCGCTCTTGGTACCCTAAAACGCGCATCGGGGTATTTTGGGTCCATTGGAAGACTCACAAGCTTGGGCTCTACGCTTGGCTTGACCAGCTTGGGGCAGGATAAAGACTCGATGCCCTCGCCTAGCCCTACAAGTCCGACTACGCGGCGGACACCTTCTTCAGGCGGCTCGATGGCAGGCACACCTTCTGCGCTTATGAAGTCGTCTCCTGTTCAGCGCCTGCAAAATGCATATGCTGGCTCTAGGGGGTATCGTGCATTTGGAGGAGGAGCTGGTGGCTCTGCGACCCAGCTCAGGCAACCACTCATTAGCAAATTTATCGATCCTAGTGAGAATTATCAGCCGTTCCCAAAAGCGTCTACATCTCAGCAACAACAGCAATCACAAACCCAGACGCGGGGCACCAATTCCCGAGCGAGGCAGAAAATGCTCACTCAACGTGATTATCCCGATGACCCACCTACACCCACCAGCGGCGGAGGAGGTAGCGGGTTCGGAGGGCGTGGCTTTTCTTCTTCCGACGAAGATCCGACAGCTTCTCAAGTGAACCTACGCAAGAACCTCTCTAGCAAGAACCTAAGCGGAAGTGGAGGCGGTGGTGGTGCTGCGACCCCTCTACAGCCGGGCGTACAGCGTTGGCTCGTAGCGCTCAGCAAAGAAGCGGAAAGAATCGATAAAGAACATGCGACGTTCTTTAGGTTTCATGATACACTCCAAGCTAGCTTTGCAAGGGTCTTGGAACGCAGAGCTATAGAGGAACAGGAGGAGCTTAGAGCGCATAAAGAGGGCAAGACCGCGGCAACGTCGGCATCGTCGTCATCAGCTGGAGGAGGCGCGGCAAGCAAAGGCCCGTCCGCGGCGCTTCTGCAGCCCACTAATAGCCAGCAATCGTGAGTTTTCCCTTGCCATTTGCTGTACCGCATTTGTGTGAACGAGAGAACTGACGTTGTGACTTGTGCTTCAGAAGTCGACCAAGCAGCATCCGCAGCCGGACAATGGCTTGATTTGCGTACTTTCGACTACGTGTCGCTCTGCCATTCGACAATGTCATACATGTCAGTCAGAAACAGCGAGTGCAACGACTTTTTGGGACACGGTGTAATGCTGCAAGCATGAATTTTTAGCATCTGTTTGCACAAGATTGCATTGACGGGGCGTCTTTGAGACATGTGCATCTGGTCGTGGGAGCTGATTCGCCGGGCTTATCGCAATGACCACGAAGACAGACGCAGAGTCAATGACACTGCTGCTGTTCTTGCACACGTGGGACGGCTGCAGCGAGCCACTCCTGTCGCATCATGCTTGCAAAGGCCTGCTTTTCTTTCCTCTGGATACGCGTAGCGAGATAAAGATTGAGTTGTGTTTTCACGGATTGCTTGAACGAGACGTAATGATACATCTATCGACGAATGCCTAAATTTGCACTTCGAGAGTCTTGTTGTGTATCGAAGTGTGGGGCTCCAATGGTCGCTACTCCCTTCTGGCGCATTCCGTGCGATAAGCGGAGTGACTATGGCACTTTAACGCCAAACGGAGTGCTTTCTGGAGGCTGTACAAAAGTATCTCACAACACCTCTGCATGTTTGCCGTGCTTCATTCCAAGCCCGGTATCTTCAATGAAGCCTGCTGTGGCGTCTGCAAAGGCCGGAGGGGCGGAGCTTGAGAGCGTCTGATTTTACTTTGATGTTCGTTTTCCTTCGCGTTCAAAGTATGAGCTGGCGTAGGACATGCCGCATGCATAGTCGAATATGCTCTCGCCGACGCGTAGATAGCCGTCTGCAATGGACTTGGGCGTTCCTTCTGGCACGCCTAGGTTCTGCGGTGCGAGGCTGCGGCGAGTGCAGAGCTTCAGCTTGAACAATGAGGGACTCTATAATGTGACCCGGTCGTTCGACGCACCCAAAGCCAGAGGTGCGCTTGACGCCTGCCAGAATAACGCTGAGCATGACAAGGTCGACGCCGTAGTGGGTGAGCCGGCCGAGCACCATGACGGGCGAGCGCAGGGAGACGTGCAAAGATCAGACCTCGCTAGTGAGTTGTAGCCGCGTGATAGAGCAGTACAGTAATGGTACTGCCGCCGTTGTCTTGTTCCAGTTGGCGCAGAGCAGCGGCGCCGAGACGCCACGACGCGCTCGAGACAGCGGCGCCCGCGGCTTAACTGTTGGACAGCAACGGACAGCACAAGCAGGCGCACACACTCGCACATGCTCTTCATGTCACGCATACTCGGCAACCGCAGCGCGCATCGTGCTTCTCGCAGTGCCGGGTCGGGCCGCCGCACGATGCATCAACCATTTCCAGGTGTGTTCGCAGAGTGTCCCGGGAAAGAGAGCGCGCTGCGTGCAGTCTGTATCATACTGAACACTCCTTAGATATCACAGGTGAGCGGGAATACGCCTGCAGGTCACGCCCGCTCTTGCTGATTGAAGCCATCGGATTGTACTTTCTTGCCAGCGACCGCACTACAAACGAGCCTGACACTGACCGGAGAATCGCGACAGCCTGCGCCTGGGTGGTACCGCCATCGATGCCTCACATGCAGCAGCAGAATGCCTACATTGCCTGCTGGGCTTGCTTGCTGGCCGCTCTGGCCTTGACAAGTCTTTGCCACCCTGCCGCGATTCTGTCTATCCGACGTGCTTCAAGACTGGCCATCCCTGCTGTCATGCATACACGCTACTGCTCTATCACTTGCTTTTGCAGGTAGTCACACACTCATCCCGTTACATCTTTGAAGCTGCTGAGGTCTGGCATCCAACCCTACCAGCTCGGCAACCTTGCAAGCCGCTCGACTTCCGTCGCACTCGAGCTTTGCGTACACTTTGCAGATCTTGCTTCTTCTGACGGCATATGCAGCCCTTGGCCCTCCATCGGAGAAGAGCAGTCTCCGATTCGGCCCCTGTACAAAGCTGGCTGGGGCCACGCTTAAAATGACAGCCACCCAAAAATCAGTTACATCGTCAGTCAGTCTGCACGGTCCTACGGACGGCCACGTTACGTCGGTAAGTCTCGTCAAGCGCGCTTTGGAGATCAGAATCAGAATGCCAGATTCTGCCTCGCCAGAAGGGCATAGGCTGACGAAAGCGGTCCCCACTACTTTCTCCCCGGGCCTCCTCAAACTCCCCTGTGATTTCGCTTCGAGGCTTTGGCTTTCTCTAGGCAGGACTGGGTCAGCGGCACTACTCACAGCACTCCCCAAGACTCGCTTCACGGCTACGCCCCCGACGATAACGTGTGGTGGACGGCTGTAGGCTCGTGCTGCGGATACCGAACAGCTCGCCGCGTCAGATCGGTAAGGCGTGCTCTACCTTGCCTCTTTCTTGTATGCGAGATGCTGGATCTGGGAGGTGGCGTGCAGACGTGACAGGCTGACGTGCGCAACCCTCACTGCCCTCACTTCAAGACCCAGTTTCGACCACCTCTACCAGCCTGCTCTTCTTCCTGCCTGTCAACTGGAAGATCGCCGTGAACACCTCCTCAGCCGTCTTCCCACTTTCTTCAGTACAGCGGCAAAGGCCGGTGGTAGCGGTGCCAATTCGATAGTGTTAACACTTGTCGGCTCACAATGCAAGGCCAGACTAACACCACAACGAATGCGCAGTCGCCACATTACCCATTTCCTCACATGGGTCAGGACGTTCCGATGCCATCTCCGGGCGTCGGGTACCCTTCACAACCTGGTCCTCCGGGCAGCATACCACATGGCAGTATGCAGCAGGCAGGCGTGCATATGCCGGCCTACCAGACCCCAGGCTACGGCGTCCCGCAGATACAAGTCACGCAGCCTGGTCACCTACCTGTTGCTCAGCCTAGCCAAGTCCCTCCAAGTAGTGATATGATTCTTGGTAATTTCGAACTCGAACGCAAGAGAGCCAACGTCTCAGACTACAACAATCCCTTGGATGCTGCTCGTGCCGAGATGGCCGCGATTGAGCAGGACAGAAGGCTACAAGAGCATGCGGCAAGACAGCAGCGGGAAAACGACAGGACTGCGCGGAAATTGGCAAAGGCGCTGAAGAAGAGCTTGAAAGTTCCACACGATGATGACGGAAGGACTAGCTCCGGACGAAGCTCCAGGCATAGCACTAGTCATTCACGTAAAGCGACACCGTACGCTAGTGCCGATTCAGCTTCCACATCGGATAGTGACGAAGAAAGAGATCGAAAGGGGAAGAGGAGCAAGAGTAGGAGAAGATCACGAACCACTTCTCACAGCAGAAGCAAAGTCCACAGCGACGGTCATGACGGTTCCACCAAAGACCCGGAGAAAATCGAGGGCAAAGGCGGCTCCGTACGAACTAGCCGTAGCGATAGAGAGGGCAGAAACGGCGATGCAAAGGACAGACCGACTGTGAAAGTGTCGCGCCCTTCGACCTTGCAAAGGAAGGCCAGTCCTTGGCCCACAAAGGCGCTTGAGACCGAAGACACGGATGAGGAGCATTCCGGCAAAGCCGCTGATGTCGATTGGACGCTAGCCCAGAGTAGTACTAGCGGTGTGCAGATTGGCACTGGGCAGGATCAGGCTCAGCAGGAGCCTGTCAAAGGGGATAGCTTCGCAGTTCGACACTCAGCAACGCATCCTGCAGCAAAATCTTCCTCGAATCAAGTACCAGTCGTACAACAGATTCAGCAGCTCGATCCATCAAGTTCGGGACATGCAGACCCCAAAGCTGTTCATCAGCAGAGCACAAGCGGAGATCCATCGACGCCGATTAATCAGATCGTGCACGGTCTGCCGGCTATCTTCAAGCCTACAACCATTGTCGCCGACCCGCTATTGCTGCGGGTGATCTTCCGTGACACGCCTGAGAGGGTAGTGGTCTTGCTTCACCAGTCCGAGGTATTTCGCGATACACCAAATTGCTTCAGCGAAGTGTACGAGAACAGCAAGCATCAAGTTCGACCTGGCGGTCTACTCAGGACTAAGATGCCGGCCGACAAGAGTTCACATCTTTTCCAAGTGATACGCGCCTATCTGTCTGGCGTCAAGATTGTTCCTCTCAATGCCGAACACTCTCAGATCCTGTGTGGCCAGGACGTACCAACTGTAGAAGCTTACAAGACATTAAAAGACGAAGCATACCATTATGGCCTTGGCCGATTGTACCAGGAAATCACGCAGTTTCTGAAGAAACCGTCACATGTGGAGGATGAGCCACCGGAGCTGTTCCAACTTTTTCACAAGCGACGATTCTTCCCTGTCGAACTCGACGAGCTGGAAGGCATACTGGAAGACGCGAACTCGAAGAAATCCCTTGTCAGCATGCCCGACATGCGGGCAATTATACTCGACGGATGCATCAAGTAAGCGCATGCGCAAATATATCTTGCTGTCTGTCCCTTCGCTGACATGGTGCATTTTGCTAGCTTCATGGCTCGCATGGACACC
Organism: Cystobasidiaceae sp. HBUAS51001; assembly: GCA_003351005.1. Taxonomy (NCBI): domain Eukaryota; kingdom Fungi; phylum Basidiomycota; class Cystobasidiomycetes; order Cystobasidiales; family Cystobasidiaceae; species Cystobasidiaceae sp. HBUAS51001. Next base: position 163,523 of record QOZY01000057.1, read on the forward strand.
AACGACCCGCACCGGCCTGAGCCAGTCCTCATATATCGGCTTGCAGCTCGCAGCACTCCTCTTTCTGAAGCTTTCAAACGCCTGCTCTACCTTGGCCATCCGACGGTACCTGAACAATTCGAGATTAGTGGGGAGTTGAGCGTGGAAGAGGCGAAGAATGTCGTTTTCGACATAAAGTACGCCGTAGGTGGCGCTAGCGTTGATGATCCAGACGCTCTCAACGTAAGAAAATCCACCCTGTTCGAGGTTCTGCAGGCTCTCAATCCGGCTTCAGGGTAGGCATTGCTTCGTCTGCCCTGCGCTTAAGGATCTCATATGCTGACGCAAGGATTGTATACGCAGAGGCCGATTTGAGTGGCCCGACGCTTTTCGAGCGACGTTTTATCAAGCGCCACTTCAGCTGCCGGAGCCAGCTCCCCCGATCATGACAAGCGAATACTATCTCTTCCTGCCTTATGCGACCATTTTCCTGGAATTTCTGTTCCCAAAAATCAGCTCGCAAGCTGTCACCGTTGTGCTTCGACAGATCACAACCGCCACTCGAGCAGTCCTACAGCTAGAACCGGATAACCGTCCCAGATAAGGATGAAGGTCAAGGGGACGTATGATCTGCAGAATTCACAGTTTGTTCTATTCTTTTGGTATCAAGGCTGCCATAGTAAAGCTCCATCGAAAAGTCGGCAATGCCGAAGACCGTCAGTCGTGTCTGCACTGATTGCGCGCCGCGCACTACTTGCGCGTATAGCGGACACATGTCAATGCGTGAGCCGACGAGAACGTATGCATACAGGACATGGACTCAACAGACAAATATCACGGACATGGCTGACTCCCGTTCTTGCATCTCTTACAGACCTGACATCGACCTTGCCCGGCTCCAGTGCTCCTCGGCAATGGAGTTTGTGGCTCTCTGTAGGCTTCTGATGGATTGGCATGGTCATCTAGCTCACAAATTCTAGGCACCTTTCTCTATTACGGGTCAGTCTCATAAAGAAGCCACTATCTTGGGACGGGCAGCCAAAGACTGCTCACCTGGACTCCTCCATTAACATCCGAGCGCGCCAGAGGTGTCTGATCAAGCTGCCAGCGCAGCCGCTGCTCTGGGTGCGGAAAAATAGCTGCAGATCCGTCTCTCGCTTCTCAAGCCGCGCTTGCGACACCTGCGGCTCAAGCGTACCAGCCGGTGATGTCCGCCAATATGTCTAGCAATGGGTCGCCGCATCTATCCACGCCGACGGCAGCTAGTGGTACAGACTCCAGTAGCGCGACTCTACATCTGTGCGAAGATTGCATAGCGGCGAAGGAGCGCAGACAGCAGCAGCGTGCTGAAAAGAGAGCGCTACGCCGATCCACTCCCCGAGCGCCAATTACTACTGGAAACGATGGTATGTCGACTCACAGTGTTCTTTGACTCGCAGCCGCCGCCTGAACACTGGTCCCCGTGCAGCATCTAGCAGTTCAGCATTACCGAACATCCATGTCCAAGGAGGCTTGGCGCCTATTTCGAACCACCCGTCGACCGAAGGCCTACAGACTGCTGCGGACAAGTATACGGGGCAGCAGCCGCAGCCGTTAAGCACATTTGGGAGTCAGCCCGCGTACAGCACGAGCCTTCGCGAGCCAACACGAGAAGCACAACGAACAAGGCCAGGACGCGTGACATTCGAGGCTCGCTCCAACCCCTTTGCGCGCGTCAATGACCAAAGTGATCCTCGTGTCCGCTATGCCTCGGTCGTGCGCGAAGTGGCCAGCTCTTCTCCCCGTCTGGTATCTATCAGCGGGAACCATGAAAGATCGCGCGCAAAAGAAGAAGGCACAAAGTACTCAAAGCAGCGTCAGCAACAAGCACAAACTACGAATCTAGGCGGGACTGCGTTAACCAAGCAGCAGCCTGCTCACCAGATTTCACAGCACAGAGGAAGACCAATCGAACATTCGCAAAGCGCTAGCTCTTTATTGCAGCGCGATAGCTTGCACATGGATATGTACGGGGGCAGGACACAGCTATCTGACGACGTGCAACGTCGATCTTTATATCGCTCCAGGTCAGTGACAGATTCGCTTCTGCATGACCGTAGCGCACTTCTCAGCCTTGAAAGGCCTCGAGCACCGTTACCTCAAGAACCCTTGGTATCGCAAGCGGAGATGCACCTATCGCGTGACCGAAGGGTAGCCAGAAGTGTACCTCGACCAGCTGTACCAGATGCAAGCACTGCACAACCAACCGGAGAGAGCATCCGTACACCGACAGCGGATCCAGCTGCTGCTGTTCGTGCTGCTTTTCAGACCATACCATTATTCCGCTACAAAACGGAACCTGTCTATCTCTCGGATAGCTTCTGGGGACCGCAATATGGCACTCACGAGAACGACGCTGCCCCTGATGACCCGGACCAAGCAGGCCGAGACACCAGCATGGATCATGCATTTCGATACCGCCCTTCTCGAAGGACTAGGATCACACTGCTGAGGTCTGAACCATCGAATCTTAACGATGGCGCCCAGCCTGAAGGATCCCTTTACGGCAGCGATATCGTGGCCGTGCCCGATCCTACCATCAGACACAGAAATAGCATCGTCCGCCTCGTTTTCAGCAGCAACAGGAGCATTTATTTGTCGGCAGATGAGGTTAATCGTGACTCTCCCAATGCCATATCTGAGGCGCTGGAGCGTAACAGACGGACGAATGGCCAGCCTGCTACACTAATGAAGATCATGGTGCCAGAAGGCCACTCGGCAGACTTGTTTGAACTCTTTTTCATGGAGCATCTTCGAGGCGAGAGAATGATACCGCTCATGATCAACATGGTTGCCGAGTTGCAGCCTTTCTGCGATGCACATCACGGACCTTTGGAGATGCTCTATTCGGAAGCAATCTTTTGGCATTTCCGGCGTTTGCAAGCAGAGATCCTCGAAGAGGCCAACGGCACCAGCACCATATCGACCATAGGCCCACACCCGCAGTCCAATCTGCTTGTACACGCATCGACGGGCATGCCATCTAGAACAATCGCCCAGAACAATGCTGTGAACACTGAAGACGATCATGCAGATGCTCGAGATGCCACTGATGATCCCGCTCGGTTAAGTGCAGAGGAGCAGGCCTCGCTAAGTCACCGTAAGGTAGTAATGCGGGTCAAGGAATGGCTGGAACGCTTGCGAAAAGGACCTGATCCGTGTATGCCAACCAATGGCAGCTCTCTCCGCACTCTTGGCTGGACTGCTGGGCGACTCTCGTTCGACTACAGCCACAGAGGCGATCGCTACTACATTCTGCGAGACATTGACCGTCTTTCAAGCGCCCCTGCGTGGCACCTTGATGGCCATGCTTTAGAGCGGTCCAAGGGGATCGACACTATTCGCCGTGTTTTGGACGAATGCAACGAGGGCGGCCTGTTCAGGTCGTTTGCATTTGAAGCAAATGGGACGCTCGGAGTCAACTGCGCTTACAAGACGTCGTGGGTTCTCGTCGCATTTCCACCAATTCAGATTCTTTCAGACATTCTCATTGTTGGCTGGTCTCAGAAGGGTTCCAAGAGAATAACCAGCTTTCCAAGCGCCACGATGAAGGGCTTGCCTCTTGCCAACAAGTGGACGCTCTATCTCGAGGCGGAACCGAAGCCAGACGCAATGTATGACGGGATAAAGACTCAGCGAGGTAAGCTGCATCCGTCTTGCCTATACCTGTTTGTGCGCTGTAATGTGCTGACAATTTGTTGAAAAGCAGTCATCTTCCAGCTGCACAATCCTACGGAGAAAATCTGGACACTCGACTATGTCTGATAAGCACAGTCTCTGATCTCTGCGCGGGTCCAAGCTCGTTTGCTGTTCAAGTAAAGCGGTCGTGAGTCAGACGAAGAGCGCTCTCCGTTTGCACAGAATACCAATCCTTGAATGCAAAGGTGTATAAGAGCTGTCTCGACAGCTCGAAAGGAAAACGATACAAAGGGTTGTACAGAACTGAATCGAAGAGCCGGATCCAAGGGAACAAGAGACGACAGAGTGCATAATTGAGCCCGAGTCTAATAGTCGATATGACTGTCGAGACCCTCGACCTCCTTGACGACCTCTGCATAGTTTTCCTTGTAGTCTTCGGGCTCTTTTGCAGGGATCACGTTGCCCTCCTTGTCTGTGCGAGGCTTCTTGGGCTTCCGCTTGCTGTTCGGGCAGATCATGACGCATGACGTTGGTCGCTTTGTGCTCGACGCCTGTCCGAGCAGGTCTTTTGATGTGACAAAGACGTAGGGGCATTGTGCTTCTTCTGCCAGAAGTGGAATGTGCGTCAAAATGTCCATTGGAGAGATGTCTGCAGCCATGATGACGAAGCTGGGAGAAGGCAGGGGCAAAGCAAGCGAGTCAGAGAGGCACAACGGACAACAAGTAATTAATGAAGCAGACACACCCCTTCTCTCCCTTCTTTAATGCCTTGACGACCTCTTTGACGCCGCGCTTCACGTGGCGAGCTCGAGCGGCTGCAGGGGAGATGCAAAAAAGTCAGAGGAGCGTCGCAGGCGGCGCAAAGGGACAGACGCATGCAAGACGCACCACGCTTGACGAGCTTGAGGGTTGACTTGTTGAGCTTTTTGCCAGCCAACGGGCGTGCAATGGGCGAGAGCGCCTCTGCAGGGATTTCCTTTTCCTTGCGCTCCTTGCTCTTCTCCTTCTTTGCCGCGTCCTTCTTGGTCGCTGAGGCCTCCTTCTCCTTCTTCTCCTTCTTGTCCTTCTTCTCTTTCTTGTCCCTCTTGTCCTTCTTCGCCGCCTTGGTCACCGTCGACGTCTCGCCTGCGTCGACCTCCATGGCCGTCGAAGCGTCGCCTGCGTCCGTCTCAGGCGCACCCACGCCTGCAGCGCTGACAGCACCCGGCTGCACCGTCACTGTCGCTGCCTCGCCCTCCTGCCGCTTCTTGTCCTTCTTGCCCATCGCTGCTGCCGTCACTGTCATCAAGACGTGCAAGAACTCTGCAAAATTCCAGCACACAGCCGGCCCGATCACCCTCTGTATAGAGAAATGCAACGAGCTTCTTCTATTCTTTGCTTTCTAGAGCTACATGCACGCTGAACAGGCACTCGCAATCTCATCGCGCTGTCAATCACTGGTAGAAGCTGCCCCAGAGCTCGCCTGTCTGGCCCGCCACCAGCTCAAGCGAGAGCTCTACATCCGCCCGCACAAACGCAGTGTGCCCGGTTCTGAGCGTGACTTCCTCCCCTCCAGCTTTCGCCTTGATGGTCCCCTCAGTCACCGTGAACGTATGCGGTCCCGGCAGCGTCAGGGTCTCGGTCTTGCTCGACTCGGATAGCGCAACCCGGAGAAGGTCAAACTCGTCGATGGGAACCTTGTACAGCCGCGTGTTGCCTTGCTGCCCGTTCCAACCATCCTCATATTCTAGCAGCAGCTGGCTTGCTGGAAGATGGCGGTACGAGAGCATGTTCACAAAGGTAGAACGGCCGCCCTGGTCAGACTCTCCGAGACCATGACAGACCCTAATGTGTGTGTGAATCAGCACCATCGACAGAATGCAAGAGAGCGCACCAGGGGGAAAGTCACTCACATCTGGGATCCGAAAGGAATAATGTGCAGATGTCGACGGATGAAAACCAAGCTGAGTCAGTACTGACGGCGGAGATGATGTGATTCCAGCTCACATTGTCAGAATTGGCCATGCATTCGATGACATCGCCTGTGCGGGAACCATCAGCCATGGGCACTCTCACACAGAAGACCGATGCGCATCTCACCCTCCACGTATGCATGGATGTCGTCCGCCAAGATCCAGCACCCTTCGCCCGGCGGCAGCTGGACAAGGTTCATGAGGTAGGCTGTAACGACAATGCCAATATCCGACTCTCCATAAGTCTTCAAATTCTTCTTCCACACCTTGGCCAGCTCTTCTGCGTCTTTGCTGGATCCAAAAATGGCCTTGGGGCCTTTTGCATCTAGCTTTTCCGTCAATGTCAAGACTAAGGCTTTGACTTTGCCCTCTGCCATGCCGATGAGCGTGCCAAAAAGCGATTTCAAGGCGTCTTTGTTCGCCTGAGAATGGGTGTCGTCACCGCTCTCGGCAACCTTCTTGAGCTGAGACCGCTCGGGCTCGCTGAATACATCTGCAAACTCGGGCACTTCGTCGAGGAACGCAGCGATATGCGATGGAGGTCGGAAGCCAACAAAGGCGGTAAAGTCGGTCAATGCGACAGATACCTCGGGCTTGCCATTGCGGTCCACAACTGCCTCAAGACAAGCAACATCAGTAAGTACACAAGTACCTTTAACGATCCCTGCACATACAGTCTTCATTCTGTCCCTTTTCGCCCCTTTCTTGGTCTTTTAATTTGGAGCCTAGAGATGGATCAGGGTGCCTGCGTACGAGTAGTACTTCATAAGCAAAGGATGCGGGTCAGACATCTGTCACAGGGATTTCAGGGCTCACGCTTGCAACGGCAGCGCTTTGTCAAAGCTGAGGACCTTGAACAGGAAAGGAAGGTCGTTTTTGTACAGCTGCTGCATACTCTTGTTGCCGAGCAACTTCTTGCCAAGGTAAAAATCAGGAGCGGACTGCACTAGTTCTTTCAACTTCTGGCCGGTGGACAAGACTTGGCAAGGGCCGTTCTGATGTGTCGAGCCGAGCCATATCTGAGCGGTCGCCACGGGGATAGCCAAATCAGCGCTTTCAGACTTCGAAGCCTGCAACGCGAGCGACCCACCTCGCCATACGGCTGCTTGGGATCAATCTTAGTATCGGGTATGACCTCTTTGGCAAAGCGTGCTGCTCTGGATGCTTCGCCCTCGCGGCCTGCATTTAAGAAAAAAGAGTGTGATCAGCGAACACGTGCAGAGCTTGAGCCTGGGAGATCTTCACAGCCAGGCAGCTGCAGCTTGTACGCACCATACGGGAAGGGCTGCAGGAAAGGCTTGAGCTCTACGATGCTGGGATTGCTCATCTTGGGAATGGAATTGACTGATGGTCGTATTCGTAACGGATGCAAGGGCAGGACGCGCCATAACTTCATGAAATACTCTGCAATGACTTCATGAGAAGCGCGATCGTCAGCCCGGTGGCAAAGATACGAAGCTTTCCAGCCGGATACTTGACATGGATTCAAGGACAGATACACTGATTGATTTGCTGATTATTGACATTTATGCAACATGCCATATGCGGCAGTCTGTTGGCTCTGCTTGCTTTGGGCTCGGTCGTTATCACTCGTGCAATGACCGCCATCAATACACACCTGGAATCAAGGCATACGGTACTTTGCGCTTGTATTCCTGCCATTGTGCTCCGTACTTTTGAGACATCTGACCGTCCATGTCGGGAATGCTGGCCTTGATGAAGAAGGCGATCTGGAAGACTGTCTGGGCGATAGCACCGCCGATGCTGCCCTGTTTACGAGCAAATGATTCAGCAATAAACTTCGCAAATGTGTACTTTCAGCCACCCACTGTTGCCAGCGTCAAGCCCGTGTGCCAGAGGGAGTAGCCAAGATAGTTGACATGTCGCACGTAGCTGCAAGTCGTAATAGTCAGCTTGAAAGTTCTTTCATCCTCTGCTCGCAAAAAGTCAAGCTCACCCCCACAGTCCCGTATCATCGACCTTGCCCTTGTTTTCCGACTTGCTTTTAAAGGTCTTGCGTGTTTCCTCAGGGATGATCTCCAGGCCAATTCCAAGCGCAAACAGTCCAATTCCGAGGTATTGCTTCCAGCCGAGCGTCTGAGCGGACAGTGGCGCTACGCTCGCGCAGTAGACGAGCAAGCCTGTATTGATGCAGTTCAAGAGGCCATTATAGACGCCGACTCCCAAGCCGGCAGACAGAGGGAAGTCGTACTGTCGCGTGAAGGTAGCCCAGTAGGCATGTCGGATGCCAGCGACTGCATAGAGACCGACGACTACAGAGGCGACCTCGTTGAGCCCACCGAGGGAGAAGCGCGACATGCCAGGCACGGCCAGGACAGCTGGAGAGACTGCCAACTTCGCAGGCATGCGCAGTGCGCCCTGCATGAAGCGTGCGGCGTGGCCGTCGCGGAGCAGCCAGAACTGCAGGAAGGGATCAAGAGCACGTAGCCCGACCATGGCTGTTGAGCCGGCCGTGAAGACCCCCGGCGAGGCTTTTGTGCGGTCCATGACTGGCTGGCCGCTGCCTTGCCTGCTTGTGCGTGTGTTTGTGGTGGGCAGAGCAATAGTAGCAGACCTGGCTATGATACATAGTCACGCCGCGTTTGGTGGCGACAGTCCGCTTCAAGACCTTCACGAAAATACAGCATCTTCTGGATGCAGCGGCTGTGTACGACAGTCATAGCAGTATATATCAAAATTGCAGTCTTTCAACAATTAGCCGGAGTCTCCGCCGTGCTGAATATGCTTCTTCCTTCCAGTCACATCCCAGCGCTGCGCTTCGGGCGGGTCTATATGTCGCAGAAAGCCATCGGCATATCACAGTCCATCCCCAAATTACATGACCCCTATGAAAATCAGAATGGTCATGTAGTTCGAGTGTGGTCTGTGATATCCAGCGGTGCCTTTCTGAGAGATACAGACCTGCGCGAGTCGCAGCCAAACATGCTTGAGCTCATCTCTCACTTTGTAGCGTCCGCATTTCCGCTTGCAAATGCGTCCTTCTTGCTGTTCAGGCGCTTGGTGATCTCCTCGCATACGAAGTGCCAGTCGGCGCCGTAAACTCGATTGTGGTCAGGATGATAACGCGCAATGATCTGACAGAGGGAGCAAAACCACGGTGAAGATGGCTGCCGACCTAAGAACAGTGCACAGACTGCAGTTAGACGTACCTTTAGAACTTCCAAGCGTGTGACGTTGCCTTTTACCTGTTCTTTGAAGCTCTCTGGGCCCGGACTCCTGGGCGGGAATTTGGCGAAGATGTGCTATCATATATCAAAGGCCCCCTGTCAGTAATACTCAAGTGCAGCTAGAGCGTGCCAACTCCGTTCATAATCTAAGGATGCCTACCTCCAGGAAGTGCTTCAAAGGCATCTTCTTGCCGTCCAACGTCTCGAATTGGTGTTTAAGCTTTTCAAAGTTCTGCACAGATGCATTGGCTGGCTTCTGTGTTGTCTTCTTCTTAGCCAGCTCGGCGTCTCGTCGCGCCTTGAGAGCGAGTTCAGCAACTCTGTACCAACCCTCGTTCGTAAGGAAGGGTCGCCTCGCTTTAGCGTGGGCAATTGCTTTCTTGTAGTACGCAACAGCCCTGCAGAGCCGACAAAGAGCGATCTTAGCCAACACCAGAGCGCGTGTACGCTAGTTGTACCTACTGAACATCGCCAGAAGTGAGCTTCTCGTGACACCTTGCGAGTCGGACATATAGAATACCTTCCAGCTCGTATGCGTAGTGCTTGCCAGTCACAAGCACGAGGGCGGCCCTGTCCGACAGTAAGATCAGCAGAGAGCGAAGCCAGGCGACTACCAAGTTGCAAGACCAGCAGGCGGTAGCTTACCTGTATGCCTTGATTGCTTCTCCGCCCGGCATACCCTGCCACTGGGAATTGCAAACAGCTGTAGCTTGGGACCAGAAACCGTCTCCTCTCTTCAGCCTGTGTCCGGAAGAAGTTCGCGCATATCGATCCAGGTCAACCATCAGGGACGTCAAGAGCTTCGGCTGGTAGTCCGGCGGGAAGACGCTAGGTGGAGTCCCTTTGAGCCACGCGCGCGGCTTTAGACTTGCCTGCATTCGAGAGGCCCAGGATAGCTCTCTGTCATCGACACGCTCGAGAAGGGAGCAGGCAGCATCTCACTGTTCCCGTTGAACGCAATGCGCCACATCATTGAGGGCCATCTGCAGGAGTAATGCCGTGATTGAAAGACGAACGACGACCAGTTTCGACTCGCACGTCGATAGAATTGCCTCTTGAACCCTGGCGTCTAGTTTTCTGAGTCGATCCATCTTGTCTTGCCTATTAAGGGAAGCAGTGACAACAGCCTTGATGTATCTGAGCAGACAGATGGTTATGTCTATCGACGTGGCGGTAGTGTCGTGGTTCGACCATTGTTTCAAAGCTTGCAGTAGCTTTACGAAGGTGGAGCCCCGAGCAGTGTGAGGGTCATTCTCTGACAAGAGCTGTACACGCGTAGCCTGTCATGTGTTTGGGTACGATAAACTCGAATGTCAGCCCGTCGCGGTCAAATTTTGGGAATCTGTTGATCCGTCTTACATAACATCTGGCCAAGCCTTTACTAACGGGTAACATCAGAGCATTCACATCGGCTCCAAGGCTTTCGAGGCCCTGCTTGACACCCTTGAACAGCCAGATGGCTGAGTGGATCTGTGCCCTGTACACCACCGGGGCCGCATAGCGCCGCGTAATACTGGCCAGCATGCCGTTGGCTCGGGTGATGGCAGCGAGCGGTCGCGATTGCGGAGAGGACATGGTAGATGGCGGTTGAAGGTGATAGCTGGACTGTAAGAATGTAAGATGAAGAAAGAAAAGAGAATTGCCCAGGAACGTATCTCAAGAAGTGAAGAGAAGGAAGGGAAGAGCAGTTGGATCGGTTTCAGTCTTGGTTGTCAGAACAGAGGCAACAGAGGCAGGGTACTGTCTGACGCTGCACTGGTCAGACCAAAAGGTCGTCAGCGTCCTGACGCCCTACAAGGCCGTTGGCTGTTTTGTATCGGGTTTGTGCGCTGGCAGTAGGGACTGCTTCTCGCCGCGCCTTGTTGGACGGGTGCTGCGTCGATGCCGATTCGGCCTGGACCGTTGCAGCCTCAGTATCGCAGCCTCAGTATCATCAACCAAGTCAGCTAGGGAGAACGCGAGCGCAGTTGTTTATCTCGTCCGTTTGGCACGAGTTGGGCGCTGGTCAAAAGGCAAAGTGTCACGCTGAACAGCCTCAACCGCAGACAAGCCCCGACACTAACACCGGCGCTCGAGCACCATGTTCAGAAGCATGTCTGGGTCTCCATACTCCATTGGTCCGCTGGACGCTGCTGTGCGCGTCCTGGTTGTGAATCCGAACAGCTCGCAGTCATTTACCGACGAGGTGTACGAGCACCTGAAGACGCGACTGGCACCGGACATTCTGGCCAGCTTCTACACTGCACCAGCAACTGCACCTGCTAGCATCGACGGCACGCTAGATGGTGTCCTCTCCACCGCTGCCGTGCTGCGCAAGGTGGACATCAAACAATGGGCAGCCAATTTCGACGGCATCGTGGTCGCGTGCTTCTCAGCACATCAGCTGCTGCCCGCACTCAAGGAAGCATTTTTAAAGGAAGACAGACGTCCAGTAGTGGTGGGGATAATGGAAGCTGGCATCTACACTTGCCTCCAGCTGGGTCACACCTTTGGCATCGTCACTACAGGCCACCGTGAGCCTGCATGCAAAATGCGAAACAGTAGAAGCAAACAGGCTGACAGTGGTCTGACACGATGCACACAGAGTGGGAAGCCAAGTTCATCGAACACATACGCACTATGGGAGTCGCTTCTTCACGCGTCACTGGCGTCAAGGGCACTGGCTTCAATGCAATCTCGCTGCACGGCGAAGGGCCACTGGAGAGCATGATCAATGCATCCGTGGAGCTCGTGAATCACGGAGCTGAAAGCATTCTGCTGGGTTGTGGGGTGAGGTCATTTGATTCAACATTAACACGTCTGCTATTGCCAACAAAGTTCTTGCGCCTTGCAGGGCATGGCTCCGCATACACAGGAAATCGCCACAAAGATCTTTGAGCGTACTCAAAAGCGAGTTCCAGTCGTGGACGGCGTTCAAGCAGCCATCGAGACTGTCAGCGGCATGACAAGAATGAAGCTTCGGACATGAATTATGCGATAGCGCCACCCCGATGCTGCTTTGGCCCAGCCCGTCGTTGCGCAGAAGGTGTCACGCGGGCTGCATGGATGGACCAGACAGACGGACGGGACATACGGACAGGGCAGACATGACGTCCACAAAGGAACATTTCTGCTACCGTATCGCACAGTAGCAGAATTCGTCAGCGACGATCAACGGGAGTTCGACACAGTGTTGTCGAGATTCGGCCGAGCTGCTCTGTCCTGGCTGGCGGCAACTTGAAGCATCATTCTCAAGGCACTGGTCTTGACGCCTTCGTCTGTCTACAAGACTTTCCGTAACTGGTCCCTTGCAGGAGGATGCGGCTACCGACGCATCAGAAGTAAGATGTCACGGCGCTGTTCAAACATGCCAAGCTGACCTTCGATCATGCGCTGTGCTATAACAGGGTCATCTATGCCATCTTGCTTGTGCTGGGCATAGCAGAGCTGGGCTTGCTAGCCGATGCCTACACGTGAGCGTGCACAACCGACAACATGCTCCTGCGCCGTATTGAAGGTTCACCTTGTCGTACCCCGCAGTCGCTTCGCTCCTTTCGAAGGCGACGTTACAGTCGACCTAGGCATCGCACTACGCGCAGGCATCATCGGTGCGGCGCTGACCATAGCGGGCAGTCTCCTTCTGATCACTATTGGTTCTCTTGCGCGCCGGATCATCCCTTGGACATGGCATGTTTTCTTTCAGGCAGTCTTGCTGGTCTATCGGATCATAGCCGCCGTTTGGCTGCAGGTCTCATTTGCCAAATTCCCCAATAGAGAATGCTTGGCTATCTATGGCGACTATATTTGCGCAGAGGCGAGTGACATTTCTCAGACTGCTCCTTCCAAACCGAGATTGAGTGTGCCTCTCTGCAGGGCGTAGCTGTGCGAGTGCTAGCGTTCATTCTTATGTCACTTCCCGTCATTTTCATCCCGATTCTTGTGCTCCTCGATACGACCGACCTCACGGGCTGGCATACACCAGAGTCTACGGTCAGCTTCACGCCAGTCCAACCTATCGTTCCGCTCCAAGGCATTTTCATGCCGCAAGGCACAGATCAACCTGTAGTCCGCGAGCACAGACAGGCCATGTAGAAGTAGGGACTCTCTATCAAGCAGGCTGCAATCGCGTTCGCTACACGGGAGTCCTTGACTGCAGCCTTGCCTGCATCGGCTGATCCTTTGGCGAGCAGACCATAATCAAAAATAGGTGCATCTCACCTCACGGTGTTGACGTCGCTGGAGACGAAGCGTCTGATGTATATGGCATAATCACCTCATATTCATACATCTAATGCTTTACCCTTGAATTTGGAAAACGCGCCACTGTCCTCGGTTTTTACTCTGGCCCCTACACTTTCTCCACTGCCTTCACAAACAGCAAGAACAAAGAGCAAGAATGCTGCCAAGGACTGCATGTCCACTGATACGCAGTATACCAGCCCGTATGGTCCTTAAATATCTGAATGGACGAATTCTGGATGCGACAACAGACTGACTTACTGCACCGACCAATCTATCAGGCGGAACCATCGCAACAGCCTCGACAGCTCGTGCCTGTGCCAGTCTGGCGCAAAGCACGTGGAAAGTCACGACATCTCAATCCCTTTCCTCTTCTCTCCTTTCCTTTCAATCCTTTCTACATTCTCTCTCGGTGTGCAAGAAATTGTTCCCCCGCTGGCTCAGTCTTGTCGGCAAGACAGCAAAATGTCATCTGACGACAAGCTCGACAGTCAGCAGAGGTGGGTCATAAGAACGCAATCTGAATGGCTTGAGCCGTCAAAGCTGACACTGTAATTCAGACGATACCAGTACTTCTCATGTGTGTTGAATGTTTTCAACTTTGCATTCCTCGCTCGAGCCTTGATGTAGGTAATCAAGCATTGGCACACTGTGTCAAGAAAAGAAGCTGACTGACGTATATCTCTTGCTTTAGCCGGTACCTCCCGTTCCTGCGCGATGACTTATTTGGCTTTCGCCTCGTTGTGCTCACTATGACCCTTTGGTCGCTCTCCGTGCTGTGTGGACACATCACCATACTCGTACTCGATCGATACGCACCTAGGAAGCTCTCGGTTGAACGCCTTCTCGCCTTCCATGTTTTTGTGTTTGTCCACTGGATATCCTACTCCTGGATGGCTCTGGCTTTTTCGGTATCCCCTCCAAGAGAGCCTTCGTCATCTGCTGCACAAGCATCCTCCTTGACGGGGCACATTTGATGCTGGGCTTGGACCGTTTTGCTGACAGGTAGTAGATCGTCCGCCGTCCGGCGGACATGTCCATCAATAGTTACATAAGTCCGACACTGCCAAAGCTCAGTGGACAGACTGTTGCAGTAACGATGGATTGCATTGCCAAGCAAGCTTAGCGTTTTCGAAACGCGGGCTGGAACGAAGTTGATAAACTATTGCCACAACATGACCCTTGCAAAGGGCGGAACGTGTATTATTGAAAGGAAGCTCCGTTGCATAGGGCCAGATTGGACGGCTGAGATCCCGTAATGAAGGAGCGAGCTCAAGAGCGTCGTGGGCCTAGCAGAGAGCGAAAGGAACCGATGGCATCGCTGTTTCTTCCGGGAGCTGTGATGGGCACTACCACTGCTTATCGTCACTGCTTGCCGTCCCTGCGCACTTCTTTGGTATGTCCGTGTCGAGGAAGCTGCCGGAGCCGCCGGCGACTTGAATTTTATGTGCTATAGCTACATCTTGTACTGTCGAAAAGTTTAGCGATCGCGCGTAGAAGCCAGCTGCGTACTGTCTTGCCTACTTGCTTTGAGCATCTTCTCCACCAAACAAAAAACGGCTAATCCCAATGAGCCTGCTCGTGAACCGTCACGAGGAATTTTTGCATTTCCGCCTCGTATTCTTCCTTGTGCTTGCCCGAGTCCCAGAAATCAGCATTATAGGCCAAGTGCGTATCTAGGAGAATCTTCGCTTCATGTGCGTATTCAATGAGCTGTTTCTCCTCTCGAGAACCTTCGATCCAAAGTCCAGCATCGACACCCGTGATGAGTTCTTGCTCTTTAAAAACTGTTCGCCAACCTTCGTTGACGCAGTAGAAGTATGTCTCTGTCGGGTCAACGAGCAAGTCTGTAGCGCATGTATCCCCTCCCTCCCAGCGAATGCCTTTGTACTCGTTCTTCTTTCCGATTCGCAAATGGTGAGGATACTGTCCTCCTCGGCTCTGAGCATGGTATGAATCGCGATGTTGATGTCGCCCTCGAGCACGGAAGATGGACTGGCCAACGTAGCTCTTGATGATATTCTTGCTGAAACCAAGCGCGTCCAAGATGGTGGGCATGATATCAAGAGCAATAAAAGGTCGTGTATGGTCTTGCTCAATCTGCTTTGGCCGCAACCCTGGTGCGCGAATGACGAGCGGAGACCGGTAGATGCGCTCCCACCAGCCATAGTCGACATAGACACCGTCTTCGCCGATTCGAGGGCCGTGGTCGCCTTGAATGATAATGAGACTCTTATCAAGCAAGTTGCGACTCTTGAGGTTGTCAAAGAAGATCTCAAGATCGCGGTCGGTCTGCGGAAAGTACGTCATTAGTTGTTGTCTATTGTGCCACTCTCCTAAAGGAGGAGCAACTTACCCGCTTCACCACGTTAAGGTAACTATTTGACCAGGTAGTCTTCGTGTATTCTACCTTGGGCACGCCAGGAGGCAAGCTAAAGTCGTGGTGCATGGTGGAGCCTATACAAGATATGAAGCTTTGTGTCAGTGATATGCCACGACTGTCCAAAAGTCTTGCCAGTGAACTCACCCGCTGTCGCTGCAAAGACGCGTTTCGAGCTATTGAGCTGTTCGTCAACCCAGTCCCACATGAGAGGATGGAGTTCTTCATCTGCATAACCAAAATAATTGGTCCATTGCTTCTTGTGTCCAAACAAGCGAGTCATGGTATTGACATCATAAATAGTTTGAAAACCTTCTTTGCCAATAACTTCGGCTTGTCTGTCGTATGCAGTCATTTGCGCTTGGAACCAGCCAGTGATGAAATTTGGATCCATTTGGCGCACAATGTGCGGCAAGCATGCGGTAGGAGTATGCATGTCTGCTTCGCCACTCATGAAATCGTGAATGTGAGGCATAACGCCGCACATGCTAGCGAGGTGTGCCTTGATCGTGTATGCAAGGTTGGTGCGAAAGTCTTTGACGAAAAGCGCATGAGGATCTTTCGTGATGAGCTTGTTGAAAAACGGAGTAAAATGTTCGACATTGTTATACTCGTCTGGAATATCCGCACAATTGCGATGCTTGCAGAATTCCGGTGAAAAAGGCCAAGCAAGCTCATCTGCGCTCTCGAGAAAGATGAAAAACACATGCTCGATCTTGTCCGTGTCCAATGGTGTGAGGCGGGGTTGATCGGCGTTGGAATGACCATACAGCGCCGTAGCGTTGCGGTTCAGATTGATAGGTTGTGAATGTGCAGTGTCGAAGAAGAGAAGCGCAGAACTCGCAGTGATGCCGTCGATGAGGAGATCCGTAGCTGGCAGTGCGTGCGGGGGTCGAATAGCAGCGCATACAGCAAGCAAACACATTATTGCGAGTGCGACGATTGCAAAAGCTGTCTTTGCGCCAATCTTGGGGATTGAAGTCCGAGATGCGATTTGAGGAACCCAGTACCGCGAAAGGGTGAGAAAAGTGCCAATCGACCAGACGACGAGATAGGTGAGTATAAAGTGTTTTGCTTCCGTAAGGGCATAGCCGAAGAGATAGCCCGATTGAGAGGTACTGTCAAAAGCGCCCTGCCAGCTAAAGACGACGCCTGCGTATTTCATTAAAAAAAAGTCAAAAGCAAGTTAGCGGCTAGCCCTCCATCCCAACAAACGAAAAAGACCCCTCAAAGAAACAAAACTTGAGGCCGCAAAAAAAGCACTCACGTCCTGCAGAATAGGCGCCAACAGCGATGACAGTAAAGACAATAGCGACCAGTGAAGCCAGGATGATGAATGATCTAAACGCGATCCAGAATACGCTTCTTGCGATTGCAAGTCCCAAGAAACGTCTCTGGGCGGATGTTTGGGTGGTGGTAGCGGTCGTGCTGCTGACGATGTATTGAGGGGTCGTAGGACCAGGAGCAGTACCTAGAGCTAGCGAGGAGCCGCTGCTACTTCCCGTACCAAGTGCGCTTGCAGAGAGGTAGGGCGAGCTGCCGCTGCCGCGTGCGGCGTTGGTAGCTGCCGCAGTCGACGAAGAGAGCGGTCTCGGCGGATGCGCATGCTCGAGATGTTCATCATCAAACCCATACTCCTTCTCCCCTTTATAAGCATCATCATCATGTTCATCGTCCGCATCATGCTCTCCATCTCGTAAGAATGCAGCGCGTTCTTCGTCTTGCGTGTTTGACATACGAGGAGCACCGAGTGCGCCGCCATCAACGCCTTGAGAGCCTTGCCGTGTCCCTTGTTCGAGATGATCGTCTTCGGGTTCTGCTAAGGGTGAATACGTATATTGTCTCGCTGGCTTGCTCCCAGCGTTCGCCCCAGTCAAGTATGCGAGCACGCGTACTCCAAATGATTGCTGCGGTTGCTTTGTGGACGACGAGAAGCGACCTTTACTACTGCGCAAAGAGGCAGGACGAGAGTCTCCATTGCCCTCGTCGAGCGATTCTTTGCCCTTCCAAGCCGGTCTCGCAGGTCCGCCGCCATTTGCGCCAGCATCACTTCCAGGCCCCACCGCGGCCGACACTACTTGCTGTTGCTGAACGGCTGCTCTTCCAAACGCCAACCGATGACCGAGCTGAAGCAGCGCGATAGCCACGAGGTCACTGAGAGTGCAACTCGGTAAATAGTAATAATAGAGCTTGCTTCCCGCAGGAACCGTGATGCTGAGTGCGTAGAGCTTGTAGCAGAGCAGTGCTGCCGAAGCTTGGTCGACGACATGTGCGCTAGGTCTCCAAGGTGGTGGATGGAGTGTGTCGAGCGTGTATGCGACGAGGGCGTAGCTTGTGTGTGCAATGTGCGAGGCGCGAGCTGCGACTCGACCGGGTAAAGTGGTCCGCATGTCGTCGGTGTCGCTGTAGAATCGCATGGGGCTCATTTGGAAATGGTGCGGTGTTGACGACGAAGTGGAGGGCGCGGGGAGCGTGTTGCTGTTTGCTGATGTTGACCAGTGTGAGCCTGAGCTTCCTCCTGCACTTCCGCCACTGCTTCCAGACCTCGATGTCCCCATTATTCCAGACGAGGGCAGACTAGCGCCAGCACGCCGCAGTGGGGGGCTATATTCAGACGAGGTGTGACCATACGTAGGTGGAGGCGACGAGCGAGTACTATAATTGACATTGCCGTCATTTATAGGACCGTCCTCCTGCCGCTGCTGCTGCTGCTGGTGGTCGTCTCCTTGGTGGTGCCTTTCAAGGTGATCGTCGCCTTGTTCGGGCTGCTGCGAAGAGCCGTCCAGGGATGGGTGGGAGATGTGAAATGTAGGCGTAGGGGCGCCATATAGCGTGGTGTCGTCGCTGGTGCTGGCGCTGCTGCTGCTGGTGGTAGTCCCCGCGAGCCAGTAGGCGTCGGAAGGACGGGCCATTGCGAGGCCGAGTTGCTGCTGCCACTCGCAAACTGCTGAACTGCCAGACTGCGATGTTGCACTGAGGGGTACTACGTGCACTGCCGAGTCAAAGAGAAAGGGTGCTACTACTATCGTGATGGAGCCAGTCTTGGTGATTGATCCGTTCGTACGAGTGCAAGCTGGAATTTAGCTTTGCTGGACCCTTGGGTGGGTAATGTCGCTGGATCGCAAATCCGCCATGTGCGTCAGTCGTGCAGAGGGACGGGGACGACGACGACGAAGCTGAGCAAGGCGACTCACAGTGTCGCCAGTACCGCACACACAGTTGTGGACCACTGCAGACCTGTGTAGCGTGTACCATATGAATAAAATGTCGGCTTCGGGTCGATCAAGGCTGTGAGATCACCCACTGCCTGCGTGCGGGATACGCCTCGGCGGACTGGCCTGTCCCAGGAAGGAAGGAAGGCACGCACTGGGATGAGGAGGATAGTTGATGACGATGATGCTGGTGGTGCGAGGTGGAGCAGAGACAAGGATGGATGGACCAACGAGAGACTTCACTGCCCGCCTGGCTGCGGGTCGGCCAGGCCAAAGATGGCCAAACTTGGCTGCCAGTGCAAAGGTGCTATCTTGAGACGAGAAGCCGCCGGATTGCTTCCCCCAATGGAGATAGAATTATCGTATTCCAGTGTGACCAGGCGATATGATACTATGGCAGCTTGGACTTGCTTGCTTTTGCTGCAATCTAATCGTTGTTGTCGATGATGAGGATGATGCCGTTGCTCCTGGCTTGTGGCGGCGTGCTTCTGCTATCACGAGCTGGGAGCTGAAAAGAGCACGACTCTCTTGCAAGCCAAAAAGCGAAGAGGCACCTCCATCTACTTGTCCAGCTAGCTCGCACCTCGCGAAGGCTTGCCAGTATTGCTGCTGTTGCTGCTGCTCCTGCCGTCGTGCGGTGCAAATTGCTGTGCGCCCTCCATTCCAGAAGGTGGAATCACCGCCATGCGCAGAGCGATGCATGCATGCCTTGACGACCCTCATCACCAGAGGCTTTCTCCAACTGCACTGCACTGTACTGCCTGCATGCCTCGTATTCATAACATTTCTCCTTCCTGACACCCATGGCCAGCATTGCTTTCCTGACAGATGTCCTTCTCTGAAGGATGATCTGGTGCTCAGCAAGCGAGCGAGAGCGCGTAAAGTGGCCCAGCGGATGGAAGAGTACTGTGATTGACTCTTCACTTAGAAGAGCTTGCCGAGGCTATGTGTGCTGCTGCTGCTGCTGGTCCTGCTCTTCCCTTCACGCTACTCTTCCAGCCCTTCGAGCTTCAAGTCGCATCTCGAGGTCGCACGTCCAAGATGCTCTTCCCATTCTCTGCAGTCCAGCCATTATCCATTCTCCATCTGGAAGAGACTGCGAGACCCTCTCCTACGCCCCCCATGCCATCCTGCTCTTGACGCACCCATATCCTGCAATGCCGTTGTATAGTCTGTCGCACGTGCCTGTTCTCTTGCAGTTCCGCTTCGAGGAAGCACTGCATACACAGAGAGCAGGAACAAGAGACAGGTCTCGTCGTCGAAGCTGCCCTTCCCTTCCCTGCACGATCTATCCAGCATTCGAAGAATAGACCGACCTGGCGAACTGCGCGCTGCGTTCTCGCGGGCTTATCAAATGCTTGATCATGAAGAATTGCGCGCATCGTCGAGTCGAACGCAGGCGTGGTGTGTCATCGAGGCGCTCCCACCTTCTTGACGTTGGGTTGGAGACGAGCAGCAGCAGGTGGATATTGTTCATGTGGATGTGAGAATTAAAGATAGTACAAGCCGCTGGGCTCACTCATAGGCATTAAACTAGTCCTTGGTACATGTAAGCTGCTTGCGCTGTTTTGTGCACGTTCGATAGCAAAAAAGCCGATCGACACGCGCTTTGTCGCTTTTGGGATTCGCACATTCTTGTCTCCCTGCCGTACCATACCGTGTAGGTCCTTTCAGCAACACTGCATCAACCATCAGTCGTTCGTCTGCTTCGCAAGGTGGATGACCCGACTACTAAGTCGCTGACTGAATGACTCACTCGCCTGGCTCGCCCGCCCTCCGGAAGACCTTTTGCGCAGACAGGTAACTCGACACGTAGTACATGTACAGGCAATGGGAGCCTCACGACAGTCACACTATGGGTTTGACCAGATCACAGAAAGAATAAACCCACACCATCTCGCGGAAAATTGGAGTCGACCTCTGCGACGTGCTGTGCAACGGTCAACTTACTGATAGCAATCCTGTAGCTACGTTCACGTCTGCGTCTACGTCTTTGTCAAGGCCGCGCTTCTCTTACCTCAGAGCAGAGCTGCGCGGCTCCAGCCGCTCAGCTGTGGTCAAATACGATGAATGTCGCCCTCATCCTTTCCACCTGCGCAGAAATCATTCTGCATAGCTATGGAATGTCCTCAAATTTATCTATGATATCACATTGCCCATCTAGAGTTCACAAGATGGCAATGGCATTGGCTGGAGAGGCTACTCCGCCTGGTACATGCAGCGGTGAAGATGTCAAGAAAAAAGAATAGCGCGATCTCGCTTTGCATGCTTCCGCGAGCGGCTCGAGGTCCCATAGTTCTCCCATAGGGCAGCCCAAACAAGCGAGTAAGTGCTCGTGCAGCCATCCAAACCCACCCTCGGCTGGGGGTGGTGTACTCTCAAAAGCTACGGCATCCCCTGCAACTGCAGCGAGACGATTGTTCCAGACCCATTCCACAAACGCCTGGCTGGACTGTACGCCGATGAAGCTGTGGTGCCCAGGTTCGTGCTCGATACACAGCTCGTGATGTCGAGCGGCGACTGTAGAGTCCTTGTACCATTGCAGCCACCCTGTTCGAATGACCAAGATGTCCCCCGCTCGAATTTCTGTCCCTTGATGTACAAGAATCTTTCGGATATCGTCTAGACTGATTGAAGTTCCTGAATTCGGCCTCACGACTTGTCCATTGTAGCGACACCACTCATGGTAGTCGACCAGCACTCCCCTGCCGACGATACCGCCAAGCTCAGACCACACTTTTATGGAGAGGTAAGTCAGCGGGAGATACCTTCGCTGAAACGGGTCAGGTCTCTTGAAGGCTCACCATGAGTTCCTAGCACTGTTTTGTTCTCGAATTCCTGCGCGGTGTGGCCATTATAGAACTGTCCAGTCGAACGAATAGCAAAGTGTCGAAGTCCATCCCACTGCGAGGAGGTCTGCGTGTTAAAGTTGAGGCTGTCTTCACATCCAGAGCCTCCTGGACTGTAATGAATAGTATGTGAAGGTGCAGATCGGCCGCCAAATGCATTGATGTCGTTACTGAAGAAATCGAATGGCACACTGATTCAAATACAAACATTGTCAGCTGGCAGGCATGGTAGAGTAGAAGAATGAGCTATTATGGCTGGTCGCAGGATGAGGCTTACTCAAATGCGCTGCCCTATACGAATCTCCTCCCGCGCGGCCTTTTGTACTACGTCTCGACTTAGAAAGTTTAGCTTATGATGCGCATTGGTCTTGCACCCGGCTAGGAGAGTCTCAGCTCCAGCTGCACCTTGACATCTCGCCCGCGTGCGAGCGACTTCGAATTCCTGCGGCTCTGTCTTGTTCCGACCGGCTGTTGGCGGCTCAGGGGCGCAGTTTACAGCGGAGAGCCAGTACGAGATGCACGGCGAAGGAGGAGCAGCCCGCATGGCGTCAAAGAGGATATACCGAGCCTGCACGAATTGCCGCGCCAAGAAGGTGGGGACCCTGAGAATGGCCTACGATATACACCCGCTCATGCTCTGCCTGTCCGCTTGCTGTCCTCGCCACGCGCACCGCCGATTTGGTTCAATTCGAGGTGAGCATCTTCTGCAGGCCCCTCTGAACTGGCCGGACACGCGAACACTGTTTTGACCCATGATGAATGCCTCGCTCCTGCTGTTTATCCCCTGGGATGCCAGGACTGGCTTCCTCGTTCTAACAGGCTCGATGTGATCTGGGCGAGGACGCCGACAACCCGACAGGCCCGCCTTGCTCGAGATGCAAGCGCGAGCTTCGAGACTGCGTTTTTATCGAGTCGAGGCGGCGCAAGGCACCAGGCAGTACCACGCGCGTTGGCGGCACCGGTGTCTCTGACCAGCCTACGGGCGAGCCGGCATCATCGAGTCAATCGTCGGCCTTGAACGCAGCATCACATCTGACATCCGGCGGCCATCATGCGACCTCTCTGCTCTCTTCCCTGACGACGACAGCAGACGATCCTGTCGTCTCTCCTCGGCTGCTCGCAGAATCTAGCTTGCAGTCCTCGATGCAACAATCCTATTTTGATGTCGACTCGCACGCACAGCTGCTGGGCAACGACAGTGTCGCGTTGTTGCAAGGCAGGCCTGACGACAATGACCAACAATCCTTCGGCTTCTTCCAAGACGGTCAATCCTCGTTGCAACCCTCTTTCCTCCCAGAACCTAGCATCAGCGCAACCCTTCCGTCCACCTCTCAGCAGGCTCTCGATAGGTTGCAAAGCAGCGATTCCTGGCTCGCCGGAGTCTTGACCAATCCTACACCTGCATACCCCGTGGCTCTGGGCAAAGAGTCAGCTGCTTCCGGACAAGGTACTGCTCCGCGGCCAGGCAGCACTCCCGCGTTGTCACATGTGCCTTTACCAGCATGTACGCCTGACTTGGCATCTCGGACCACGGGAACAATGGACGCTACGGCGTCAGGTCATGACTACCTCGCGGCTGCTCCCGCGGATTATGCAAGCTTGAATACCACATCCTTAAAGGACAGCGATCACCCTCTATTGTCGCAAGGTATTATCGACTGTGATCAGATGCAAAATATGCTCTCCCTCTTTTGGAGCGGGTATCACCCTCTTTTCGTCAGTGTACTCGAACTTCGCGGACCTTTCCAAAAGCACTGATATATTGTCTCCGCACAGCCGCTTGTCGCTCAGGATTTACAAAGTCAGCCACTGGTCCCGCTCGTCACCAGAGAAACCGATCTCGTGACAGGTATGATCTACATAACAACCTCTTCTCGAAAGTCACCGATCTATCGAAGAGTCAACGATCAAACGTGGTCTGTCCTGGAGGTGGGTGCTCGTATGTTGCAACTGACCAAGGTCGATGTTGAAACCAGTCGCACGAGGACAGACATCAATCACATCTTACTTTCTCAGCGGACAGACCTTGGAAGTCGGTCTGCTCGAAGCCATGTTTCTTGTCGCGATCTTTGAAAGTCCGTGGCGAGACAAAACAGCATTGCCAGGGAACACGGCTCAGGATTGGGCGGATGCGTTCTATCGCCGTTTATACAGCTGGTGCAGTAGTCTTCAAAGCGCAATTGTTCATCTTCCGAGAGTGAGATCTCCACAACTTAGATGGCTTTCTTCACGCAACTGAATACCTATGTTCTACAGACCACAGCAGCCCATAGGCTGGATCACTTGCGCTGCAGTGAGTCGAAGGATGGCACCGTATCTCCCAAATGCATCACTCACAGCCTCTCAATAGTGCTTAGCTCCATATTATCGCTCTTATATCTGAGACTACCGAACGAGTATGGGAAAGTAGCGGCTGGAACCACCAACAATTATCTCTTGGACGGCTCTGCAGAGTGCTGCAACGATTGTGAGCGCAGCAATTTCTCAGCAAATTTCCTCGGCCTTACGCAAGCGAATATCTTGCCTAGTACACAATATTTCGTCAGCGTAAGGACAGAATCTTGCGTCCTCGAAAATTAGACAGTCGTTGATGGAGATTGCTGCTTCCAGCTTCTGGCACGTCGAGAGACTTGGCAGGTATAGCTGTAATGATACGAGCTCTCATTCCATGGTGAACGATCAGGTAAACTGCAAGACGTTCATTTGCCGGCTCATTTTTACTGATGACCTATAGTACACAGATCGAGCAATTGTTCAAGGAAAGTTTCGGAAAGTACAAGCGTAGACAGTATACATCGTCGGACAGTCTTTCAAATTTCCTGGAATTTCTTGTCACATATGCTCGCCTACTCTGGACGACTAGGTCCAGCGTGGCGCTGCTCGATGCGACCGGGTCAAGCGCAATTTCGCATGACGCTGCCCTACAAGCTGTGGGTGACTTGCTGGAGCTGTGTAACAGATCGGATGCTGTCATATGCACACGCTTTGGACACTCGGCCTTCCTCTTGAGTGCTCTTCAGAATGCCTCGAATGCTATTGAGAGTGTGAGTGCTGCACGGTCTTGAGGGCTTGACACGGACTGACAATCTTGGTTCGGGCGTAAGATCCTTCCACTTCTTTGCCGATATCCAGTGGAGGGGAACCGTCTGTAAGTCTTTATCCTTCCAGGGCAAAATCAGAGTCTGTCCTTGAAGGCTTACACATTTCGGGCCAAGTGTGCGGAGGTTGAGCCAGGTCCTCAGGCGCATGCCACTTGATACGCTTTCACAAACAACGCCTTTAGCAATACAGCAAATGGAGCAAGTCAAGGTCAAGGTACAAACCATGTTAGAGCAAGCTTCAAAGGTACTTGGTCCCCTTTACCAGCCAACTCGAGCCCGTCCCTTGACTCACCGCTTTTTGCAAACGCAGCCGCCAGCTTCTGCTCGTCCTTCTCGTGGAAATACGCCTGGTAGTCACGATGTCGATGCAGCAATCACTCTCGAAGTAGGTTGAAACTCCGCTTTTGCCAAAAGAGATAGAGTCACTGCTGAAATGATCAGCAGGACATGGCTCTCAATAGAGCACGCTCTTCCCTCCAGATCGCAGGACATGCTGAAGCCAACGATGGTGCGAGCGATCTGGCTATGCGCTTCCGCGTGAAGCTGACGCCTTGTGTGCCACAGATCTGGTAGCGGTCGATCTTCACGACTTACCAACAAAGTCTGTATGCGAGTTCATCATTGACTACTACGTAAGCATTGTATCCTCGAGGCCTTGGCATTATTGTCCATTACTGACGGAAGCAACATAGTTCCGCAAGTACGTTCCTGCCGCACCGTTCAACCCAGATAAGCCAACTGATAAAGCAATCAATTGTTACCTTCTTCATCCGAGTAGAGTCGATTGGCAGTAAGTCTATGTTGGTGCTCCGAGGACTTAGCTGACCTTACAGTGCAGAATACGAGCTCTACATGTGCCGGACTTCCGGCAAAGCTGCCAGACTCTGTGGAACACTGGCGACCGACTTCCATCGCACGTGTCGCCTCCCCAATTGACTTTCCTGTCGGTGTATATCGCGTGCTTGGTCACTTCTCTTCATCTCATGGATACTTTCAACCTGAAGCTGCTCGGCTACGATGAGACGTCTCGCTCGGTTACTACGCATCATTGGTGGTTCGATGTTGGATTGAAATGTCTAGCCATAACGGAATGGCGCGGGACGTATACGCTCGAGCATCTTCAAGGATATCTGTGAGCAAGCTTATGGTCTCGCCCGCGTCTCTCAATCAGGCTGATTGGCCGCACACAGCATCATAGGACCGTACTTGATGGCTGTGAATAAATCAGAGGCGTACTGGACATCACTGGGGACCGTTCTAAAAGTGGGGGTCTTGCTCATCCGTTCGCCAATGTCTCCATGGTGATGCCATGCCATATCAGTATTAGTACGCTCACATCTGGATCTGTTTTCAGGTCGCATATACTATGGGTCTCTCGTCATTGGGCACTGAAGCTGCAGAGCCGTCTGTCATGTCTGGATATTCGCGCCACAAGTATGCCAAACAATGGCTCAATCGCAAAGATCGACAGATTGGAAGATGCATATGGTGGGGCCTAGTGAGTGTCTCAAATAGCACGAAACTGCAATCTTGGCGCTGAGATGTACCTGCAGGTGGAAGTCGATCTCTTCTTCGCACCAGAGCACGATTATCACGCCTCAATCACTAAGGCCAGCACAACTGCTATGCCCGATGACAAGGATGTCGAAGCAGACTCTCGAGCACATCTCTTCGATGAAAGCCGTCATAGATATTCCGTAAGCCACCAGGCCGCAATGCAGAAAGAGTCGTCATGTTACGCTAATGTTGGCATAGAGCATGACGTACATTCTCAAACGATATGAGCTGGTCAAGCCATTGCGAAAGCTGGTACAGAGTGTACAGACCCAGGGTCGGGTCAGCGAGGATACTCTATCAAGGTGACCCTGTCTGACCGGTGCATACAGAACGCACACAAGAGCTCACCCTTGCAGCGCAACAGCATCGATGAAGATCTGCAAAGTACCTTCGAGACAATTCGAGCGATATATGAAGCTTTGACAAACAGCCAAGACTGGAACAAAGACCAATAGTGCGTGTGCAATTGATAATGGGGACGGCGATCATCCATTGTGCTGAGTCTGACATATCCGCAGTCGACTTGAGTTTTTTGGCCTGCGGCAAGCTTATCACTTAATGTGTCTGCGAACGGCAAGGCTTCTGGCTTTTAGGAAATCGGTCTCTCAGTAAGCTGCGTGTGCAAGTTCTTCCCTACCTGGGCCTCTGACGACTTATTTTTTACTCGCAGTGGTGCCCTTCAAAGAAGACGGTACTGTGTCCATCATTCAGAGGAAATAATACGCAATGCCCAGGCTATTGCAACGCCGGACGATCTGCTTGGGCGACACTGGTCTGTACTCATTCCTAGTGCTGCCGGCGCCTCTAGCCGACATGACTTCGTTGCTTAATGTTCAGGTCCACACCCTATTCCATCTTTACGGCATGCTCTTTCCTCCTGCTGTACTCCTTTCATGCAGTTGAAGAGGCACAGTCACTCAGGCCCACAGTACAGGCCGGTATCGAGGTGCTCAAGTAAGATATTGATGTGCAAGCTTTGTCACCCCCGCTAAGATCACATACTTCATATGCAGACGATTGCATATGGGCGACACAGCATCGCGACCTGTTCTTCTACTAGAAATCATGATGTGTGAGCGTGTTGTCAATGCTCATTGAAAGGCATAGATTCTAACCTTACAAATTTAGCCGAAGAGGGAAGGAATCGAGTCGAGACAGCAGAGACAGCAGCAGGGGAAGAAGGTGTTGACCAGAACAGCAGGATCCTCGAAATCATTGCGAAGGTAAAGCATAGCGGACAACAACTTTGCAGAATTTTGCTGAGGTTGGTTCGCGCAGGCTCAGAAACAGCTGTCGCAAAGCCGCGCTCCTGGTTCCACTATCTCTCCTAATTCCGTTAGCACCTTTGCCGGGAACAGCATGGCAGAGCAAGGCCTTCAGGAGACCAGCGAGCTCCTTGCTAACCCCTTCGCCAGCTCTTTGTTCGACATGAGCGGGACAAACATGCTGGAACTCTGGCAGATGATGTACGACGGTGCTCAGGTGTATGACGAGGCTGCCGGGGGAAGCAGCAATTATATGAGCGTGATGTAGCACAGTCGGCAAGCACCGTGTAAAGAGATAGCACACGACAGCCCCACGAATTGCGTCAAGGATTGCCGCTTTCTTCCGGGCAGACGAACTGGCCAAAAGAGCCAGCTAAAGCCGGGTTCGGTCGAAGCAGGCTATTCCCGCACGTACAACCGTAAAGCCGGAGTCAATTGTGGCGAATCGGATACGTACTAGGCGAGCGTGAAAGCCAGCCAGCTCCCTTTGCGTTTCTTGTCTCACTCTGTGACCTCCCTCAGAAGATAGACAGAGATCAGATCATGCCGTCCACGGTTGAAGAACGTCTCGAGGCGCTGGAAGCCGAAGTACTGAAGCTCAGATCGATCCAGGAGATACAAATGTTGATGGGAAGGTACGAGAGTGCGAGGTCCCAGATTGCTTGGCAAGGCTCTTTTCTGACTGTTTGACCATTCTCTTAATAGGCACACTGTCAACCACACTTCAAAGAATATGCATAGAACGTTGTCTTTCTTTGCTCTCGATGAGCCGACCGTGTCGGTCGAAGTAGGGGACCGGGGCGTCTACGTCGGCCGAGCTGCCCTGGAGACCTTGTTCAAGGAACAGTTTGGAGCAGCAGCACTGAAGGGCAACCTGCTTTTTCCTTTCCTCACGACTCCGATGATTGAGGTTGCAAGAGATGGACAATCTGCCAAAGGCGTCTGGCGCTCGCCCAGTGTGCAATCGGTCATGCCCAAGGATGGCAAAGGTGAAGCGACACCCATTTGGCTATTTGGTGCCTATGCAGGTATGTATCCTAACGGCTCACCCCCACTTGCGGAACCAGAAGAGCTGAGGGTTGGCTATTCACCTTTATCAACAGTCGATTTCGTCAGGAAAGGTACATCATGGAAGATCCTGCACTTTCATTGGTATCGGACGATAAAGGTGCGTCGTCGCAACGATGTTGGAGAACCGTCATACTTGCAGCCGCGCTGACAATCAAGGTCGTCAGGCGTCCCATTACCAAGGCTGGGTCCGAGACATGTCGTGGGCAAATGGTGGTCCTCTTGAAAAGTACGATGGGACTGCAACGCTGCCCGATTGTTGTCCAGAATGGTCCAGTCTGATATTTGTTTACGGCAAAACAGTTCGCCAGATCTTGAACCCACCACCTATCACAATGCCTACTCGATGGATTCGATTCAAGATTCCATTCCCGGCTGCCCTTTACCTTACGATACGTACGATGGACCTTCGTGGCAGAACATCGAGCAATCGCAGGCTTGGAACCTGTAGTATCACCAACATGTAATCAGCTACACCATGGTTCTTTTATCGCCAAGCTGATTCTCAGTTCAGCGGCTCGATGAATGCTTGAAAGTGCATATGGGCGCGACACCCTCGTCAATGGCGCGAATTGCCGTGGTGTATTTAGTGCATTGGCGGTGCTGGCTTGAGCAATGCAAAATTGCGTTTCTGATCCATGATATCATACATCGGCGTGAGTGTGGGAGGAACTCTCTACATCCGCAAAGGCGGGGCACCGCAAAGTGGCCCACACTGACAGGCAGGCCTGGCCTGGCAAGGCAGGCAGAAGAGAGACGCCCAAAGCATAGAGGCGTGACATCTAGGACGCTGTTAGGCTTGAGCCTGCAATTGATGGATGGGATGATGCATATGATGCTGGTCACTTTGCTCCCGACCATCCTCCGTCGCAGCGCTGGGCTTCTTGACCTCCCGTCAACTGGAGAGCACCACCACAATCAGAGACGCACGCACCACAGCCGCATGGCCTTCAACTGGGCCTCGCCCTCTGGCAGCCAGGGCGGCGATGGCGACAGTTTCAGCTACAGCGGCTACGGCGAGTCGCCCAGCGGGCAGCAGCACCAGCAGCAGCATGTCCGACGTGGCTTCTTCCTGGGGCCTTCGAGCGACCGCTCAGAGGCAGAAGAGGAGAGCAGTGACGGCGGGAGTGGTGGATATGGACTGTTCGACTCTGTTGACAATGGCAATTCTGCTGGTACCGCCAGCAACGCCCTCAGCATGGACTTTTGGAAGCTAGACGACGTAAAGCCAGACGCGTTTGGAGGCGGCGGCGGCAGCAGCAGCAGCAATAATAACGGCAGGAACGGATTTACCTCGCAACAGCATGCGCAAACGTACTCGCAAGACATCTTTGAGGATCCAATCCTCAAAGCTCGCAGGGAGATGCTCCTGGGCGGCTCGCCAGACGCAATGGAGACGACGTTTGACGATGACGACCTGGCTGGCTTCAGTGCGCAGTGAGTGGTTTCAGCCCAGTCTTTTGCTTCTGCACGCCAGTTTCTTATCATGGCTATCTACACGCAGATACAAACAACGCTCGCAAGATAGCGCATTTCAGCCCTCGGCCGCACCGTCCAACAACCCGTTTGGCCTGTACAACTTGGAGCCACAGGCAAACGGCAGCAGCGGCGGGACAAGCGCACCGCAAGCGCTGGATCCTAGCACACTCTTTGGCACAACAACGAATGCTCCCCCGTCGTCGCTGTTTGGGACCTCCAACGACGGCACTCTGAACCTGCAGGACCTGCTCGGGTCCTCGTCGTCGATGATCGGTGCCCAGTCGCAGTCGTCGCAGCAGCAGCAGCAGCAGCAGCAGCTGTATCAGCAGGCAATGCAGCAGTCATCATACATGCAGGCTCCTTACTCTGCGCGATCCGAGCCTTCATCCCTCCTCTCGCCCGGCTCGCTCATCCAGCAATTCTCAAGCTCCTCTGACCGAGGGCCCAATTCTAGCAGCTCGAGGGATTCTTCTGCAGAGCTGGCGGGAACGAGCAACGGACATGCGGACAATAACATCAACAACAACAACGGTAACGACTACACACCTGGTATACCACATTCGCACGCTTCATCTTCAACGTCGCTTCATCAGCAGCAACACAACAGCACAAAGACACCCTCGTCGGCTTCAACGACCCGCAATCCGACAGCGGCCAACTCACCACCTTCAAACATACGGACCATAAAATCATCGTCGTCCGTCGCAAGCCAAGGGAATGTCTCAAATGCATCGACGGCGAACAAGAGGGGCAGTCACGTTCAAGATGCCAACAATAGTCATGGCAATAATGCCTCATTTACGATGCCCGACAAGCTAGCGCAGCATCAGGCGGCAGAGACTTCAGCATTTGTCAAGCAAGTCGCTAGGGATGGCAACAACACTGCGCCCGACGGGACATCGCTGTGCCAGCTCCTAGTGTTGGGCTTACCAGACGAAGGCGCAAGGAGTCGAGTAGAGACCCAGGTCAAGATTGGCTTGATCCTCTTGCGGCCCAAAGGTCGTCCTGCGTCACGCGAAGCCAGCCCTAGCGCATTGAATTACAAAGATGGCAAAGGGGCGCTGACAGCCGAAGCGAATTCACATTTCGATAAAGTTGGAAATTGGAAATATCTAGCTCTTCCAGCTGTTTCGAGCGTCAAGAGACGCGCAAAGAAACATTTCAAAGCTAGTGTTCCACCTGAACAGACTCTGTTTGCGGACATCAAGATCGCGTCTGCTAGCGTGCCTTCCAAGGAGATTGCAATTTGTCAAAATTGCCAACAGAGGGAGTTGAAACGTCAGCAGAGGAAGACGCAAAATCGGAGCAAGCCGAGCGGGGATATCGATTCCGGCAGAGAGGATGAGGAGGGCATGTCTGAAGAGGAGCTCGCGAAGCGAAAGGTGCGTTTTCTTTTGTCACTTTTCATGCGGAGTGGAAGTCTGGGCCTAGCCGAGCAACTGACAATTCTGTCATCCAGGTTGTCTTATTCAATTGTGGACAGTATCTCGAATTCAATAATGGCGAGTGTGTCATTCCGACCCGTATAACGTGCTACTGCCGGCATCATAAAGAACGCTATGGCTTCACAATCGTGTATACCTTGACAGACCACCAAGGCAACGTCGTTGCGACCGCCATGTCTCCTCCAATTTTCCTCACTGACGACCACAAAGCCAAACCTACGAAACCCGACAATATCGACTTGAATCATATACCTTCGCTTGCAAGGGTCGCGAATGGCCCACATGGCGGGCCGCAGTCGCAGCGTAGTAGCGCATGGAACTCGGCAGCATCGTCCATGCCTAGCTCTGCGCACAGCTCTGCCGCATCGTCAGCCGCGAGCTCCGCGGCCCCTTCGCGCTCGAATAGCGTCGACAACCTCGAAGACTTGCACCACCAATCACAATCTACTAGCGCTGCGCATTCGGCAAAAGCGCGCAAGGACAGGTCCGCAAAGCCATACAACCTCGATAGTCGGCCGGGAGGGAAGATGAAACGAAACCTCAGCTTGAATCGACTCAACAATTTCGCAATGACCCCGCTCAACATGTCCGCACCTGCTAGTCCGCGCTTAGCTGGACCATCACCGCTCACAGGCGCCGTGCAGCTGCCGACAGACTACCTTTCCCAAGGCAACGATTCAGCCCAAAGCTTTTCCGAATTGCTGAATAATACGATTCAAGATGCAAATCAGCTCAATGCTGGGCTCTCGGACCATCAAAGCCCGGGCTCTAGCCTGTCTGCTCCCTCGACGCCAGGCGCCAGTTTGGACTCGTTTTCCACTTCCTTCCAATCGCAAGCGCCTATCCATTATGGCGCCAACAGCCTGACTTCCGCCTCTGCGTCGGAAGATTATACCTCGAACGGCTCAAAATCTGTCGAGCAAAGTCCGATGTACTCGAATATGGCAGCACTGCCACAAGTGCAGCAAAACAACCTCAGCCAGCATCTCGCAGCTATGCAAATGGGCTCAGGGGCTGGCCAAGCACGAAATCAGCAACCGCGGCCGCGCATTAGTCGGATGATCCCCAATGAAGGACCGACGCATGGAGGCACTGAGGTCATCATTCTCGGCGAGAACTTCACCACCGGCTTGCAGGTGGTCTTTGGAGAAACCCCGGCCGTCTCAAGCCAGGCTTGGGGCAACAATACATTGGTGTGCGTCCTACCGCCGTCACCTTCGCCCGGACCAGTCGTGGTGGCTTTCAAGGACATTCCCTTAGCTCTGAACGACAATACGGGCCTACAGCTCTTCACGTACATCGACACAAGCGACAAAGCCCTCATGGAGCTAGCACTTCAAGTCGTCGGCATGAAAATGTCAGGCGGGCGTATCGAAGATGCGCGAAATGTAGCTCGAAGGATCATCGGATCAGGCAGCACCGATAGCAGCAGTTACAACATGACCGGCACATTCCAGCCGGGGGCACAGTTCGCTAAGAATGCAAGTGGGCCGAGCCTTCCGGATCATCTGCTCGCGATGAGCGCAGATGGGCAGACGAGAGATTTCCAGGCAATTGTGATCAAGCTTCTCGCACTGCTCGATGAGGATTACTCGGAGACTCTGCCAGACTTGCCAACGAACCCAGTCGACCTAGCCAATGACAACAAGCATACCCTGCTGCATCTCGCGGCTATGCTTGGCTTCCATCGCCTCGCATCTTGGCTCATCGAACGGAGTGCTGGGCTCGATGCCGGAGACAAGCATGGCTACACTGCACTTCACCTCGCATCACTGTGCGGTCGGGTTACTATTACGCGACTGCTCTTACAGGCAGGGGCGGACTATCTAGCTACCACCGTGGCCGGTCAGAACCCAGTGGACATCGCAAGGCAGCGCGACCAGATCGATGTTGAAGCATTATTCACGCGACATACGCCGTCTCGTGTGCCATCGCATGCTTCTTTGCATCAAGACGAAGAAATCGATGTGCAGTTGCAGGAACCTCAATCTCCTAGCCCGCGTTTCAGACCTCGCTCAAGAATCTTTTCCATCACACCGATGCTCTATGCCAGCTCCGACAGCAGCGATAGCTGGAGCGGTGACTCAGACGACGGCAATCTTGCATCCGAGTCTGAGCTGGGAGGTCAACTATCTCGGCAGATCTCAGAAGCAGAGGTTAGCGTTGCAGAAACCGACGAGATCCGCCAGCACAAGCCGATCCAGTCGCCAGCGACACCGAGAGAAGGAGTCTCGCCTGTGGCGGCGGAAAAGTCAGCGTGGCTAGCGAGAATTCAGTCCGCCGCTTTCGTGAACAAGCTCTCTCAGCTCAAGCTTCCTGCTCCGCCCAGCATTCCAAGCTGGCGCGGAATTGCCTCTGCAGCCATGTCTACATCAAGCACGGTTTCGACCTCGCTGAGCTCGGCAGCTGCATCAGGCCCGGAGTCTGAGCCAGAACCACAACATTGGCCGTCGACTCTATTGCATGGGCCAAATTCGGCTACGCCACGGTCCGAGCTCATTGGCTTGCGTAGCAGCGTTACTCGCAAGCTCGGCTATTCCCTTGACCACCTCACCGAGGATGCCCTGCGTGCCTACTCGTACCACGCGCAGAAGTACAACAGCATTCGCAAAGACAAAATGTGGGTGATCTCCAAGTCGTCCTCGCTGTGTAGTCTCCATGCTGACGAGCCTATGGTCACTTCAAGGTTGTTCTGCTTCTGGCTGCCCCTCTTCTTCGTAGCTCTCATCTGGGTGTACAGCCAGGCCTCAGCTTTCGTTGTCAGCTCGCTTGGCTTTGTCAAGGAAGCTACAGCTTCGCGCATCATGGCTCTTTAAAGTCAATGATTCCAACGACCAGCACTCTGTTTAATAGTCAATAAGACGATATGCAGCCATGTATCTTTACACTCATAAGGTGAACGTAAACACGGTGAGACTAATGGCCGCTCCTGATGTTGCCGCATGCAGCTACCGCGATCTCACTGCTTCTTTAGGTAGTCCAATTGAGGAATGGCTCCACCGTCAGCATAACCGCGCTGTGTACAAGGTGCAAAGTCAGCATGCAAGAGTGTGGTCTTCAGATAGTGTAGCATACCTTGAAGCTGTCTCGCGTCTGCCATCTCTGCCAGTACTTGTCGAGGAACTCGAAGCGATGGGTCAAGTCCATTTCCATTGGGCCATACATACCGAAGGCAATAGCAGTGCAGAGCGTGATGTCGGAGAAGGTTGGCTCATTTCCGCCTAGCATCCAGCTTCGTCCATCGGACAGGTGCTTGTCGAGCGTAGCGGCTGTCGCTAGGGCTTCTTTGCGGCAGTGCTCGCCCCACTGAGGGTTCGAGGTCAGCTCGAGTGCTGCCCCGAGATGTGGAGTCCGCAGAAATTACAATGTCAGCTAGTCCTGTGCGTTCGTGGCCCTGTAGGTAGCTTATCTTGGTGCTGTACATGAAATTGCACAGTCATGCGATAAAGCAGGTGGACCCAAATGCGCTGATCCCACATCTGGTCAAGACTGTTCAGTCCGAGACAAGAAGCTAGATTTCAGTAGGCTGTACACAAGTGTAACACAGACTGAAAGCTCACCCCTGCTCCAAAGGCGACTCTCCCATGATCTTGCGGCCTGCATGGGCATTATCGAGGTACCTGGCAATGCCAGTAGCCTCGGACATGCAAGTGCCATCTGGCAATTGCAGAGCTGGCGTCTCGCCTGTACAGACGGTATGAGTCACGATATGAGCACATTATATCGGAGTGAATAAAGCTACTAACTCACCCCACGGGTTTATCTTGTTGTATTCTGTAGGTTGTAAGGGAAAGGAGGGACGTTGGCCCAAGTCAGCAATCAATCACGTGCCACAATGACACGCGTTCAGTCTGCAACCGATAACTGACTCCACGATTTCTGTTCTCCTGCACCGAGCATGTTCAAGGTGTACTCGTCATATTCATCGGCGATACCCTTCTCCAGCATCATCAGCCTGACCCGCTGTGGGTTTGGGAAGACGCTGGAGAGTGAGTCGATTAACTTGGGATTGTGTGGCTGCAGACGTCGTGCAGTGGCTCACCTCGGCGACGTATGGATGGTTCCCTTCTTGGACATGATTGCTGTGTTTGACTGTGTTCGTGCAGAGTTGTAGCAGTTCCAGCTGGTCTTCAGTTGCTTGCGAGACAAAGAGGGAGAACGAGTTGAGCGGTGCTTTTTACGCCCTTAGACGGAGGGCGATCAAGCGCGGCTGTAGATGTGGTCGATCAGGTGGAGCAGTGTAAGCCTAAAGGGAGACCTGCTATCCAGCAAGCTCAGAGATGTAAGGTGCGATTATGAATTGCTCTGGAGAAAAGGAAAGAGAGCGACAACGACTAACAGCTAACACAAGATACGGGTGTAGCGCGGCGTGGCAACGCGTATCTAGGTGATCGTCTACAGGACGATGGTTGCCCACCTTGCAAGCAGACTGTCCGGATGCGACCGACAGGTGATTGGCGCATTGCAACAGTTTTCCGAATGTCAGTCGTAGTGCCACTCCTCCTCGGTGGTCAACGCCTAGACTATGGGCTAATTTGGAGATCCTCTCCAAGCGGAAGGCTGCTTGCGGTAGTCTCGCCACATGCCGTCATAGGAATACAAGGGTGACAGCTGTAGTCTGCGTGATACTACCGATACAGGAACAGTAGCTCAATAGTCGTCTCCCCGACTGACGATCTCCTTGCATGTTGGCCGGAGAACGAAAGTGTGCTCGAATTGTGCGGTCATTGAGCCTTTGACATCGCAGAGTGGAGGGTAGGCTTGAACAATGTCTTCTTTGACGAGTTCCCGGAGCTGTTTGAGCAACAGCGTATTTTGGTCAGTCCCAGAACTGCAACATGTCATTGAAGAGAGACCTACCCCGAGCAGATAGTTTGACTCTCCCAGACGGTCCAGATACCGCCTGCAAAACGGCAATGTTCCAAAATTGCGGTCAATGGTATGCAAGATCTTTTTTGCGCTCGTCAAGCGCAGATTCCGGCTTGAGACATTTCCCATTCGCGCATAGTGGGAGCATTCTCCCTCGTCATGCACTTCGCCACGTCCAGTGCTTCCAAATGTCTCAATGGCGAAATAGTCGCCTTCTTCCATCTTTGTCTGGTCCGCTGTCTTGACAATGGGAACGGATTTTGTGCCGTGAATGCTGTAAGGGTGTATTGTGTGGCCTGAGAGGTTGCGAATGGACTTGACTGCGGGCAGCGAACGATGATTGAGAGGCGGGCGAGGTTAGCTGACGCTTTGGCTAAGAGCCACATGGCGGGATGAAGCCACAACTCACCCTGATGCGTCTTGCCATCGGCTTCCACCTCGTAAGACTCCATCACCTCTTGAATAGCGGCTCCAATGTCGCCAACTCTGACATCGATGCCTGCTTCGCGCAAGCCAGTATTTGTTGCATCTTTGACGGCATCAAGGAGACGGTCGTACTTGTGGTCCATGGACAGTGTGAAAGCTGAGTCGACGATGCGACCGTTGACGTGCACTCCAAAGTCAATCTTGAGGACGTCTGACTCGCCGAGGACCCGCTGGTCGCCTGCGTTGGGTGTATAGTGCGCTGCGCAGTGGTTGACCGAAACGCCGCAGGGGAAGCCCATGCCTGATTTTGGGAAGCCTGGTCCACGCGAAGTGAAAGAGCCATCGTCTTCAACCAGCGTGCGTGTGGTGTTCTCAATGAGCTCAGCGATGCTGATCATGGACATGCCTGGCTTGATGGTCTTTTTCACGTGCTGCCGGACCTGGCGGTGGACCTCTGCGGCGCGGCGTATGGAATTGTAGTTGAAGGCGGACTCGTTGGGGTCTTCTTGCATGATGATGCGCTCGAGATGGCGCTTCTCCTCTGACGTTGTGCGGTACGCATTGCTAGAGAATTGTAGATGGTGGCCAATTTGCACGCCCATGGTCAGCATTTTCAAGCGCTTGATGAACAACGCAAATCCGGCCCCAGCACTCACTCGCCCGTGTATTCGCATACCTCGCCCACGGGGTAGTTGCCGTTGGGGTACAGCTTCGTGAGGCCAATCGTCGGCGGGTCCGTCTGCTGTCCAGCCTGGGCGACCTTGCCCGCTGCTCCTCCCTTCTTCTTCTTTGGCTTCTTCTTCTTTTTCTTTTTTGCGCCTCCACTGGCAACACCTCCGTCTGCGCCATTCGCACCGTTCATCGCCTCCTCGTCATCTTCATTTTCGCTCTCCCCGTCCTCGTCGTCCCTCGTGGTCATCTGCGCCAGCTTGTCCTTGACCGTCTGGCTGTCTGGCACAGGCTTCGACGGCGCCGCGCTGGCATCCAGCTGCGCGATTGCGCTGACTTGCACCTCGCTCGGTTCGGCCATGCTGACTAGAGCAGACTACCTTGGCTTGCAGGAGAGCCAACGACCTTCACTCGCTTGGGCAGTCACATCATGGCCGATCAGCTATATGTTCACCAGTGCCGACAGGCCACGACAGCCATACAATACGGGAAGTTCCTTCATGAGCTGCTGGCTGACAGGCTGGGACTACTGCAAGCAGTGCATAGTGCTCCTCGAAAGAGCATTCGCAGCGACCAAAAGCCTCTACAAAGGTGGACGCCCAGTGGGCGTCTAAACGACCAGGAAAGATCAACATTGATCAACACATCTTTCCGGCCAGACACGATATAAGACCTCTGCGATACAGTCACAATCAATCATACCAGAGAGAGACCGTATGTTCATTCAGCTACAACGAATTGGGTATATGTCATGCCCACGTCTATTCGTGTTCTAACTTTGTCTATGTCTGTGTCTACCGATTTTCGATACCCAGGGAGTTCAAAATGTCGCTCTGAGGGCGAGAGGTCAGCCAGATTGTTCAGTCTGTGATGAGACACAGATGATCTGTTTCTTTGCTTACCTTCTTCTGCCTATCCTGCTGCAGCATGCTCTCCTTCTCCGCCTGGGTAAGCAGCTTTCCATGCTCCATCCTCTCCTGTCTCTCGGAGAACCTATCCGAAAAGAGTGCGTCTTTGCCTCTCATCAAGCAAGTGACTTTGACGAGCTCTTCACAGACATCGACGACGCGATCTCGATTCGAGCTGGGCTTCATTCGCCCTATCCCATCAGCTGACTCCGGACTATCAGCAGAGGCGGTGAAGGCTTTCCAGGCCATGGGTACGCTCGACTGATTGGGAATCACAAACATTCGCATCCAACGTCCGAGAACGCGCAGGGTGTTGACTGTGTTGAAGGACTGAGAACCTCCGTTCACTTGGGCCACTGCCAGCGTCCGCCCTTGTGTCGGCCGAACGCTGCCGGTGGACAGCGGGATCCAGTCTATTTGGTTCTTGAAAGCTGCTGTGATGATACCGTGCTGTGGCAAAGCTCCTGTCAGTGCTGAAGTTCCCAGTTCCCTACCAGATATGCGGTGTTTGCGCTGACCTGTTCAGGACTGACCCAGACATGTCCATCTCTGAGACGGGCAGCTGCGAATCAGTGGAGGTACAGCTACTGCAGACCAGACGATAGTCTTAACGCACGACCAAATTGACAAATCGCGAAGTTCCTGCACAATATCAGGCACCGGCTGTCGATCATGCTTCAATGGCAACCAGGATGGATCAAAGACTCGTACTTCTGCTCCCATTCTCTGCGTGTCAATGTCGGAGAAGTCTCTATCAGCCATTGATCAGAGAATGATTTGACTCGGATGTACTGACCTCTAGAAGGCGAGCCATTTCGAAAGCTAGAAGTCGGGAATAGGAAGTCTCCCTCAAACTGCCATAGAGAACCAGGAACCGCAAGGGCGTAGGCTGGCTCTTGCATAAAGCCGTCGCCGTGTCCAGCTCGACTTGTTCGATCCAGTCATTGAAAGCCGCCTCTTTCGATAAGCGGTATGCGTGGTACTCTGACTTGTCTGGCGGCGGAATGAAATCTTGGGGCGTCGATCCGGTCGCTTCGTGCGCTTGAATCGTACCCGAACCAGTTGTTTGGAATGCGCTGTTGCTGGGGAGAGGGCTTGGTGCCATGGTTATCTTCTGCCGACGCAAAATGACGGGATTGGGGGATCTTGAGCTCGCTACAAGGAACTTTCGCGCGTGTGGGTGAAGTGAGTGAGATCTCGACAAACTTGAAGAGATATTCCTCTGCCGGCAGAGCGAGGCCTGATACTGTCTTGCAGGTAGAGACAAGGCGCGGCGCATCCGTGCGCGCTCTCAGTATGAGCAGTCTTGCCTGACCTGATTATGACGATGTCTGAGACGGTGTGCGATAGAAGAAAAGCCATTGCAGCTCTGCTCGAATGCGGTTTCCGGCACGTGAAGCAAGCAGCTCAAATCTGAGACATTCGACGCCACCAAATGTTCCCTTTCCACTGGCCGGGCTGAACATGCACATGAACGTGCTGAATGCTGAAGGTGCTGTTCTGTACCTGCTTGACGCGCATGCAGTCTTGCATTGCCTGGACACGAGACCCGATCACGTCTAGTACGGTAGGGAGCAATTCAGACGATGAAGTTCTCACGCTGTCTTGGTCTCAATTCGCATTGAAGCAAGGGCACGCCATTGGCGTGCCAGTCTCAATCTCATATTGCAAGCCATGTCGGCTGTCGACTTACCTCCTACAGCCATGATCACGGCACCTAGACTGAGGGATCTGCGGCGGCCGATCTTCTCGCCAATGACGAAAGTCAGGATTGCACTGTGTATGAAGTTATGTCAGTAGCTGCCCTTTGAACAGGACGACCAAGAAGAACTTACCCTACGGCGCATCCTACTTCGTATATGCTGACGATGGTGGAGAGGACGTCTGCATTTGGGTTATCGAAGGCTCTGTTCCAGCCAGTCGTCTGAGTGAGACCGCCGATGACACCTGCAATGGAGTGTGAGCTTTGTGTGCCGCATGCGATACATAGCAAGAGCCCTTCCGAACTGCACTGACCATTGTCATAGCCGATGAGACAGAATGACAGCGCTGTGAGGGAAGATATAGCCAACAGCAGAGGAGTGCCTTCGAGGACCATGATTGCCAATTTGTCAGTGTGCCTGTGCAGTAGAAGAAGGGAGCAAGAGCCGC
The DNA here is from genome assembly GCA_003351005.1 of Cystobasidiaceae sp. HBUAS51001. Lineage (NCBI taxonomy): Eukaryota > Fungi > Basidiomycota > Cystobasidiomycetes > Cystobasidiales > Cystobasidiaceae > Cystobasidiaceae sp. HBUAS51001. The sequence goes on from QOZY01000057.1 coordinate 203,917, forward strand.
AGCCCGAAAGCAGTGATGGGCTTTAAGAACTTTTCCGCCCTTCATCGCATCGACGCGTGGGTCGATGCAAGCCGTCCAGCTACGGCTCTCAAAGGCTCTCATCGGGGACGCGCAGTCAGGTAGTACCGAGGCAGTAATAGAGTATGTTCTGGACCTGCACGCCTTGGGCAGAGCTCACCTAATAGCGGTCGGTCAGGAGGAGAGCTGCGGTCAGGGGGCCTCGCCGCGGAGCCCCAAAAAACGCGGGGACGGGAAGATGTGCTGACAGCTATCCTATCTTTGGAATTGCGAGGTCGGAGAGAATATTAATACAGCAGAAACGCCTGGCTTCGGACGTAACTTGTACGTACGTATATTCTTACTGTAGCACTCAACAACAAGCGGGATCCTACGGCACTTTGCGGCACTCTGCGGCATTCGACGGGCCTTTCATTTCTAGGACGAGTCTGCCATTTACGCGAGTTTTTTCTATGGCTAACACAGCCAAACAGCGGACATCACCGCTTCCCTGGGCACTAAATCGCTGTTCGGCACCATTCGAGGCTCTTGCGGTGTGATCAGGAGGACATTCTGGTAGTGCTTGTCTGCCTGCATGGTGAAGCTCATGTCCTGGACTACCGTGTCTGTGAGTCCGCAATCGAGCTGGTGGCCATGTCTGTGATTGACTCGAAAGGCGACAATACACGACCAGGCCGTGGACGCTAGGCAGCACGCGGTGCTGCCCCACCCATTTAGTCGCGAGGCTGCAGCGGGTGTCTCTGGCTTACCGCATATTTCCAAAGATGCAGTCTTCTTGTCGTACTCCTCCGACTTTCGAAATGTGCTGGGTCCTGAACCAGCGCTCAAGCTCGTAGCCGAGGAGGAGTGGGACCGCTTTCATGAAGCAGGCGTCTACAATCCTCAACGTCAGTCCATACTGGTGACGAGCAATCGCATCCTTGCGAACAACGGGCAGCAGCGAATCAGCGTGACCGAGTTGTCACTCACAGACCCACCAAAATGCATTGATGTGCCACCGTCGCATCATGGCTTGGTCATGGCAAATGGCGGAACCAACTTCAAGGAAGGCTACCTATTTTGTGACCAGGGCGACGCCAGTGGCAGCCCAAGCTCGTTGGTCTACGTCGTTGCTCAATCATCGGGCTGGCGGTACGAAAGCATCATCAACAATTACCATGGCCGGCAGTTCAACTCGCTCAACGATGTCGTGGTGCATTCAGACGGATCTGTTTGGTTCACTGATCCAGATTGTAAGCGAATGGATTGCCCTTGGAAATAGTGAGATCCACTAAGGCCAAAGTGACATCAACAGACGGATCAGAACAAGCTTTCAAAGGCAAGCCGCAACTGCCCAACCAGATCTACCGTTTCGATCCAGCAAGTTCAGACATACGAGTCGTGGAGACAGGCGTCGAGAAGTGCAATGGCATACTCTTCTCACCCGATTTCAGAACGTGCTACATCAGCGACACTGCCTTCATCAAAGGCACTGGAGAGTGTGACGCGCGGAAAGGAGGGCACATGTGAGCGCAATTGCAAGTCGACTGGGTAGTCTCTCGCTTACGCAGGCCAAAAGCTATGCATACGATGTCGCGTACAAGCCCGACGGCACATCCTATGGCCTTCAAAACAAACGTGTCTTTGCCTTTACAGATGCGGGAGCTCCAGACGGCATGAAATGTGACACTGAAGGCAATGTATACGCTGGCTGCTTCGACGGAGTGCATGTAAGCGATTCAGACGGTTCACATTGTCATATGCTGATATTGCTTCGACCAAGGTATGGTCACAGTACGGTGACCTTCTCGGCAAGATTGTACTTCCTAATGGCGATGGATGTGCAAATCTCGTGTTTGGCCCGCCCGGTCGACTCTTTATCTTTAGCGAAAAGCGTCTCTATGAAGCGCGGATTGCCGCTTCGGGCGTACTTGTACCGCCCTAGGGGGAAGCGCCTCCGCGAGTATACTGCGTAAAAGCCGAATTGTGCGAGAGTGTGGAGGGTTGCAGTGACTGCAACAAGGTCGATAGCCAGGCCAGTCGTATCATATCATTGCTTTGGTGCTGTTATTGCCGTTTCTGATGTTCAAACAATTCCTGGGAGGAGCGAGCGACAGCTTTAAGCACGCCTTCTGAAAAAGCTTAGAACGGCTCGGCCTTACTTTCAGACCCGCTTGGGCTTGTGCTGCTTCCTTCTCGAGGTACTGTGAAGGAAGTAATCGAGTGCATGAGCATTGCCAGTGTTTCCGAGTACTGTACTCTTCTGAAGCGACCGTCGTACGGGTGCCAAATGGAATTGAGTCCACAACGCACCGTTAGTTTCTTTGTCAGGCTCGCAATGTCGTCATTGACCTCCTTCTCCTTTGCTGTCATTTGCGCCAGCGTGTCCTTCAATGACTCTTGCATGAACCTGTTAGGGTTGGTTGTGTGGATGCGTCCCAGTCGATCAGCTCGTTGCACGTACCAGCAGGGTGAACAGCAAATTGCTGCATTCAAAAAAGACTCTACGTACATCTTGCCGACGCCTCTGTAAACCTTTTCGCCAGCCTTGTCCTCATCAACGCTGGCAACCTCGTTGCGCGTGATCTGCAGCAGCTTCTTTTCGCGCTCTCGCGAGCTGATCATGCCCCGTGTGCTCGCTATCGCACGCGAAGAGGTGATGGCTTGCGTCTGCAGCTCTTGTAGCACGCGCCGCAGCGCGTCGTCTGGCATCGACATGGCGGTCGTCGGTATCGTCGAGAGTTGGACGGATTTCGACACTGGGCCTTATGATGGGCTGCAGGTCATGCTCGTGATACAAGTGGCAAACATGCAGGATGAACGTGTAGAGGACACGATAAAGCGATGCAAGCGAAGACAATGTACGCAAACGTCCTGGATGGCTCCTCCTTCCATTGAGTTCCTTGTACACCCACGCTGCACTGAGGACACGTCTGACCAAGAAAAAGCTAGATGTACATCGTCTTTCTCGGACAAGATGAATGATGATACAGCGAAAACTATTAGGTGCGTGGGCTGCAATTTGGCCAAGATAGGATTCGTAAAGGTATATAGATCTGCTTCTTTCGAGCTTTCGCTGGTCGCTCAGGAAGTGTGCTCATGCAGAGCTCATCGCGGGGTAAATAGGGTGCGTGATGGGTCGGGAGGTAGGCTTGCTGTACGAGGCATTGATTAACCATCGTCCAAGCTTGTTCTGTTCGTGCACACAGTCCGGCTGAGTGCTACGGCAGGCCATGCCAACCACATTCATGGCAAGGCCTCGAGGTAATTGCTGTATAGGCGCGAGAGAGAGAGAGCAAGAGACAGCTTGTCAGGTATCTCTTCGAATCACGGACCGAAATCAGAGTCCAACAGAGAAACATACCTTGGCACGATTCCCTCTTGACCATCGTGTTTTCTCGCATTGAACCACTTTCCAGAATTATCCAAAATCTCCAAAATCTCTCCCTTGACAAACGAAATTTCATTCGGGTCATCTGGCGAAGCTGTGTAGCTGAATGAAGCTTTCATCTTGAAGGGTACTGTTGTGGACCCTGCTCCTCCTGCCGCGCCCGCAGCTGATGCTGTGGCAGCGCTCGTATCCTTGGCCGCTCCTCCGGCTGACATGTTGGTACTGCTCGTGCTAGCGGGCATGTCTTGCGTAGGCGCTGAAGCCGCCATTGGTGCTTGAGAAGCCAGCGATGAGCCAGTCGCGCTACCCGCTGGTCCTCCTAGATTATGCGGCGCAGACTGCGACATCTGCGCACCTCCTCCTGCGCTATACAGCTGCTGGGGTGTAGCAGCGCGACCGCCCATCGATCCTGAGTTACCACCTCCAACAGCGGGTGACATGACGATAGTCGGGGGTGCATATCCATTCGAAGACTGCATTTTCCCGCCGTACCCCGGCCCGCCGGAGCCATAAGCCCCGCTACCACCGCCGCCGCTCATGCCGCCATTCATGCTCCCTGCGCTGCCTGGCGCATGGTGGTTGTGCGAAGAGTGAAAGTCTGTAACGCTTGATTGATTGTTGGAGATTCCGAGCGCGGAAGAGGTGCGCCGTGATTGACGCATGATGCTGCGTGTGCGGTGCGGCGTCACTTCGCCGGCATAGGACGAGAAGACAAGCGCGAGCCGCGTCTCGTCATCTGCTGTGATGAAGAGCAGCCACAAGACCTGCGGGGGCGGAGTGTCGATTGTGCAAGCGGCACGGCATCATGAGTCCAGCGAAGTCGAGTCCAAGGGAGCGCATATTATCGTCACGTGTCGCACAACGTGCAGCGTGCATGCAGGGTCGCAGGTAGAGCATGCATAGAGGGAGTGAATCACAAGTACGGGCGTCAGTCTAGGTCTTTGTCGCACAGAACAGACTTTTCAGGAGTTCTCGACGAAAGCGTCACGAGCGTCCGGCTCGCTTCCTTCTAGCACTCTTGCCCTCGCTCTCTGGCGGGCACTTGCGATTTTCTGAACCCCTGTAGGCCCGTCACGGCCGTCGAGGCTTGCCTGCAAGAGCTAGCAGCGCTGGCAGGTGCGAGAGTAGAGGCCTGGGCAAGGAGACATAAGAGATGGACATACGCACATTGACGATAGCTAGCAATAGCCATCCAGCACCGATTGCGGTCTGAGAGGATATCGGGCCAAAGATGCCTTGGTTGACGCCGATGACGGAGAAGACGACGAGAATTGAGATGAAGGCGGTGAGCTGCGTGTGTGCAGTGTTGCATATTATATTGTGCATTGCATGTGCGTGTTTGGGGTGGGATTTCGTGGACGAGGCGGTGCGAGCATGGCCGCGGCGTTGGGTGGTGACCAGCAGAACGCGGGTCAGCGCAGGGCGTGCATTGCGGGATACCAGAGACAATAGTCGAGCGCACCTGGAACCTATAGATTTCTAGAGTGCCCCTTGCGAGTACCCAGAAGAGGGTGAGTATGACTGCCAGTTGAAGGAATATAGCTGCGAGGCAATTGTCAGTCAGCATCATGCTGTCTGCACGCAGCCGGGTGTCGCTGCGCATGCCCCCCAGCAATGTCCTGCGGACACGCATAGCAAGCAATGCACAATGACATGAAGCATGAGGAGAACCCACCAAACCACGATACGCCGACAGCGGAGCCAGAGCCACCTGCGCGGTCATACTTGCTCTCAAAGATGATCTGGCCGATGAATGCAGTCCACCAGCCTACGATGGCGAGGAGGAAAGTGACTGCGACTGGGACGTTTGAGAGGCTGCATGCGAGCACATGGATGTTGATTGTCAGATTGTGTTTGCTGTTGCCGTGTTCGTCCTTTGCTTGCCCACGCCTCTCTCTCCCTGCCCCTGCTCGCTATGGAATGCAATGCACGAGTTTTGGGCAGACTCGCGCCTCGTGCATAGTTGCGAGACAGGGCGAGCTCGAAAGAGGCGCGACGATGTAGACGATTCAAGCACGCTCACACGCCCATGATGTCCATCCCGCCTGCTACTTGCTGTCTGCGAGCCATGTTTCGACTATTCCGTGTGTATTTGACGCAAGTTGGCTGTTTGTTGCCTTGACGCGTCTCTTGTGGCAGAGTGGGATGAGCTTGGTGCACGCAGAGGTGGGTTTGAGAACCGCCGCTGCTTGCTGTACGGCAAGTGCAGAGCAGTACAGCACTGCGCTTGACCTCGCTTGGTGTCTTTTGTTCGCTGTCTTGTTGGTGGTCCGGAAGAGGCAGACGTCGAGCAAACACGCTGGACAGCGAGCAATAGCGGGCGATCGAGCAGGACAGCGAAGGAGGGTGGAAATGCACGACAGGCCTGCACTGTGACGACCAGCGTTGAGTGATTCCGTCTGTCCTGCATCCGCTTGCCTGGCGTGGATACTGGGCTATCATACTCTGGCTGCTTGGAACTCGCAAATTCTCGTCGCAACCCTGCGCAAATCCATGACGCAGACGACGGCGAGCACAACTGCAGGCAGGACGGACAGCAGCAGCACCACAGCGAGTACACTGCGGTAGCGTTAAAAAGACAATGGGCAAGCAGAAACCCTCGTCCTCGTCGACCCCGTCTAGCGGACCCAGCAGCGCCAATGCGCCCTCCAACGCCGACCCGTTTGGCGGATCAGGAGCACCCAAGAAGCGCACAAAGACTGTGTACGCAAAGTCTGGCAACGCTGGTAACAGCGGGACTGGAGTGCCCCCCAACTCTACTGCTGCAAGAGCACAGCAGGCTATTGAGGAAGGCAGACCGCCGCCCTTGTTTCCTGTGGGTGAGTGAAGCCGTAACTTTTTGTTAGATGTGGCCACTGGTGTTTAAGAACAACTGGCATCCCGTCTGTGACACAAGGGCCTATCTAATTGTCATCCCTGACCCTTTCATCTCATGCAATCGTATCCCAGGCTACAAGACACCCCTCAGTCTGCTGAACGAACGGTGCCAGAAGAATGGGTGGCAAAAACCAGATCTGCAACCTGTGAGCAGGTATTCCGTTCACATTCAATTTTCAACTGGCTCACTGGAAACTTGTCGCTCGCAACTCCACTATTATTCATTTCTGTCCTGTGTGCATGTATGTCAGTTCAAAACGCCAGGCGGCGGGCACTGTTGCGTTATTCGCCTGTCCCGACAAGATCCCAAAACAGGTCTCGAAACAGTCACTTTACGGCCCCCAGTTTCCTCGCTCGAATCCAGCATCGCACTCGACAAGCCTACCTCTCTCGAAGCAAAACACTGGGGCGCAGTGTACGCCCTACATCGATTCTGCTCAAATTTGCAAATGAGCATGGTTTTACCACCTCAGTGTCGGGACTATTGGTCCGCTCTACAAGCTGATAAAAAAGCAGTGCTTGACAAGAACAAGCATAGCAAGTGGATGTGGGATGAGAACCCATTTGAAGCTCAACGGGAGCAAAAAGCAAGAATGGAAGCGATAAGTGCGAATCGAAATGCTGCTGGTGGTGCTACCGGACAAGGGAGCGGACCGAGTTCTGCGGCTACTTCTGGAAGGAACACGCCTGTGCCAGGTGCTCCAGTTGGCGGTAAAAGCGGACCAGGATTGGGCAAAGATACTCCAGAAGTCAGGATGAGCATCGAGATGCGAAGGATGGTACAAGAGACCATTCGTCGGATGCGCGGACAGCGGCCACCTGTAGTGCCAGAAGACGAGACGATAGCTACAAAACAGACTCTGGTCATATCGGACAGGGACAGGCGACGCGTGCTGGACAATCTGCAGAGCTTGGGTTACAGAAAGGGACACATTGAATCGGCGCTCAAATACTTGCAATCTCCGCTGGCAGCGTATGATCCGCTGCTCGAAGGCCTGTCCGCTGAAACGCTCGAGGAGAGCGTCTTGGAGTATTTGCAGGTCATTCTGGCGGAAGAAGAACTGCCTGGCCATCATGCTAGCTCATCAACGGCAATTTCAAACGGCACGCACGCAAACGCCCATTCACACGGATATCAAGGCGCCCCTGGGGCCAATGTGCGCATCACAAAGCGACATGACAAAGACACCAGCTTAGCGCGCAGCTGGCTTGTTGAGAAGATAATGAAGCAGGCAGGGTACCCTGAAGATGTGGCGCGAGAAGCAGTCGAAGCAACACATGGCTCGGAGGGCGAGGCTGTTGCGTATTTGAGCAAAAAACTCGCTGGATGGCCAGAACCCACGGCTTCTCTACCGACAGAGTTTGATGCGGCAGAAGTGCAGAGCAAGCTAGAGACGGAGATTGAAGCGCTTGAAAGTCTCCTCGGAAGCAAGGTTCAGCGCAACCCTGGGCACCTCGATATACGCATCCTGGCCTCAAATAGTCAATCGACTAGCAAAGCTTCTAAATCTCACGCACTAACACCGCCAATTGTTCTTCGCGTGCTGTTGCACCAGTCTTCGCGATATCCTTCACCCTCTGATACATCATCAAGCTCGGACAGCTCTCTGGCAATCCCGACGTTTTATCTGGCGGATGCGCCTCACTCTAGCGTTCCGCCATATATTCGTCTGCATCTTACCATTGTGCTGATGCAGCGGATTACCTCCGCTTGGCGCGACATCATTGAAGCAGGCGAAGGCGGCATTATCTATGAGATGGTCACGCACCTGCAAGAAACGCTCGAACAGGTGTATCACCACCCACCGCCGTCTCAAGAGGTGCTTCGCAATCTCAAAGCTGGAGATGAGGCACATCTAGCAGAAGGCGTGGACAGGCTACGTCTAGGCCGTGGGAAGAACGGGCCTCGCCGAGGAGGGAACCGTCAGGATGGGGCACATAGGCCGCCGGCTGGCGACAGTGCGAGCCTGAGCAAGCAATACGAAAGCCTACAACAGCGATCTGAATATAAAGCTCTCCTTGCAAAACGACAAAGCCTGCCCGCGTTCCAATCCCGTGCTGCGCTCATCGATCTAATCTCTTCAAACAGGGTCGTCATCGTCTCCGGGGCCACAGGATCCGGAAAGACAACTCAAGTGCCCACATATGTGCTTGAGGACGCAATAGCAAGCATGAAAGGTACAGACGTCAATATGGTCATCACACAGCCTAGGCGGATCTCAGCTATTGGCGTCGCTAGCAGAGTCGCGCAGGAGAGATGTGAGGAAGTCGGTAAAGATGGAAGCCTTGTGGGATATGCCATCAGAGGAGAGCGAAAAGCATCGAAAGAGTGCAGGATGCTCTTTTGTACGACGGGTATCTGTAAGCTTTTTGGAAATTTCTCCCGCGAGCTGTGAATATGATCAGTCAGCTCAGAGATACTATTCACTTAGTGCTTCAGCGGCTCTCGCGAGGTGGCGATCCCAACCTAGACAACATCTCGCACGTCTTTGTCGACGAGGTAAATCTGTCTATCCTCCGGGATGTCGAGATCTATTACTGATGTGCCGTGGATGCATACAGGTCCATGAAAGATCGCTCGACTCGGATTTCTTGCTTCTTGTCCTAAAGGAGATGCTAGCTCGCAACGAGAGGATCAAGGTCGTGTTGGTGAGTGATACAGCTCTGCAGGGGGAATCCAGCGCTCTGAACTGATCCGCGTATATATCAGATGAGTGCTACCGCCGACTCGAATCGCTTTTCTGCGTATTTCAACAATGCTCCGTGCATCGAAATCCCAGGCCAGACATTTCCTGTCGAAGATCTGTACCTCGAAGACGTCATCCAAACGACACGCTACAAGGCACCGTCCACCAAAGCGTCGCGAACGTATACAGATGAAGAGAATGCTTCTATCCGAAGTTCACTTGTCCGACAAGGCATTCCGGACGCGGACCTTATCAGCACGCTCGGCATGCTCATCAGAGCAGAGAAAATGGACTTTGACCTTATCGCTGCAGCAGTCCGGCACATAGACGAACAGTACGATACCAGCGAGGCAATCCTCGTCTTTGTCACAGGTGAGCTGACGGTGCAATACAGCACAGTCTGATGGCACCGACTGAAGGCTGTCCATACAGGTGTTGCCGAAATCATGCAGACGATACGAGCGATAGAGCGGGCTACATCGTCCAGTAGAGTAGCGGTCCTGCCCTTGCACGCAAATTTGACCAACGCAGACCAAGCAAAGATTTTCCGTCCACCTGCAGGCGGTCGTCGCAAAGTAATAGTCAGCACTAACGTGGCCGAGACGAGCATCACAGTCGACGATGTCGTGCACGTCATCGATAGCGGCCGTGTCAAAGAAACGCGCTTCGAGCCTACAAGCGGAGTACAACGGCTCGTCGAGGATTGGAATTCGCTCGCTGGATCGAGACAGCGGCGTGGACGGGCCGGTCGCACAAAGCCGGGCCACTGCTGGAGGCTGTATGCGAGATGGCAGGAAGAAAACGTCATTCCGCGATATACGACTCCGGAAATTTTGCGTACGCCGTTGGCTAGCTTGGTGCTCCAGGTCAAGGCACTGCGGGGTCAGGAAGATGTGCTCAGATTTTTGGGCAATGCGCTGGATGCACCAGACGTCAGAGCCATTCAGGAAGCACTCGATACGCTCACGACACTTGGCGCTATAGAAGATTCTTCACCCACTGATGGCACTGCAAGCAACGCCAGCAGTACGGCAAAGCTCACCCCGCTTGGACAGAACTTGGCCTTGCTGCCGCTAGACCTTCGTCTTGGCAAGGTGAGTCGACGACTCCTTCACTTCGCCTGTATCATCTTCTGATCCAGCATGACATCCTTAATAATCCGCAGATGCTTATCCTTGCATCCATTTTCGACTGCCTCGAGCCAATGCTCTACATCTGCGCTGGCCTTTCTACGAAGCCATTGTTTGCATCCTCGCTGGAAACACGAGATGCAGCCGCATCCGCGCGGAAACGTTTCTCAAGCGGACATTCGGACTTGCTCACGGATCTGAACGCCATGCGCGCGATCCTAGAATTGCAAGATACCGCAGGTGGAAGTACCAAAGTGCGTCGGTTCTGCGAAGAGAATTTTATTTCACAAGCGGCATGGAGGGAAATCTTGTCGCTGCGCTCGGACTTTGTATCGGCTCTCAAAAGCGCCGGATTTCCAGTCAAACTCGGCCATGCAACGACGAGTCCGGGAGGCAACAAGATGCGGGAATCCGTCGATGAGAACTTGCTCAAAGCTATCGTGTATGCGGGCACTGCGAAAGCTGTCCGCATCAAGCTGCCTCAGGTCAAGTACGAAGCTACGATTGGAGGGACGACCCAGTTGGAGCATGAGGCGAAGGAAGTGCGCTTCTTTGATGGAGACGAGGGTGAGTCGGGGTAGTACCGCAAAAATTCCGTTTGTCCTTCGCAATTGACCACAACGTCTTGTCATCGTGCGCTTCTTGTTCTTCTGCCGCTGCTGCTATCCCGTCTCATGATAATACAACAGGCCGCGTCTTCCTTCACCCATCTTCGATCCTTTTCAGCGAATCAAAGCTCTCCAACGGCTACCTGACCTACTTCTCCAAATCAATCACCTCGAAACCTTTCCTGCGAGACGCGAGCGAGCTCTCTCTTTATGCTCTTCTACTCTTCGGGCGCGAGCTGCGCGCAGACGCATATCACGGGGGCTTGACTGTACAAAACGGCAACGCGTTGAAATCGACTGGAGACACTGCTACTGATGGTACAGTGAAGAATGCCACGGACACGACCGTCAAAGACGACGGGAAGGGTGGACTTGCGAGGAGCGGAGGCAAGATTCATTTGCGCGCGCCTCCAAGAACTTCGGTGCTTATCAATGAGCTACGTCGGCTTATGGACTTGGAGCTCCAAAAAATCATCGACGCGCCGGAGCTGCTCAGCGGTACGTTTGCTCGCTTCCGACCCAAACGCACCGATTGGCCCAGAGGGGCAAGGGCGACTCAGTCGTTCCTAGTGACTGACATCCATTGCCTTGGCTCCTTTATTCGATGTCGAACAGAGGGAGTAAGTCCCGTGATCCAGACAATGACGACTCTCCTGCAACGTAACGGATCCTGAAAAAAGCTACGAGGTCGATGATTTCAAATCCATTTATGCTTGCTCTCAGGGTCATACATCACTACTCGGCCACACTCAGGCCGCCATCGATGACTAGCATGTGCCCATTGATGTAGCTCGCAGCTGGCGACAGCAAGAACATGATACCGTTGGCGAGCTCGGAAGGGTTGCCTGGCCTGCCCATGGGGTTTCGTTCCAAATGCTTGGCGAAAACACCTTGGTCGATAAAGTCGGAATTGCGGGGCGTTCTGACAGCTGGTAGCACAAAACCTAGTCAGTCAGGTGTGGAACATCAAGGTCGATACAAGCTCATACTAACGTCCACCGGGTGCCACGGCATTCACTCGTATGTGTCCTCTAGACTGCACAGCCAGGTTCTTCGTAAACCCAACAATCGCTGCCTTGGCCGCACAGTACCATTCTCCGCCTTTGAGGCCTGAGAAATATGGATGGCTGCAGTCAGCTTGGCTGCTTGCATTGCTACTATCGTGCGACTCCCGTGTGCCATCTTGTATGATATCACGACTCACTGCCAGCAAAGATTGGTCCGACCACTGAAGCGATATTAACAATGCTAGCTCCCTGAGCAGGTTGTGATTCCAAGAGAGCCGTAGTAGGATAATGAATCATCTTCATCGCTGCATCGCACATCTCCAGAAATCCGCTCGTCTTTCCGATAGCGACTGGTCCGGCATTGTTGACGAGACAGTGCGGCTTGCCAATTTCGCTCGTGGTCTGATTGAATGCACGATTGACGCTTGCTTCGCTACTCAAGTCGCAAATAATTGGATGGAGGCTCTCGTTCAAGCCTTTACTTTCGGCCTCTTTGAGCAGCCGAGCGAGGCCGGCCTCGCTGACGTCCCAAGCAGCCACGCGATAGCCTTGAGATGCTGCAAGGAGAGCTGTTGCCAGTCCTATGCCGGACCCTGGAGTTATGGAATGCGAGAACCAGTGTAAGCCTAACTGTGGCCTTGCAGTTTCGTAAGGTTTCGAAGCTAGCAGTTCCAATGCCCCACCTGCTCCAGTGATGATAATCACTGTACCCGGCGCGTGCGCCCACTGCCTAGCCCACTGACAGTCTGCCATTACGTCGGTGATAGAGTGCACTGCGGTTTTGCTGCCAATGCCCTGCACCCCGTCGAAGTCGAAAATGAGTAAACGGAGGAGCACTTGCACTTGGGAAACCTAGGCCATCAAACATTTTGTAGTGAGGGTCCGGCATACCCCGGCATACTCTGCCCTCGCCTTTCCTGCTACTTCCTGCCATTGCCTGCAGCGTTCTCTTCTCCTCGCCCGTGCACCGGCTGTTGGCGGCTCAGGCTTGGTCGCACGGAAGATACAGCAGAAGCCCGCAGTACAGCAGGTCAGACGGCAAGCAGAGGCCGGACAAGCGGTACTCCCCGCTGTTTAGCGCTATTGAGGGTTCCAAACTTGCAAGCTATACTCTCCGCGCTATTTCAGATTGCATGACCTTCTGTTGTTAGTACTAAGGGGCTGCAGGCAATGCCAACCCAGAAACGCTCGCCAAGATGTGTAGGCAGCCGAAAAAGTACCTGAAATGTGCTGAGCAGGTGTAGATCTAGGAGTTACATCTTAGCCTGAGGTGCTGTGATCCAGCGCCCATCAAGCGGTCGACCTCTTAGCAAGCTATCTCTCGCAAACCCAGCTTCGACAGGCGCGAACAACGGCTTTCCAACTTCCTTCTTGCCATAGTCTGCAATGATCTGTTGGGCTTGAAAAGAAGCCATATAGGCGATGAATGCTTCGGCTTCGGCGGTGGTAGCCACAGGGTTGGTCAACATGTAGCAAGAATTCATCAGATTGTCATGAGATGAGGTCGGCTCAAAGTAGACCGCGATCTTGCCGAGCTTGCCTTCCATTGTCGTGTGAAGTATTGTTGACCTGTCCGTGAGCAGGTACGCACCAGCCGATGCCGCTCGTATCAACGCATCTTTAGGCCCCAATAGAGAAGTCTTAAACCAAGCTTCTTTCCCCTCCCATGGTCGAAGCGGTCCAGACTTGACCCAAAGTTCTTGCTCTTTCCACATTGTCGCTGACGCGTCCACTCTACTGTGGAAGAGACTTTGTGATTGTGCTATTTGCTGCAATGCGTCTCCAATGCTACTGCGGCCCTTGATGCCAGCTGGATCATTGTGCGGACCGGCCAGGCAAAAGTGGTCATGGAAAGCGCAACCTCTGCTTCTCGACCAGCCCTCGGATTCTGCCACTTGTTCCTGATCTCTTTCGTACGTAAAAGCCACATCGATCTCCCTGCGCAGCAAGGCCAGCTGTGTGTTGCGAGAGTGATTTTTTTTCCACTCAATCTTCCCATTCCGTTTTGTTGAACGTAACCAATCTTCCGAGAGCGCTCTGAGGAGACCAGTCGCGCCTGGCCAGGAATGAACAAGTACGAGCAAGAAATCACAGAGCAGTCAGAGGTCAGCTACCGCAGTCCGGAGGGACTAGACGGGAGCTGCACGAGCGCATTTACCAGCTCCGCCGTTCCTGCACGCCCGTGGGGTAAGTCATCGTGAGCACCACAGCATTGATGTGGATCACGAAGCGTTCATGCTCACCCGATACGAAGAATCGTCTCCCCTTGACCGTAAGTCTCGCATGCTTCGGTCTCCACTACACCGTGAGACACAATCTCCGTTCCCAGAGTGCGGTATGTACTGGCCATGCAAGGTTTTTCTGTGCGCCAAGTGCTAAAGTAGATATTCGAGACGCGCAAAGCAGCGATGACAGCTGACAGACCCGTTTTCGTATGGAACAAAGGGTGTTCAACACGGTTTACGATTTTGCCAAAGCCTGGCTGAAGACTGGTCAGTCTTGATGCCGCGATTAGCCGAGCCTTAGATGTGGTGACTAGTTGTCGCTGGCAAAGTCTGCTCGCTTTGCTACAGTAGGTAAATGGAAATCCCATGTCACATGTATCCAAATATCTCCTCAGTCCTAGTACATGTGACCCTAGCACGGCATATTGATAGAACTCTTGTTGCCACCTTCAGTAGTTCGTCGACTAGTACTGAACCTCGCACAAGCAGACCCACATCTTCTGCGATTCCTCCAGAGTGTAGCGATATACATGCCATGTCCTTTGCTGACGGTCGCGCCGCAAGCTCGGCGCCTGATTGATCTACTACTTCACGAGTTCCGCCTCCTCACCCTCATGGAATGATTGCACAGGTTTGTCGCGGAGGGTGACCGGCATCGATGATCCAACACGTCCTTCGTTCTGACCCAGCACAAATGCATCGCCGAGTTTGGTGTCCTGCATGAGGCCGATATATCAGATTGCGCCGCTATCGGTGCAACAGCAACAAATACAAGCCTCACCATCTCTTCAAGGGTCATTTTGGCCGTTCTGGAAGGACAGTTGGAACACAGCTTGTCAGCTGATCTCTTCAACAACGCAGGGCCGCACTTACTCAGGGAAAAAGCGCCAGTATACGAGAGCAGCCACAATGTCGCAAGCAACGAATACATAAAAGAACTAGGAAGTGGGAAAGGAATGAGCCTTAAAAATGCTACATACTAAAGCGAGCTTACCTTGAAGCCTATGTGTCCGAGTCCAATCGGTGATATCTGGGCGACCACTAGACCGGCGAGGTTATTGACTGATACGGACACGGACGTGCCTTTCGCTCTGATTTCAAATAAGGACCCAAGGTTCAGAAAGAATATGGTGCTTTTGTGCTCTCATCACCCACCGAATGGACATTGGCAACATCTCAGGCGGCATGAGCCATGCGATACCACTAGAAGCGAATGTGTAAATGGCAGAGTGAGACCAGGATTTCTTGTTACAACTCACCCAGGTCCCACGAAGAAGAGAGAAAAAACGAAGAACATTGCTACTTGTGCGTTGAGAGCGTTGTTGTTGACTACGGCCTTGTCTGCATACACAGCGGAAAGGACCGACTGCACCAGGACCGCAGCTCCCATCATGAGCGAGCAGATGATCAGTACGGGCTTTCGGCCAACTCGATCGATCAGAGGCATCCAGAAAAGACCATAGATGAATCCGAAAGCTCCATAGATGAGGTTAATTTTGAGGGCATCGAACGTGGAAAATCCCAACTTCTCATAGATCGTGGCTATGCAAGCGTATGAGCACAATCACTTGTCACTTTGATACAAGTAGACTCACCAGCGTAGTATTGAATGCAATTGATGCCGGTCAACTGGCCAAATATCTGGAGAAGAGCGCAAAGAATGATGCGTTTTCGATACGACTTGCGCGTGAAGACCTCCTTCCAAGTGGGTTTCACTTCCATCTTCTCTGCTTCAATCTTAGCTAGGATCTCGTTGAACTCGGCTTCAACGAAGTCCAGACCATTCGCACTCTCGTGCAGCCGCCTCAGGATGGACCTGGCTTTGTCCGGCTTGCCATGTGCAATCTGGAGGGGGGAAGGTCATCAATCTCGTTCCTCAGAGCCTCTATGAAAAGTCAGTGAGACGACTCACGAGCCAGCGTGGAGTTTCTGGCAGGAAGAAACAGACACCAACGAGAATGACTGGTGGGATTGCTTGAACAGCTAGTGGTCCACGCCTGTGTGCGAAAGAGTCAGGATACCCGATTGCGTCTTTATACTATATAAACACTCACCATTGAACAGTGGTGGTGTAATGTATACCGAATCCGTAACCGGTTGCTGTAGCGATAAAGATGGCCAATTCAATGCCCAGCTGATGCAACGTTATGGCAGTCAGTATACATGCAAACAAGTTGAGCAGCATGTGGAACTGACCATTTGAAGCATGCCAAGGGCTCCACGGATTGCAGGCGGTGCAATTTCCGAGGCGTAGACAGGGAATACGGCGGTCAGTTGACCGGCGCCAAAGCCATTCACGAGGCGACCAACAATGAGCATGGCAACCTTTGAGAAATCATAAGAGCTCTTCAGCAAGTGACTCATGCGGCATCACGATGATGGAAGGCCCTACATTGACAGCTCCCGCTTGCAGAGCACACCCAATGATGACGATGATTGAACCGACAAGCAAGCCAATGACTCGACCATACCGATCAGCCACAACAGCGCAGCCAAAGGACCCGAAGACTGCGCCAGCTGAGAAAGCGGCGACAATGCCACCGATGGCGGAAGAGGTAGGGTTATTCAAGTATGAATGGAAAGTAGGCTGGACCAGTCTAATTGCCGCGGAAAGAAGATTGCGTCAGTCTCGGACGTGCCTGTCATCGAGCAGTAACACCCACGTAGAAGATATCATGCCAACGTCAAGCCCTGGGGGATCGCAAAGATGAGCATTTGCATAGCCGCTTCAGTGAATACCTTCGCACTAACCCAAGGAGAGCGCTATCCATTTTTATAAAAGATTCAGCTTTGCACTCTGACGTTCATGCAGAGTTGAACTGTACTGACCAGAGAGTGCAGCCGCCGTTACACATCCAATGGAAGCAATTGAGAGTGGCATGTTGCCGCGCCTCAAAGGAGGTAGGTATTAGGCGCACCTGTACAGTATGTTGTTCCTGAAGGGAGTCAAGAGAGAAGCGCCTGGAAGTCGATGTGCTTCAATTGTACTCTGCAGACGGGGCCCCCTTCCCCGTCCCGCTGAACCCCAGTTCCGCTCGCCTGGAACAGCCGGAGACCCGCCCAGGATGCTACAGGCTCTTGCAGGATAACGAAGGGTGTGCAAATGACGCCGCTGTGGACCGACAAGACCCAAATTGCAACCCCTGCCATGGGGTATTTGGTTGTAGCTGAGCCATGTCCCGACTGCTGCTGCCACTCGCTGATCTTGCGTCAGGAGGATACCACAGGCCGGTGTCACATCACGCACGACTACGTTCCAGCAGCAAAAGCTTTGCAGAAAGGAAAGATGACAACAAGTACAACTCAGCTTTCGCGAACAAAGGTCGACAAGATAACTTGCAAGCCAAACGGCCATCATCAAACAAGCCGAGAGGCAGAAGGACAACCGCCACCAAAGTACAGCCAGCTGCCAGAGGTGGTGCCTGGGTATCGGTGCTCATGGAGCTACTTCAATTCGTTGAAAGCTAGCCAATCTCATGATCAGCTGGGGACGGTAAGTTCCCCCATGGGATCTCTCTTCGGGAGCCTTTTCTTTTGCGCAAAATGCATAGGCTAACCCATTTCGGTTTCGGGACTTCTGTTTGCCTTGAACGCACTTACCAAAAGCTGAATTTTCTAAGTCGAGACGTAGTACAAAGGGCTGCGCGGGAGGAGATTCGTACAGGGCAGCGCATTTGCCTGGAGTAAGCCTCATCCTGCGACCAGCCGTAATAGCTCATTTTATTCTACCATGCCTACCAGCTGACAATTTTTGCATTTGAATCAGTGTGCCATTCGATTTCTTCAGTAACGACATCAATGCATTTGGCGGCCGATCTGCACCTTTACATACTATTCATTACAGTCCAGGAGGCTCTGGATGTGAAGACAGCCTCGACTTTAACACGCAGACCTCCTCGCAGTGGGATGGACTTCGACACTTTGCTATTCGTTCGACTGGACAGTTCTATAATGGCCACACCGCGCAGGAGTTTGAGAACAAAACAGTGCTGGGAACTCATGGTGAGCCTTCAGGAGGCCTGACTCGTTTCAGCGAAGCTATCTCCCGCTGACTTACCTCTCCATAAAAGTATGGTCTGAGCTTGGCGGTATCGTCGGCAGGGGGGTGCTGGTCGACTACCATGAGTGGTGTCGCTACAACGGACAACTCGTGAGGCCAAATTCAGGCACTTCAATCAGTCTAGACGATATACGGAAGATTCTTGTACATCAAGGGACAGAAATTCGAGCGGGGGACATCTTGGTCATTCGAACAGGGTGGCTGCAATGGTACAAGGACTCTACAGTCGCCGCTCGACATCACGAGCTGTGTATCGAGCACGAACCTGGGCACCACAGCTTCATCGGCGTACAGTCCAGCCAAGCGTTTGTGGAATGGGTCTGGAACAATCGTCTCGCTGCAGTTGCAGGGGACGCAGTAGCTTTTGAGAGTACACCACCCCCAGTCGAGGGTGGGTTTGGATGGCTGCACGAGCACTTACTCGCTTGTTTGGGCTGCCCTATGGGAGAACTATGGGACCTCGAGGCGCTCGCGGAAGCATGCAAAGCGAGATCGCGCTATTCTTTTTTCTTGACATCTTCACCGCTGTATGTACCAGGCGGAGTAGCCTCTCCAGCCAATGCCATTGCCATCTTGTAATCCCCAGAAGGGCAATGCGATATCATAGATTATTTTGAGGACATTCGATAGCTATGCAAAATGATTTCTGCGCAGGTGGAAAAATTAGGGCGTCGATCTGAACTCATCTCAATCGCTTCTGACTGGGTCTGAACTCGGGTTGCTCAAGACACGTGCATCTTGAACCCTCTGAACTCAGTGGGGGTTTGACTGAAGTCCCTTATTGGACTTTTTTCACTTACTAAGGCGATTCAGACTGGATAAGACGACGTGACGATCTGCTGATGGAGACAGTCATTTGGGCAGGGAACATATTGCTCGTTCGAACAGGCTGGCTGCGATGGAACATGGGCTCTACAGGCGCCGCTCGACGTCGACATCGGGAGCACTGACTACTCTTTGCTTCTTTCGACATCTACGACCTTTCCGAGCTTGAGAAGGAGAAAGAGGGAAAGAGGCCTAGGGAGGCGGAAAGACCTGTCATTTTGAAGCAGAGCTCTTTCGGATGGCAGAAGGATTGATGGAAGAATGAATGAATACATTTCTGTGACAGATGAAGGCTATTCTACAGTAAGAGTGTCCTTGTCACGGTATCTTCATACAGTATATTCCTATTCCTAATCCTGGGTGGCAGTGGCCGACCGCTGACTGTGCTCGACTGACGCGCGTTAACTCGGAGCGAGTCGCACGCATTCGGCTCCGAGCGACGGAGATGACAGAGGGAGGAGGGGGGAGCGTACAAGCAGTACCAGTATTTCCAGTCTCTTATGCTTCTTCTCTACTTGTCTTGAAACTTCCATAGTAGCCTCTCCCACACAATTTACTCGTGTTTGTCCTCCCTTTGGCCATCTGCACGTGCCATTGTCGGGCTGGCTGGCTGACTGACCGAGCGAGTGAGTCGACTTTTGAGCAGAGCATGGACAGCTCAGGCTGGTCTGGGAATGGGGCAGCTCATCCTTGGACCAGCTGGGACATGTGAAGCGACGACGACGACAACAGCGACACTGGCTGATGGGATATGGACTCCCTCCCTCTCTTTCTCTCTCGTCCTCACAGTAGAACTAGTCGCCCTCGTCGACCGATATGTCCGAGCACCAGATCAAGGCAACGATGGACACACCAGCAACGACTGCGCCTCAGCAGCATAGCTCCATACGCCTGCTCAAGGTAGTCACCCTATCCTCTGTCCAGATCCTATGGCTCATCGTCGGTGAGTCGTCGTTCGCATCCTGACACACTGCTCGTCTGTCACCGCTGGGCCGTGGTCGCCAAAAATGGGATGATGATGATGGTGATGATGGTGATGATGGACCCCGAGCTGACAGTTGTACTCCACCCAATCCACACACACACACACACACATACCCACACTCACTGCCACAATCATACACAACATACTCACTCGCTGCGCTCGTTCGTCTGCCCGCTCAGCTGGCACTTCAGGCTTCATCGTCTCGCTCGTCGCCCTTATTCTGCCCCTGCACGTGCTGAGCAACCAGCAGCGTGCCGCACCCACTACTCGCAAAGGAGCAAGCACTCCAAGACGAACAACAAGACCCACGAGCAAAGTCGGCTCTAGATCTCCATCTAGCGTATTTGCATCTGCATTTGCGTCTGGCAAGTCGCACCTCGACACGTCGGCCTCGCAAGGTAGTTCTTCTGAAGCTTCATCATGCGCTTCATCGGTGCTCGAGACTGTTTCAGAGGCAGCAGCTAGCTCCAGCACCAGGGGCAGCAGCAGCAGCAGCCAATTGATAAATCGTCAACCATCAGCAATAGTCAATGAGTTAAGCAATATCGGCCATAGTACAATCGATGCATGCAACAACAAGTCAAGAACAGGCAAGGCGTGCAAAAAGTGCACATTTTGCAAGCGATTGGCCGTTTTAAAGTCTACAACAAAGCGGAAATCTTCATCTTCTTCGACAGTTCTCGATAAGCAAGATCTTGACGACGTTTCTGCCGTCACACAAAGCAATAATCTACAACTTGGACAGTCTGTTGTCCCCAAGAATGGACACTCTGCGAGCAGCAGCAGCAGCAGCAGCAACAACAACAACAGTAGCAGCGGGGTCGCTAGGACTTCGCTGGATTATACAGTCAGTATATTTACGTTTGGAATTGTGCCTCTACATCGCAAAACGTCAAACCCGAGCGGCAGCAATAATGCCAATTCAAAAGCCAGCACCAGCAGCACAATTCCCACCAAATTCCTTGGTACTGAAACAGAACAAGGCTGCGAAACGACGACGACTATCGAGGCTGGTTCTGCCGATGCGAGCAGTGAAGGAGTAGTATTGGCATGCAATAAGGCCATGCCTCAGCCTTCTCGTCCGGGTAGCGGATTTCGCCTCTCTAGGCTGTTTTCGCATTCACATTCTCATTCGTCTTCACATTCCTCTTCAGGCTCGGCATCAGGTTCATCGGCTTCACCCACCGCACTTGTCGCATTCCCAGGCTCAGACACTGCAAACATCGATCTTGCAGCATCTGAAATAAATGTGCCCTCGAGACCGACGCACATCTCATCCTCTCGCCGGCTATCGACGCGCATCGTGGAGGGTTTTAGATCTTCCAGTGCTTCAAGACGAGCAGTCAGCGAAACTGAAGCTCAATTGCTGGCTTCTACTGCTTCTGCGTCGTTAGTCGACGTCCCAATCAGACAGAGGAATAGCATTGATGAACCGCCTCGAACGCCGAGGATTGGCTCTTCTTCATCCTCTCATGGCCGTTCAGCATCGACGTCGACGCCTCCTCCGACACTCTCTTTCTCCTCTTCCTCGTCTTCGTCCTCCTCGTCGTCATCACCGGCCGGAACGACGACCCCAACAGCGTCCAAGAATACCGCCGCCTCTAGTCCGCTCCGACGTTCATTCTTTGGGTCGTCTCCTATTCGAAATTCACCCTCATCGGTGAAGCCACCTGCGCCTCGTAGAGCAGCAAGCGAGACGTACCCACAAATTCAAACTTATTTCTCCCTTGTCAGTCCTTCGCGCAAGGCTCGCTCGTCTGCAAAGACGCACAATACAAATGGTAGCAATGTCGCCGGAGTCGAAGATTGCCGACATGCTGGCGATGACGGACATGCGCATACCATGCAGCTCCCACTGCAAAGACCACAGAGGATGAATCGACACATGACCATGTCTGCTATGCGCGCTGGACACGTGCCTGCCGCTACTTTGGCTACGAGCATTCAGCAGCAACAACACTCTCTCAAAGCACCCACCATGTCCCGCTCACTTTCAGATTCTTCAACCGCTTCGTCGTCTTCGGGCTTGTCGACTGGGTCATCTGGAGCAGTGTCGCTATCGTCAATGCACCAAGTCGCACTGGCCTCTGCGACAGCAGCAGTTGTACCATCTGCAATTTCAGCAACAACAACAACAAGTGGATCTGCTGCTATTACTGATGGGAATGCAGGAATAGTCTCAGCAGGCAACAAGATTAAGAATTATCATCCATTCTCGCACGTCGATTATCGAAGATCTACACTTGATCTTTCTGGAAAATCCGAGCTCAGCTTGTCGTTGCATTTTGGAGACTTGGAGCCGGCGGTTGTGTGAATTTCATTTCTTTTTCGAGAGGCGGCGGAGCGAGTTGGGGGAACCATGTTAGGGGTTGAGAGGCCATTCCTGGAGGAGGCCAGAAATTGACGGTGCAGCAGTGTGCAATATGTTTAAATTTGTATCTTTTCGCGTTTCTTGCTTTTCGCTAGTTTGTCCTTTGATTCTGCAGTGTATGGTGTCCAGCCGGCAGGAAATAGAGAGTCGCTTGCAGATAGCGTGAACTTGAGAGGGTGTTGGTTGGCCTTTTCCCATTGCGCTGACGTTCCTGTAACTGTAGTTTCCTTGTCAGCCTTTCAGTGTAGACAACTGCTCAGTAGAAATGGAAAAAGGACAGGAGCAAACCTGTGTTAGGGATTAGGGATAAAATCAACCATTGAATGCAGTCCAAACAGCGGTACTGTCTATGTTCCATCAGTCAAGACTTGCCCAAGTGCCATTACAGTAGCTCTTTCCTTGCTTGCTTCCGCCGAGCTTTCAGTTGCGCGATTTCGGGTTTCTGAGAGCCCGGCGGGCGCGTAAAATGTATGACGTGCTAGACGTCTTCAAGTTCCAGGCAGACTCGTCGAGCCTCAGCCAGTAGGGCATATAGTGATGGTACAGAGTGACAGTCTCTGATGTGTGTACTGTGCGTGTGTTGCATGTCGAGTGCGCGCGTGTCCGAGGACGGGGAGGATGGCAGCATCGTCATTGTGAATGGCCTGATCGGGGCAGAACGACGAAAGACAAAGCAAAGTCAACAACCCACGACTCTGGCAGCAGTCCAACACGGTACAGTACACGCAAGCACACGGTCACCCAGCATCTACTAGCACCATCATGGCCCAGACACTCGCACTCGCGCAATGGTGACGGACCGCTGCTTTCAAGGTACTGCGTGCTGGGAAGCAACGCGCCCCGGGTCTTGCAGCTCCCATTTCACGCCGCTATAAATCTGACAGGAACGAGCAACGTCGTGTCGCAGGCAACAGCAGCTCAGTCTGAACGTGACGTGACGTGATCCACGACTCGCTAGCACGCCTGCATACATGCGCATCCTGGATGGCGGTGCAGGAGCCCGACTGTGTAGCAGTGCGAGCAACAGCGACGTGATCCAGGACAGTCATCATCATCAACATCATCAACACACCGTGTCGAGTGCGATAATGGCAAACAGCTCGGATCAAGCAGGTCCATCTAGTGCGGGCAAGCGTGCAAGTCTGTCGTCATTCGCTGCGTGGCTCGCTCCGTCACTGTCCATGCCCTCGCTGGCTTCGTCCTCCACGCCGCAAGCGTCCGCCTCCACGTCGATGAACACGAAATCACAGCAGCAACTACCGAGCAACCGCACGACGAGCGTTCCGGACCCTCAATCATCGACCAGAGACGCAGAACCAGTCAATGCTCCGAGTCTGGATAATCTCGCTGGTCGCGTTACTGGTGCGCGACATGCGAGCGGCGACGACAATCACGGCGATCAGCGGGCGCATGCGTTTGCAGCTCGTGTGCGCTCCCTTGACGGGATAGACGCATTCACTCAAGGGATGGGAGGAGCTGTGGTGGGAAACGAAGATGCTTCACCAGCAAGTGCACAACGGCGGGATATTGTAGATCCAGCAACACGACTACCGACGAGCGCCTCTAGTACGTCCCGCGCCACTGCCTCCTTGCCCAAGCCCTCCCAACCATCGCCATTGTCAACACTACCACATGCTACCGCACCACAAGGTCAATCAGAACAACAACAACAATCCCGCACTCCCCGCCGACCACCAAGCACCCGAAACTTGTCTGCCCTTTTAAAGCCATTCGATCCTTCTCATCCATCAAATGTAGACTCGACATCGGGAAGGATCAGAATACCAGCTTCAAGTCGTGCTGGTGCTGATATTGCAGAACAGAAAACTGTAAATCAGATTGGAATCATGGAGAGTTGGAAATATTTGCCGTTTTTGGCACATCAAGGTGGGTGGGTGCCTTTTTGGTCTTTTAGGGGTTTGCTTCCTGTTGGGCGTCAAGCTACAGGCGTGTGCAGGGGGGAGGGATAGGATCTTCATGGTCCTGAGGGCGTTTACGCCCTTTTGCTTCGAAGTCTCCGATACCACATACTCGGTCTTCTCCAAGTTTTAGAATCTTGTGGCACTCTAGGGCTGCAAAGTTCTATGAGTCGTGGAGGCCATACATATCTCAAGTGATCAGGGAGATGGTCTCAAGGATCTGTTTGTGCTATTCGAGATTGGAAGTTCCAAGCCCTAAAAGCTCGGCTACCCTACTCAGGCGGTCAAATCGAGAATTAGGACAATGCTGACTCTCCTATTTGTCTTGCTTCTCCCTCTCTTCTCCCTTGCTGCCTCCTCTGGTTGCCTCCAATCACCTTTTCTGTCATCTTCTCTGTCCCTTGACGATGGACTTGGCAGCCTCGAAGCTGGCTTCTGCATTCGTCTCACACCACGTCTTTGGACCTCCCAAGAAGAGCTGGGGTATCGAATTGACGCTGATCACGACTGCGATCCGCGAATCTGTGCAGTACTCCCACCTCTCAAGCCTAGATATGCTCCGGCGATTCCTCAACTTGGGGCAAATTCTGCCCGTGCCTAAAGATGGCGTCGTCACTCCTGTCACCTTTACAGTCCGCAAGAGAGGTCTGCCTGGTATTCTTGCAGACGCAGACGCCGCCGAAGACGGGACGAGGGAGATCTCGGGCGAGTGGGTCGTCAGTCGTCGGATATGGAGGCGCATGCAGCGAGAACACTATGGGCCTGCTTCGACGCCTGGAAGTCGAGGAAACAGCAGCAAGAGCAGTTCAGGCTCGTCTCGCCGCGGCAATGCACCGCCCACATCTGCGGGTCAGACTACTTTTCACCCACACATGGGCAAAGACAAGGTGATCCTCTTCCTTCACGGAGGAGCATATTACGTCATGTCCGCCGCAACACACCGATACATCACCATCTCCGTTTCAAAATATACAAATTGTCGGGTCTTTGCGGTCAATTATCGGTTGGCACCTGAATGTCGCTGGCCGGGTCAGATGCACGATGCCGTCTCTGCGTACCTTAGGCTAGTGCAGGATCTGAAAATCCCACCGCAGAATATCATCTTTGCGGGAGACTCGGCGGGTGGTGGCCTTACGCTCGCTACTATGATGTACCTCCGCGATCATGGTTTTCCAATGCCTTGTGGAGCTATCGTCATGAGCCCTTGGGTAGACTTGACCATGTCCTGCGACTCGTGGGAGACGAATGCGGTGAGTCTTCCATGTGCAAGTGCGATCGCTTTTCTGACCTGGCTGAGGTGTGAACACTTTTGCTGGGAATGAAATCACACACAGCCTTTCGACTACCTTCGCATGCCGTCTGGCGATGACCACATGAACCCCATCGCCTCGCTTCTGGGAGCAAGCAACGTGAAGAATCTCATCACTCATCCCTACGTTTCCCCTCTCTTTGGCGATTTTACAGGGTTCCCGCCTCTGCTGATTCAATGCGGCGACGCCGAGTGCCTGCGCGATGAAGGGACCCTGCTAGCTCACAAAGCCAGCCTTGCGGGCGTGCAAGTGTATCATGAAGTTTACGAAGACTGCCCGCACGTCTTTCAGGCTCTCTTCTTCCTCGAAGCCTCGAAAAAAGCCTTTCGCTCGCACAGAAGCTTTGTGAAACGTATCCTCTCGGCTAGCGGACGCCAAGGCTCGCGTATGGACTCGTCCAACATGGACAGAGAAGTCATGTCGGACGCGCATGCTATCAAGGAGGATGGACAGCCAGAATTGGAGAGCTTGCCGGCTTCGCCGCAGATTTCGACGAGGGCGCCTTTACCACCAACAGCAATGCATGCAGAAACGTATGATGACGACGAGGAGGATGGATTGGAATATGGTGACGAGGCGAATCCGTTTGAAAGCGTCGACGGGAGTAGCGCTAGTGCGACAGCTAGCGAACGAGGATCTAGTACCGCCGACGAGGCGGATTATGAAGTGGACGTCGTTCGACATTCGCATGCAAGGCGTCCAGAGACATTGGAAGGCTCGAGCCTCGCGCCGTCTTTGGCAGAGAATTATGGAGGAGCAGTCAACGACCGTATTGGCGAAGCTGCGATGCATGGCATTGCCGGAATGGTCCATCTCGGCGCTTCCATCTCCCCTCTTTCACAGCATAACCTCGATAGTGTGGCTGAGGAGCAAGACGAGTCCATTGCCCGGATGGATGAGAGCGAGCAGGACGCGAGCGCAACAGCGTCGTTGCACGATCATCAAACGCGTCACAATACTTTTTCGCGCACATCTTCTGCTCAGCGCTTGCACGCATACTACCATCAACCGGCAGCTTCCTCGTCAGCAGCAAGTTCTCCCTCGTCGCCGTTTACGGCACTTCCGCAACATGCACCTTCACTTTCTTCTTCCTCCTCCGACGGCGTGCGAACACCATCTCATTCACGGACGCCGACGTCTTCTGCCCCCTCTTCGCCTGCGATGCGACATCGACAGCGCTCGCTCTCGACGCTCAGCATGGCTTCGATGCTCCCTAGTCCTGCTGCCCACGGCTCTGCCCCTCCTACAGGAAACCCACCCTATCGGCCTGGTCATTCGAGATCGTCATCTTCGGCGAGCGTCGTCACGATGCGTCCTGGCTTGTTCAGAGAAGCTTCGAAACCACGCGCTAGAGCTAATTCTCACCCCGATTTGCAAGCTTTGCTGGACAGCTATGAGAGGGCAGGACCTGCGCAGCATACGGTCGTTTGGAGCACAGAGGGCGAAGATGCAAGCGGCGAGATGGAGCTTGACGCAAGTGCGGCGAGAGCGGGAATTGGACATGGTCAAGTAGCGCCCCGCAGTTTGCCAGTCTCGGATGCAAAAGGAGGAGACACGAGCATGGAGGATGAGGAGTGATTTCGGGATATCTCTTTGGAGAACTGCGAACTGCAAATGCTGTCTTGTCACCATGTAGCTCTTCTATCCAGTCTTGAGATGCTCGCCAATGTCAGATGCTGAGGTGGCAGCCGAGATCGTTCCCGCGCGCAGACGCTCTGGCACGCAGTCGGCTGCCAGACTCGGCGCAGCTCTGGTTTCTGCCGGATTGTCCAATTCAGCATGTATCATAGCGGAGCAGGAGCTGCGCACAAGTCACCGGCTGCATCTCACCTGTCCAGACTAGACCAGACTAGACCGGTCTATTCTCAATTGACGCGCCCCGTCTCCCTTTGTAGGCGATAGGACGGTCATTTGCGACTGCAACGCCGACTCCGACAGCGTAGAGGGCCGACAGGATGGGCACCCGAAGCTGAGCGCTGATGGACTGCCTCGTTCCTTGCTTGGTACATACCTACTCTGGTCCGCTCACATCAGCAAAAAACACTGCAGAAGCCTGTCCGCTCCTGCTCGACCGCCCTAGCACAAACCCCAACAACGCAGCGACCAGCATCATGACGCAAGATGCACATGTAGGCAGAGCAGCCTGGTCGGAAAGTACTGGTGCGCCCTTCGTGGTCCGTGAGGCGCCAAATTGGCCTGTGGGGGATGACGAGATGAAGATCAGGATCCACGCCATCGGTATCAACCCAGCCGACCACAAGCTCCTGGTGCGTAGGCAGTGTATTCACCAACGCCGGTGTGCCACTTGAAAGCTGATTGACTGGCACCTCGTATGTGGAATGCAGGACACTCGCGCATCAGATCAGGAATGGCCAGTGATCTTCGGAATTGATGGCGCTGGCCAAGTCGTGGAAGTTGGCAAAAAAGTCCAGAACTTTGTTGAAGGCGACAGGATCGCTGCTCTGTTCACGAGCGTATATGAATCACTTGGCAACAAGGAAGCAACTTTCCAGGAATACGCCGTCGTACGCTCAGTACGCGCCTTCAAGATCCCAGATGCGCTTTCTTATGCGGATGCAGCTACCTTGCCCGTGGCTATCGCAACGGTGTCCGTTCCATTCTTTGCGCCCGAAGTATTGAATCTGGACCTTCCTCGAGTCGAAAAAGCAGTGTCCAAGGGCAAGGTGCTTCTGTTATGGAGCGGATCCTCCAGCGTCGGGGCCGCGGCCGTTCAGCTGGCTTCACACGCCGGCTACGAAGTCTACGCAACGGCTAGTCCCAGGAACTTTGAGCTCGTCAAGAGCATGGGCGCCTCTCGAGTATTTGACCACAACGATGCAGATGTCGTCGAGAACATT
The DNA here is from genome assembly GCA_003351005.1 of Cystobasidiaceae sp. HBUAS51001. Taxonomy (NCBI): domain Eukaryota; kingdom Fungi; phylum Basidiomycota; class Cystobasidiomycetes; order Cystobasidiales; family Cystobasidiaceae; species Cystobasidiaceae sp. HBUAS51001. The sequence goes on from QOZY01000057.1 coordinate 232,167, forward strand.
GTTGCGGCATTGAAGGGCAGAGAACAGGACTATGTCGGGGCATACAGCGCCACGCATGGCAGTTTCGAGGGAGTAACGCCCGCCGTGCACGTTGCAATTGGACTGGGGATCAAACATTCACTCGTCGCGTGTTCCAACCCTGCCGTCACTCATGATGGGGTGCCAGAGGGCGTTACTATGGTAGGGAGTGAGTGGAGACTTGTCTTTGCGCTTACACCCAACAAGTCCGGCGGGACGGGAACATTTGGAGAACCAAACTGATCCAGAATTATCCACGTCTAGACACCAGTCTCCAATGCTTTCAAGCCTTTGGCCCCTTTCCTGGCCACCCAGAAATCGGACAGGCCATCTTTGGAGATTGGCTTCCAAAGGCGCTCGCTGCAGAGAGTGTAAAAGCCACACCTCCAGCACACATCGTCGGACACGGCCTTGAGGCTATCAACAATGCTGTCGACATCGTCCGCAAGGGTCAAAATTCAGGTGTCAAGATTGTTGTTACGCTGTAGCTGATCCTCCTAGCTCTGTACCTGCATGGAATATGATCGCCGCTGAACGGTGCATCGCAGTTCGGCGATAGAAGGACACGCAAGGGCTGGAACAAGTGGTTCATCGACTCTATCAGCCTGACGATGCCGGCTGACGGGCTGCGAATACAAGTCCGCTTATCTGCGGTCGGACCCTGGCTTACCAGCGGTATCGCCGACCGACAATGACTACGGCCGACTACCTTACTTCGGGTACAAAAGGCCGTCGCAGACGATTGCAAGGGTTGTTCTCTTCTTCCTACAGCAACTCAGGTCCTTCAGCACACTCCACCACGCAAGTCGCCCAAGTCTAGTTGCTTCGCGCCCGCTTCTGCACGTGAGGGTCCCTGTTCATCGACGGCGACAACAAGAATATATAACGAATACTGGCATGTCGAGTGCTTACAAGGGCGAGGCCGCGTGGTCAGACGCTACTGGCGCAGCCTTCACCGTACGCGAGGCGCCAGACTGGTCTGTGGGCGATGACGAGATCAAGATCCGCATCCATGCTGTCGCTGTCAATCCAGCCGATCACAAGCAATTGGTGCGTTGTTGTACAGGTTTCCGCTAACAAATGTCAAGCGCTGACCACCAGCGCGAATCATTATCTTCACTGTCTCGTGTGTGCAGGACACGCGTTCAGCTGACCAAGAATGGCCTATCATCCTTGGGCTCGACGGCGCTGGCGAGATAGTAGAGATTGGCAAGAATGTACAAAACTTTGCCAAAGGCGACAGGGTCGCTGCTCTCTTTTCGGGACTCTATGGAACGCTTGGAAGTAAAGAAGCCGCATTCCAAGATTACGGAGTTGCTCGCGCGGATCAAGTTTTCAAGATTCCAGATTCGCTCTCGTATTCCGATGCAGCTACCTTCCCAGTGGCTGTAGCAACGGCAGCTATTGGCTTGTTTGCACCCGAGCGGCTAAATATGGATATTCCCCGCAAGGATAAAGCACCGCCTAATGGAAAGGTACTCCTAGTCTGGAGCGGCTCTTCCAGCGTTGGCGCCGCTGCCATCCAGTTGGCTTCCCATGCCGGCTACGAAGTCTACGCAACGGCAAGTCCCAAGAACTTTGCGCTTGTCAAGAGCTTGGGTGCATCTCACGTATTCGACCATCGCGACACCAACGTCGTCGAAAACATCGTCGGAGCATTAAAAGGCAGAGAAAATGAATATGTCGGAGCTTACAGCGCAACTCACGGCGGACCGGAGGGCGTGACGCCCGCGGTGCAAGTTGCTTCGAGACTTGGTCTCAAAGACTCGCTTGTCGCATGCTCAAATCCTCGCGTCACGCAGGATGGCGTGCCAGGGGGCGTCAAGATTGCAGGTAGTAAGCGTAGTCTGTATTTTTTGTGTGGGAATACCGCAGCGTGCTGACGCACCCGTTGATTGAACAGACATAAGCCTACAGCTCTTCAAGGCATTTGGCCCGCCATTGCCTGGTCACCCTGAGATTGGCCAAGCTATCTTCGGACACTGGCTTCCAGATACGCTCGCTGCTGGAAGTATCAAACCCACTCCCCCGGCTCGCGTAGTCGGGCATGGTCTTGAGGCTATCAACGATGCAGTCGACATTGTCCGCAAGGGTCAGAACTCGGGCGTTAAGATTGTCGTCACGTTGTAGTCATAATAGCAATAGTAGAGAAGTACGACTGCGTACAAGAGACTGCCCATTCCTGTCTCTTTCTCATGCAATCAGACTGACCGTCAATTGACGCTGAACGTTGGCCGAGTGGCGAACCGGCGCCGACACGTGACCTCTAGCTTTTTACGTACCTTCTTGACTCTGCACCACGTACATCCATTAGCCGTTCAAGCTGTGAAGGAGTATGAAGTCTCCTATTCCAGACTACCTGAACCACGTCCTGGACAATGTGCGCTCCAACGAAGACGGCAAGCCTGCCGCGTACATAGAGCCGCTCGCCAAGGCCGACACTTCGAAATTGGCAATCGCGTTGGCAATGGTCGATGGAACCGTCTATTCCGCTGGTGACGACGACGTCGAGTTCACGATCCAGTCTATCTCGAAGGCGTTTGTCTACGCTCTGGCTATTGAAGATGCTGGTCTGAAGACTGTTCTCTCCAAGTGTGGGGTCGAGCCAAGCGGTGATGCATTCAATCAGCTTTCTCTGCACAAGCACACCAACCGCCCTATGAATCCCATGATCAATGCTGGAGCTATTACCGTTCATGCATTGGTAGTGGGACCCAATGCCTCCCACATGGAAAGATGCGACAGGATTCTCGACAAATTGTCCAGAATGGCTGGCCGACAATTGAGAGTCGACGAGGATACGTATCAGGCTGAATTACAGACCGCCAACCGTAATATTGGAATCGCATACATGCTCAAAGCAGCTGGCATGATCACCTGCGATCCATACGAAGCTGTCAAAGGCTACATCAGGCAATGTTCCATCTTGGTCACCGTCAAGGATCTTGCCAGAATGTCTGCGACGCTCGTCAATTCGGGGATACAACCGCTCACCGGCGACCGCATTATCCCCAGGGATTCGGTGCGGCAGGTACTCTCGGTCATGGCCACTTGCGGCATGTACGATGCAGCTGGCGACTGGCTGTCCACCATTGGTATTCCAGCCAAGAGCGGAGTGGGCGGCGGTATCATTGGTGCTCTCCCCGGACAAGTTGGCATTGCCGTCTTCAGTCCTAGACTCGACGACAAGGGCAACAGCGTCCGAGGCATACTCAGTAAGTCCAGGCATTCAGATTCCTCGCCCTGATCTTGATCTGAGCTCCTCCAAAGTGTGCGAGCGCCTTTCAATGGATATGGGTTTGCACATGATGGATGTCTCTCAACTATCACGAGCAACCGTATCTACAAGCGTTGCGACCATCATGCCTGCGCATGACCACGACCACAGCAGTGGCAAAGAGCTCCACCCAAACTGCAATCGAGAAGTTGTCATCTTCAGTCTGAAGGGTGCAGTCCGCTTCTCTGGCGCAGAACGTCTCACCCGGGCAGTCGCACGCGAACTTGGCGAGCCAGACCCAGACGATCCCGGTTCCGGCGCTCATTCCGATGCTTGCGCGGTCGTGTTTTCCTTCAAGGAAGTCTACTCGCTCAGCGGAATAGCTCGCCGAATCATTCACGAAGATATCGCACGAATCCTGTCCAACCCAAAACCGAGGGCTGTCGTGGTCTTGGGCGATGAGCAGGATGTTCTTCGCTGGAATCAGCGGATTGTTCAGACCGTGGCTAGCCGTACAACCCGAGAACCAAAAATGGTTATGACCGACGCTCAGGCTAGAGAATACATAGGTGGAGTTGGCTGCCGTGCCGTAGCGCAAAACGACGACGCGTGGTAGCATCCTCGCTTAAGCAGGTTGGCGAGTGCGTAACGTTGATGGAGAGTTTGGGTCATGTCTTGGCATCGAAGCATTCGACATATCGACGACTCGGACAATTGCAATGCAGCCCAGTGGGCTGCCAAAAGCCGCTCGGGTCGACCCAGACGGACGAGCAGAAATTGACCTGGAGGCTATGGACAGATATCGGTCCGATAAAAGGAGAAAAGCTCTCTGAACGCAGCAGCAAGTTGCAGGTTTTCACCCGATGTGGCCGGTTTTCGCTTAATGTACCATCGTTCAGATAAATTCAGATTTCAAAGTACCGCAAGGCGTATTGCAAGCAGATATTCTTATCTATACCCATTTTGAAGCAGCTGAAGCCATGCACACCTCTGTACGCTTTTGTGCTTCCTGTAGCGCTGGAAGCAGACCGCATCGCTTCTCGCCCCAATCCAATACAGACCGTTCTCAATTCAGCAGCCAACCCTTTTGCCGCTTGTCCCTCTTCTCCTTGTTCCGCGCACGAATAGCTTCCATCTCCTTTTTTGAAGGCCGCAAGCGCTTGTTGTTACCGTCATCCTCTTCGTATCCCTCTGCTGCCCGCTTTTGTGCAGCCTGTTCTTGTTGCTGCGCCAGCGCAGCTTGCCACCCATCATAGTCGAAGTAGAATTGATTTTGCCGCTTGGCGCGCTCAACCTCACTGACTCTTTCTGGATTTCTCGTTGGATCACCCTCAAAACGGCCTGTCCGCGCATTGAAGCGTGCTGCATACTGTCCAGCGCCACCTGCACCACGCTTTCGCCCAGCTAGAGATGGGTCCAGGTATGCGAGGTCTGGATCTATGCCGCCGTAGTCTTCAGCAGACGGTGCGCCAGAAGCGTCGTCTTTGTTCTCTTCTTCTGCACCTGGTGCTGCCGCCGACTGACTGGCTTCGCGAGTCTGCGATGGTGAGGCAGAGCCAGCTGCTGCTTCTTTCGTGCTGCTGGAGGTATCGGTGGCTTCGGCACTCGTACTGGTAGAGGCAGCTGCGACTCCGTTCTCGAACGGATTTGTCCATGTAGTAGCGTTTGTGGCCTTGTTCCAGAAGTAGTATTTCCCGACACTGTCCAGATTTGATAGAAGGTGAGCTGACGATATTGACGTCTGGCAGCCACAAGCACTCACTCGGCATTCCAGACTGCAGCCCAGTCCCCCTTTGTATGCATTGCAGGTGCAGCTGCCGCTGCTGTTGTTGAAGTAGATGCTGTGGATGCGCTGGCGGCTGCTGGCTTGCTGGCAGTGGCGGCTGCTGGCTTGCTGGCAGTGGCGGCTGCTGGACTGGCCGTTGATGTAGACGCGGCAGGGACAGCCGCACCTTCTTTGCCCTTTCCTTTGCTTGTCATGGTGTCCAAGATTACCGGCAGCCTGCGGGCTCTGATGACAATGTATCGTGTTGGGGTTGAAGAGACCTGCAGCGGTGGCTCGCAGCTCTTTCTCGTTCCAAATCCCCCAGACTTCGGATCACGCCAGAAAGCATGCTGTTGGGCAATGCAGAGGTAGGAAACGTACTCACGTGGCCACTGAATTATACTGATTGCGCTGTATGCTCGTTTTCGACCATCATTGCAGTTCCTCACGGAGCTCAAGTCTCTGCTGGACTCGCAAATGACCAGCGGGTCGGTCTTCATCACGCAGAAGAGGTGTAAGTAATGCCTTGAACGAGATATCAGTACTACACTACTGAGTGCCGCTCTATTCTTGCAGACACCTACGAGGATGGCAAGCAGGAAGCTGGGGCGGACGGCGAGGACGCAGAGATGCCAGCAGCGTCGACATCAAGCGAGGCGGCAGCAGGTGCAACTGGCGACGGCAAGCAATACCCGTGCATCATCAAAGCTACGAATGGCAAGCACGCTGGTAATCGCGCCAAGAAGGTCAAGATCTCGACGTTGGTCCAGCCAGGCGACACGGAGAGCTTCACGCTGGCATATGGAACGTTGTTGAAAGCGCACTTCTCCCAAGCTATGCGCAAGAAGCAAAAGAAGCGCAAAGAAAAGGATGCTGCAAAAGCTAAAGCAGCCGCGGCTGGGTCTGGCGGTGTCGGCGCCGCAGATGCAGGCAAACGAAGGCGGAAGCTTACAAGAGGAGGACTTCCAAAAATCAGAGGTGCACGCAGAGGAGCTGGCCATGCGAGCAGACAGCAGACACAGCGAGCGCGAGCAAAGGCTGCCAGGCGGATACTGGTCAAGAAGCAATCTCGAGCGAGAGATGCCGCAATCCTGGCAAAGCTACCATAAACCTCAGACAAATGTGTAATTCTGCGTGTGAGACTCAGTTCAAAGCGCCATGTCTTGACAACGAACATCAATCTGCTCGCTTTCATTTGGTACAAGTGTCATCGACACAAAGTCGGGATTGCTGATGCGTACTTTATGCTACAACAGCATGGACATTGCCTTCTTGCCTGACGATTTCGTAGTTGAGAACGGGAAAAACGTGATTATGCTGCCAGACTTTAACGAAGAAAAGCTCGACTATCGACACCGAAACGTACTGCTACCATCTCGAACTTGATGACCACGTCTGTGCCGAATTACTGCTCTGCCATGGATCACCCCAAGCATTGTTCGCAGCACCGCTGGTGCCATATGATATTTGGCCATCATCGCCCCCAAAAGACAGCTGCGCAGAGTCTGTCGGTGGTATGCTGTGTGGAAAGTCAAACGACGATGAGAAGCCGTTGTTATTTGAGCCAGCATATGGCAGAGATGAGCTCGACGTGGAAGCAAACGGATTCTCCATGGCACTTGGATAGAGCTGCGAGACGGGCAGACCCTTTCTGAAAGCCTCTTCTTCTCGCGCTTCTTGTTCTTCCAATTGCCGTTGCTTGGCTTCATTCTCCGCTTCTGCACGTTCTCGCTCGTCCAGCTCTCGCTGATGTGATGAGACCACAGTGGGTGTAGGTGCGCTGCCTGTCCGCACGAGGTCTGGTTTGCTGCGCATCATTTTGGAAAAGATGGACTTGGGCTTGGGTGCAGGCGCGATACTCGATGGTGAAGCTACCGCAGCCTCCATGGATCGTCTTTCTGGCGCCATGTCAGACCGAGGCGGTTCGATGATGGGTAGCTGGCCTGCACTGTCGTCTCTTTCGATCTCTGCGCGGATCTGCTCGAGGTCGAATCCGACTCCAACGTCCTTGGTCGCGGCGTCTGCTTCAGGCTTCTGTGATGCCCCCTTGGCTCCTACCGGGCTTGTAGCCGGCTTAGGAGCGCCTGGACTCGTCGGTTCCGACGCTTGAGATGCTGCAGTCTCCTTCTCCGACTCCACCACGCCGATATCCGCCTCTACCTTCGGAGAGGCATCTTCATCATACTCATCGTATGCCTTGCGGGCGTCCGAGACCGCCTGTCCAGACGAACTGGATTGTCGAGACATGTCGGGAGTTGAGCCGTTAGATTTGTCTTTCTTCCAGCGCGATAGCCAGGATGCCTTCTTCTGCGCTTCAAGGCGTGCCAGCTCTTGTTCCGTGGTGAGCACCTCGCGATCAGGCGCCTCAAGACCTTCCGGCTCGTCGAAGCTGTCAATGACAAAGCGAGTTCAGCACAAGATGAAATCGCGCATCGTGACCAGACGCATACCTATCTGCAGTGACCCGGAAGCCGATCGACTTCAGAATAACCGGCATCAAGCTTCTATAGCTCATGTGCCCAGCAAGCAGGTCGGTGATGTCGATGTTTTCCAGCTCTGGAACGAACTCGACAGGCCGCAGCCCCGCAACAGTGCTAAGACCGCCCGTTGTCGCTCGGAACAGGTATCCCAGTATCCAGTCATTCCGGGCATAGCAATTCACGAACCGTCCAGAAACGACGCCGCGAACTTCACGCCACATTTTACGCGACGCCGTGACGGTCGCTCCCATCAGGTACGCTTCTTGCACGATGCCGAAAGCTTTCTTCTTCGCCAGGGCTACGAGAGTGTAGAAGACCACGCGGGCTCCGAGGGAGAAGCCAATAAGTGTCACAGGCCGCACACCCAGACCACGATTGATGAGAATGGTCGCCATGACTTCGCCAGCTTGCCTAGCACGGTCAAGAGCATTTGACCATGGATTGTCAATCAGATATCCAAGCTTTGTGAGCACTGCAGGGCCCATGTCAGCTGCATAATAAGGCGGAAAACTTAGGTGGCTCACGAATAGGCCATTGCAGGGCTGACACCATAGCACCAAGCAGTGTGTATTGCAGAACCTGCTGTCCCACGGAAGAGAGCACTTCCGAACCTAGAATCTTGAGCGCGTTACCCGTTTGTCCTAGCGTTTCTGGCTCCCAAAGTACCGAAAACAGATCACCCATGATTGGGTCCATAGTGGAGAAGGGTAATCGCACATCATCTTGTGGGCCATTCATGAAGCTGAGTTGGGCACGGGGATCAGTCAAGACCAGTTCCTGATACATACCTGCAACAACCTACCCAGGTATGCTGACGATCAGATTCAAGCGCTTGTTATTGTGCACAGGGTGGAGCTCGAACTTGGACACGGCTTTTGTTCGCCGCGCCATACCTCGACCGCCTATGGAGCTACCAGTGATCACACCACCAGTAGTGATGACCGCCGCTCCTCCCACGCCACCCAAAAATGCGCCTCCACCGCTGACTCCGACTGTTGCCAGAGCACCAGCCAGACCGCCAGCAATAGCAGGGGCTAGCAGGCCGGCCGACAAGCCCAGCACCAGTCCTCCTCCCACAGTCGCCAGACCCATGAGCATGTATCGCTTCCTCTTGTCCGCTTTCGCTCGTACATCTATGGCGCTGCTCTGATCTCGATCCTTGATGCCTTCCTGGATCTCAAGAGCGTCCGTAAGCCGCCGCTCGAAGCGCACGACATCCATCCACGACAGATCCAGCGACTCTGCGATCTTGCATAGCAGAACTCGAGAGCGCGCATCATAGACACTGTCTGCCACCAGAGCCAGAAAGAGATCACATAAGATCGTCCACCGAATGTCTAGCGTGACAGTCTTGTCTGCGGCAGTCAAATTCGTCGTGACGCCAGGAAGGGTGTTCGGCAAAGCTTTGACGAGATTAGGCGTCTTGGGATCTTCAGAGTTCACCTTCTCGCCATTCTCGCCAACTGCATCTAGTGCCGTTTTGGGTGTGCGAGGCGTTTCTGTTCTCCGCGGCGTGCTTGGCGACATTGCCGTGGAGGACGGCCGTGACTTTCTCGGTGTTTTGGGGATTGCATCGTATTGAGGTAGCTCTTCGTCACTTGAATCCACTTGCCCGATGTCCACCTCGGTCTCTTTGAGCCTTTCATTTGCCTCTGACTTCCGAACATCTCTAGCCTCCACCGTGTCTTGGCTGTCAGAACCCTGACCCAGGGCAAGGTCCTCAGCTTGCCGCGCAAGATCGTCTTCGTCCGCAGACCGCCGCGACCAGCGAGCTTTCATCTCCTCCGCTTCCGCTTCACGTATTGCCTGCTCGCGCGCTTCTTCCGCCTCGCGCGCTTCCTGCTCGGCAGCTTCTTCAGCTTCACGTGCTGCCTCTTCTATCGCTTCTCTTTCCGCTTCTGGGTCATACTCTGGGTTTGCCATTGTATGCGTAGCGATAAGAGATGGCACCAAATCGGCAGCTGTGACGCCGTGTTCTGCCAGCAGCTCTATCATCTTTTGCTCTGCATTGAAGTGAAGTGAAGTGGTTGACGCTTAATGTCTTGCAAATGCGGAGATGAAGAGAGACACACCTGCTGGATCGATCTCCATGTGCTGGTATAGTCGACCCATGACCTTGGAGCCCCAGTTTGCAAGCGAGTCCGTAGCAGGCTCAAGCTCTTTGAGACCTTTGAATGCCATTGCCATTTCTCGCGTCACGAGCCGGCACAAGCCGACATAGGCTATCCGCTGAGGGTCAGAAAGCATGGATTTCGTCGTCTGCATCTGTGAAAGCGGCGTCATGCCCTTGTCGTCGTCGAACAGGTGCTGCGTGCGCGTGTGGACTTCGTCCTCCTCTGGGTCCTCGTCGAGCTCCAAGCGCGTATAGTCCTGCTCGTCCATTTGGCCCTTTTCACGCCAATCTGTCCCTTCGTCACCAACATCAATGAGGTTGCCCGTCGCATTGCTCGGAGCGCTGGCAGTCTTTGGCGTGAGCGGGCTAATCTGGCTCGTCGAGGCCACAGGGACCGCGGGCTTGCGCGACTTGAGACCATTCCTCAGCTGCCCGAGTCTCTTTCCAGCAGCACGCCGCCGCCGCCGTGGCCGGTCATCGTCGCTGTCGCTGCGTGCGCTGCTGTCGTCGTTGTCGCCCTCTGGCGGCTCGTCGGGGTCCTCGCCATTCTCCTCGCGCGCCTGGCGCCACTGCCGCTCAATCTCCTGCTTGTTGGTCTTGTTCGTCGACTGCAGCACCGGCATGTCCTGCCAGTCGTCGTCATCGTCCATGCTGGGCCGCCGTTGCGCAGACGGCCCGCCTGCTTCAAGTTGTCATGCGGCAAAGAGCCACGAGGATCGTCTGGGCGTGTCAAAGCTGGCTTGTGGCTTTCCGTCTTGCCTATCGCTATGGCAAGCGCAATAGCAACGAGACGCGAGCAAGACGAGACTGACACGCACAGACAGGCCATACACTGTCGCGTCTGTCGAGGATGGCAATGCGCAGTCAAGTGTGGCCACACCGAAGGCATGGACACTGCACAACACTGGCCGGTCGCATGCAATTGTCACACGAACAAACAAGAAGACTCTGTTGACTGCATGAATACATTGCTGAACATCTATTGATACGTGATCCATTGCCTTAATCGAGCAACGCCCTCCGTCAACACGCCCGTCTTCTACGCGAGCTCGACCCACCAGACCTGCCACTTCGTCCAGACCGGTAGTCTGCAAGGATATCACTGAAGCCATCTTCAGCGGAATAGGGATCTTCTGGGCGTAGGTACTGCTGCTTCTGGGCCTCCTGCTGCGCCAGCACTCGCTCTCGCTCTTCCACCATCCGCCGCTTCAGGAGATCACGCTGCGAAGAAGTCTCGGTCCTGACCGACTTGATCTCAGTCATCGCATCATCATCGTCATCGTACGGATAGTATTGATCGTCTTCTTGCAGGCTCGGAGGGGGCTGCCGTGGATAGCCATGGGTGGGAGGCTCTTGCTGACCTGGGTATCTCGAAGCTCCGCCAATTGTCGAAGGCGCGATAGACCGCTGGCCTGGGTAAGCGAGTGGAGGAGGTACACCGACCCGCGAGTACTGTTCTGGCATAGGCATGTCCGACTGCGTATACTGACTGGCGCGAGGAGCGCTTCGATGCGAGTACTGTCCAGCCTGAGGCGCGCTTCTCTGCGAAGACGCGTATTGCTGCATCTGCGGCATCGACCGCTGCGAATACTGCTCGGTCGGTGGTGCACTTCGTTGTGAACGTGCATACTGACCGTATCCAGGCATCGGATCTTGCTGCGAGTAAGCGTCAGGCTGAGGCTCTTGATACGCGAGCGATGGCGACCTCTGTCGATGACGAGCAGACGTCGCTTTGCTGGCGTATGAACCGCGACCGCTCATCGGTGGACGCAGTGGGTCGCCCATCACCGCAGCACGCTGTGCTGCCGAAAGCGCCTGAGCCTGCATCTGGCGCTTATACTCTGCCTCGTCGGCAGCCTCCCTCTGCATGGCGTCCTGCTCCGCCATCTCGCGCGCCATCATATACTGTTCTTGCTCCTGCCTCGCCTGCAGGTTGCGCTGGTGTTCTTCTCGCTGGTATTCGTAAGCTTGCCTTTGAGCATCCGCCATTGCCTGGTTCCGACGGTCAGACATCGCGTCCTGGTACTGTCGGCGGCGAGCATCCTCTTCGGCAATTTCAACCGCCGTCCGCTGCTGAGCATCATCCATAGCTTCCGCTCGCGCCAGATTCTGCTGCCTCTTCTCTTCGCGCCTGACTTGGCGCTCATACTCTTTCTGCCTCTTACGAGCCTCCTTCTCCCGCCTCCGCACCTCTTGCTCTTCCTCCTCCCTTTCCGCTTCACTCTCCTCTCTTCGTAGTTTTTTAAACTCTTTCCTAGCCTCTCGCTTTGCTTGCTTTTTACCAGATTTAGCAGACGCTTCGTCTGAAATCACGGCTGGTTGAGGTGGCATCACGCCTGGCCAGCCTGGATACATGCCCGGGACTGCGGCAGGCAGACCCATTCCCATGGCGCCAGGCGCCATGATTGGCCTTCCCAGCATGTCGTAGCCCATTGGCATGCTAGGCATAGCGCCTGGAAGCATAGCTGGCGCAGGCTGTTGCACTTGCGGCTGGGCGCCCGGTACGGTTGTCCACATCCCGCTTGAAGGGTCAAAGACGACCTCGCCAGGATTGCCAGCAGCACCTGGTAAACCTGCGCCACCGAGCATGGCAGGGTTCGTCTCCGCATTGTTCTGACCGTAGCCCATTGCAGGTGTCGATCCTGGAGGCATGCCTCCAAAAGTCTTCACCTCTTTATCAATCATGCCTGGAGGAGGCGCGCTAGCACCCACTCCATCGCCTGTGTCCATGGCAAGGCCTGGGGCAGAGGGATCGCTACCATCATATGGGTCGGGCGCATCAAGCGGAGCGACTGCACCACCCATTTGGTCTGGGTAGCCGTCATCGTAGCCTTCACCAGGTGGAAACGCTCCCGCGCCGGAGTACGGATCGCCCCCGTCGCAACTTGCAATAGGCTCGACAAAGCCACCACAGAGGTTCAGACAGCCTGCAAAGAAGAGCAGCATAGCAGCGACGACATGTATCGTGCCGATGCTAGACGATGAGATGGCTGTCAGCACTACTCCAGACCTTCGATTGTGACAGTCCCTTTGTCGACCTTGAAGACCTACGAATAGCTCATTGTCTGCATTGAAACGTAGATCATAATGGCTCCAGAGCCAGAAAGGCCCCACGGGCCTTGAAGTCCAGAAAAGAACTTGAAGATGATGTTGAGCGAGCCTGGTGACAGTCCTCGCAGAACCTGATGGCCCATCATCGCCGTCAAGCCGATGCCTGGATTGCACAGTTGCTTCAGCCTCTCGAAGGTCTTGTTAATACTGTTGAAACTTACTTGTCAAGACATGATAGCTTGCACCATGAAAGATCCCGCCTGGTCTTTGGGGGAAGCCTGAGCCCCACTTGTAAGCCTCGCACACAAGCGGTTTTTTGGATGCTTTTTTGGAGGTTGCTCGACGTGTCAGAATGCTCATTGGGCGTTCGGAAGTGGACGTCGGTTTCGAGGAGAGTGAAGAGACGTTGCTGAAGTATGAAACAACACATTAGCTTGTTGAGTAACGGGATTGCAACCTGCAGCAAGTTGCTGCGTACTTACCCTGCCAGCGCGGTGAACTCGGCGGCTAAGCCTAGTGCCAATGCCACGACGGTGACAAAAGCAAAGATCTTGATGATCCAATTGATCATTCATTTGCTTGATGTGTAGCCTAGCGGCTTTTCGTAGACTGTTGTAGTTGCACAAAATGCCTCGATCGCTTGAAGCGGTTAATGAGTGAGATATACGAGAGCCAGTCTCGAATTGCCAGCACTCATCCACCTGTAGAGGTCCAGTGGCAGGTATGGAAGCCTTGCTACGTCTAGTCAAAAGAGTGTGAGTGCATTGTCAGCTGCCAAGGCGCCGCCTGGATGTTCAGCTGCAAGCAACGCTGTCGCCAGCTCCATGCACAGCCTGTGCACAGCTAGTAGCGCTGGCCCTTGCAGGACTTGCGAGCTCCTAGCGCGAGAATGCAAGAGCATCCTGACAGTGCTCAGAGTCGGAGACTGTCAGCTTTCCTCGAAAGATGACTGTGTGCTCGTGAGCTTCGAAGCGCGCCGGATTTGCCCTCTTCCACCTTAGCAACTCGCGCATAGGCCTAGAAAGGAAGCGAGCCGGCCGTCAAATTTTGCTCTTCGCAAAGCATTGAAGACGATGAAGACGTGGTCCTGCTATTGCCCCTGCGTGTCACCCATGGAAGGCAGCGTCTGCGATCTGGTCTTGCTTGAAAGACGCGGCCGCGAATGCGGCACAGGGGAAGGCCGAGGGCGCATTGAAAGCCGTGACGGAGCGTGTCAAACAAGCTACGACGCGTCAGTGCGGCGCCAAGACGTCAGAAGATGGTTGCCCCGTCCTTGATGTGCCTGTCGCGCGTAGTCGAATGAATGGCTGCCAGCTGGTCATGAGGCTTGGAGGGTGAGCACGCCAGATGTGCCAAACGGAAGCTCTCGCAGACCTGGCCTGACCTTCACAAGCCCGACCCGGTGTCCAAAACACAAGAATGATGCCACTGTGACGATGGCAGCTCTTGGCTCGCGGTCGGGTTAGTCACTCTGTCCGGTCGGTGCAGAAGAGAGAGCAGGAAGGGCACGGCAGCAGCCTCATCTTCATCAAGCAGACACTGGACTCTCCACGCAGAGCCTGGAGGGCAGTAGGACAAGATCAGCGACATACTCAACACAGCTGTACGCTGTTTACACTCATCACCACCCTCGAAGACTTACAGTTGCGCCTGCCCTCCTGGTCCCGGCATCCAGTCGGCTGCAGGAACGCAGTAAGATCCCGCCATAGCGTATGATAGGTAGTCGGGTGAGCAGCAGCGGTGTGAGCGCAAGTGAGTCTGCATCTTCATAACGTTTGATCACTTGCTTAGCATGCCCGCATCCCCGTTTCGCAGATCCTGCTCCTGGTGTAGACTACGGCGGTATACGAAGCAGGTGACTGGCGATTCCGAATTCAAGCCATCGAGTTAGGTCGCTGAGCGCTGGTAGTCTGCATCTGAATACCTGCCTTCAGGGCAGTCTGCACATGAAAAGACCTGTTGAGAAATGTAAGTGTCCGGTCAGGCTGCACCTCGTGCTCATGCAGGACAAGCTTAAAATGACTGTCTTTAACGGGACCGACCTGCATGTGTAATCTCTGCAGATCTGAAAAGCATCGTCAAAGATCTCATTTTCGTACAGTTGACGTGGAGGACGGTTTCCCTGAAGAGCCATAAGCGTATCAAGTCCAGTCTTTACGCGCTACGTTGAAGACACGTGCTCAGAACCGTCGTTTGGTCTTTCGCTACCTCGCTGGGGAGAGCAGGTACCGGTGTACCGGTACCACCGCGCCTGCCGAGTGTCCTCCTTGGCGCTTGCGGGACTCTTGTCGGCCTGTCACACCTAGCTTGATTTCTCGAATTCGGCGAGCTGCGGGGCCTATTCGGACGCGTTCTCCTTGGAAAGATCCACTATAACGCGTCGCGGTGGGCGCGTACTCTATCGACGCTGGAATTGCTTTTCCGACGCAGTACGAAGACGAGTATCAACGAACATCGAGCAGATCTGTAGATCTCAAGTTCACTGAAGGCAAGACTGAATGCATACACCAGGCTAGGAATCTATAAAACTATCGTGCATACTACAGTCCGTCGTGACAGGAGCCTCCGGCATCAACGGCATCGGGTGCATTTGAGTTGGGCAGTTCCAAGCTAAACCCGCAAAGGAAAATCCGGCTTGAAAGCAGTGTCGCCACCGGCTACCTACCTCTGAGAGCAAGGGCGGAACAGCCACTGCGACGACACCTCACACAGAGTTGCTTCCTGACTACTTACCACAACAAGAGCAAGCTTGACTGCTTGTAAGTTTTGCGGACCTTCTCGCAGCTCGTGGATGTTCGACATTGTACTGACACTGTCATCTGAAGAAAGGGGTCCCCGGAGAGCGAGAACTCGCGCTGGCAGGACCGTTGCAGGTGAGCCACCATCCACCACAGATGCACCGCTCGCCAGCACGACAATTGAGCACGTCACCGTGTCATAACATTCCTCTGTGACAGATTACACAATCTCCGAAAAGCTTTCGGCCCCAGTGACGCAATTCAAGCATTCCCAAGCCTTTTGGTCTGCATTCCTTGGATTTTTCCCAGCCGCAATAATTCGCGCGCCTGAACTCGCGTCTCGAGTTGTCAACGGCTGGCGCCCCCCCCCCCCCCCTCGCTTCCAGCATTAGGTACGAGCATCAGCAGCTGAGAGCTCGAGGGTCACGCTTCTGACAACCCCTGCACACCGACTGTACTGTACAATACTGTACTTGCAGTCGTCCTTCAGTCAAAGGCTCCCACACCGGCACCTTGCCCTGCTCTACCTTGGCCCAAGCTGCGACCAAGCCGAGTCGCGCTCAAACGTCGCATCATCAGCCAGGGGGTCGCCGACGCAGCCCGCAGCAGCGTTGTCCCTAGCCACAGAGAGCACGACGACGAGCACACACTCTCCTTCTTCCCAGCAACCGAAATCCATCATGTCCATTGCCGCAGCCTTTGCGGCTGCCTCATCGTCCAAGGACACCGACCGCGACGTGAGCAGCAGTGACGTCCAGCCGCCGCCATCACCATCATCATCCATCTCAGGCAGCGAGCTCTCGTATGCCAGCGACACAGGTACGTTCATACATCGTTGTATTGCACGCTCGCACCACCACGTCCCTTCCCACAGATGCCATTCGCGCCTCTTGCCGAATTCGGTAGCATCTGAGGTCGCCGATCATCATTGGACCTGTCAATGCCAGCAGAATGATTGAGTGCCGATAATTCGGCTGACGTGTGATTTATTATCGTCTTCAGAAACAGAAGGCAATGTCACAGACTCAATAACGACCCCTCCAACGTCGCCTCACAGGCCGCAAACAAGCTTCGGTAACACAACGTCAACGATGCTGACAAGCCCGTCGCAACAAGACCATCTCCTGGACTCGGAGAAAGCACCTTCAATGTTCATTCCTTCAACTGCCTCATCCATCGAAGGCCTTTTCGGCAAGATGCACCTCTCACACCCACAAGACTCAGAGTCTCGTCCGGCTGCGACACCGACAAAGCAAAGCCCGCCTGTGTCACAAGGACCGTCGATGATGTCGCCTCCAAGCTCACGGCGACCACCTTTGCCTCAGTCACTCTCTGCGAAACGCTCGCGACAAGTCCCAGGAACGATAGACCTCTCCAATTTGCCCCAATTCCCATCGCATCCCCCGCTGCAGGTACCGGGCAACATCACGCCGCAAGCATCATCTGAGAACTCGGGTTCCACACCGCGCGCATATCCGGACCGGCCAGGCTTGTTCAGCCGCTGGAGCACCGACTCTGAAGGAGATAGCGATGCCGACTCCAGCTATACGAGCTCCGACCATTGTGACGAGGACTCTGGCCACGGTCGAAGCGGCGAACACGACTTCGACGATGAAAATGAGGAAGCAGCCGCTCAGGCTGATGGTGAAGTCGCGAGCAGATCAGCAGAGACCAAACAAAGACGATCTAAGAAGTCTTGCAGCAATGGAGGGAGTCCGTTCTTGGCGCCCTCGCCTGGATTGAGCAACGACCATCTCGGTCCGCTACTCTCACCAGTCGCCTTTTCTTCGCCATCTCTGCTGCCGCCAGCCCCAAAGCCACACCAAGGCGGCTTTTCACCTTACGCCTCTCCGCATGCCGAACAGCCAAGCTTTGCTTTCGACTCTTCGAGCCCATCAACTTCGTCTATGCCAGTCATGCGCCTCTCGCCTGCTTCACCGACTGCCTTCCTTCGGCGCCAGCGACGTTCGCACAGCAAGCAAGGCCGCAAACAAGCATCAGCGCCGCGGGATGATGGCTATCATGAGAATTCGGGCGATTGCACCGATAGTACTGGCTCGGCTGGATCGCCGCCTTCACAACCATCTGGGCGCTTGACGCGTTCGCAAGGCCTGAGAATCCGAGACCAGGGTGACAAACCTCGTGGACGATACGCGCGAAGCCTTAGCTTGCAGCTTCAGCAGAGAGCAAACAATTCTTCATCGCCTATGAAGACGGCCAGTGCATTATTAGGTGGCACAATCTCTCCTGCGGAAACGACGCAAGACCCGCTACGCGTCAAGCTGCGCGAGATGCCAGGCGCCAGAACACCCGAGGTTTCTTCTCCGCCTGTAATCTCGGTACGCCCACCTGCGACACGCAAGAACAGCAGGCCGACCCTTCAACAACTGCGCACAAACTCACAATCTTCGGTCCGGACGTCTTCCCCTTTGCATCTCACCTCGTATCCTGGCGAAGGAGACTCAACCGTAGCCAAAGACACGACGACCAACCTTTTTAACACCGCTTTCAGCTTTGCGAACCGGGAATCTCCTCGCGGTTCGCCCTTGCAAATGCGCAGTCCTCGCGAACCGATGCCAGCCATCGATGAAGGCAAGGATTCGAATCCATATTTCGCGGGCTACGTATAGGCCCCTAGCTACAGCAATTCTCCCTCCTTTACAAATCAGTCAAGCGCTTCGTCATTTCGGTATTCTTCAGCATTGTTGCATGCTATTCCATCTCGTACGATCTGTCCGCCTGTTTGAAGTTCTTTCCACCTTCACGGACACAATGCTATGCATGTCATGTTCATCTGTACCATCTGTACCAGTAGACTCAGTTGAAGCTTCTCATCACATACACGACAATGTAGCCATGATCCTGCAGGCCAAGGAATTCAAATGCGTCATGCTTCTTCTTGCGCTTGTCTTGCGGTCTGCTAGATGTCGCGGAGCAGCTTAAAAAATTCGCGGCGGCTGCAAGAAGAGCTGACGGTCACCTCAGGCGTAACAATAAAAGAGGATGCATTGCCTGGATCAAGGAAAGCTACAGGAAGGGCGACTATCGGACGTGACGAGGCTGGAAATGTGAAACAGACAATGACATAGGCTGATTTTGGGATGAGCGTTCAGGAACAAGAGGTGACTGCATTTGGAAAATAGATCTGTTCCGTGTATGTGCTAGGCTAGATGTGCTGCCTGTAAGACCTTGTAACAAGAGCAACGGAGGAAAGCTTGCGATACCAGAGAGCGTTCGATTTACACAACAGTCTTGTAGTCCATACTTCATGGGCGGGAACGGACGATTTTGCTTGGCGCTGCCAAGCGAGGTTCTAGAGTTCTGCAAAGTCTTCGTCATCGCTGAGGAGGACAAAGTCGCAGTCTTCTTCTTCAGTATTGTTTGAGCCGCTGACGACGCTCATGTTCTCGACATCCACCAGGTCAGCCTCGGTCGAGCGAGGCGAAGTGATTGCCGAAGCAACGGTTGGAGCGGCCGAAGTGACAGAATTGCTGCCGTCCTTGACTTTGACAGTAGGGACGATCATGCTCGACGAGCGGAGGGATTCGTTCGGGCTAGGACCAGTGCTGTGAGTGCCTTCGTACTCTTCAACGACAATGTCAATCCAGAGTCGGTCTCCGAAGCGTGTTCTGCAGGCGAAAATGGCCCTTAGCACGAAGATGAAGGTATTGCACGCTGGAAAAGACTCACCCATCCGGCGCAACGAAACGGTAGTAGCTCATGAATTTGCCAGGGACACCAGGGGCAACAATGTCCTTGGCGGTGATCTGGACCTGCACGCCCGCCGCAGCCTCGACAAGGTTGTAGGCGACATCCTTGGTAGCAGCACCATCCTTAGAAGCTTCGCGACCAAAGCCGCTCACGCAGATGAGGCGCGTGCCGGCAGGCCAGGTGGCATTGCCAGAATTGGCTACGTTCCAGACCTTGTTAAAGATCGTGCCTGGTGCGACGACGGTACCGTCGGCGTAGGTCACATCCTACAAGATATTCAGATGTCAGACGGTCTGAAGTAATTAAGGGACACCTGCAAGCCAGACAGCTTACATTGACCCAGGTGGCATCGAGGTCGACGTTGGAGGCTACTTCCCTGGTTCCGACAAAGCTCTCAGCCTGTGCGACCTTTGGCGTTTCCGCCGCCACGGGCTCGATTGCGGGCGCATCAGCGGCAGCCTCGGCTGGAGTAGCGGTAGCCTCCTGTGTGGATGTGTCTTGTAATTCCTTAGTCAGGCCCAGAATGATAGTCTCTCCCTTGTCATTCCTTCCCAAGTCGAAAGAGAGCTTGATCTCCTTGTCTCCTCCGACGTGCATTCCGAATGGCATCGGGACGTCAACAGTCCAAGTCTTGTCGTTCTGGCCTGGTCCCGAAGCCAGATGACCAGCCGCATATGCCGCATGTCCGGCAGGTCCCGCGGTAGGAGCCGATGCGCCTCGTGTGACCTTGCGGGCATTATCGACGGCGCCCCAAAGCCTGTTCGCGCCGGTAGCTTCGGCACGCGGGATCTTGTTAAGAGGCGTGCGGATTTTGAGGAGATAGTGCGTCTTGAAGCTGTGTTGGCCAATCTTGCGGTCGTTGGTGTACGAAAGTGGATCGGCCTCGCATGATGCGCAGAGGTCAAAGTCGGGGCACTCCTGGTGCGTGCACTTGTAGCGGATGCCTTGGATGGGCTTGTTGCAGCCGTCGCAATGGATTCCGGCGTGCTTGGCGGCACTGCCGAAGAGGCCAGAACCGTTTTTCTTGCGCAGATAGTCGGCTGGCTGGCGCAACGCAGCGTACGAATGGCCTGGATGGTGAACATTGACACTCTTGATGCACTTCTCGCAGCAGTCCCTATGGAATCGAAAAATGTGTCAATCCAAGATTCACACGGAAAAACAGCACATCTGTGCGAGGGGAGGAGCTTACCAGTCAGGGCACTCAAAGCATTTGTAGCGAGTACCTACGATCCACTCGTCGCAGACATCGCAAGTGGCGTTATGTGGCATCTTGTGCGAGGAGACTGCAGCAGCGGGGCTTGCGAAGGGTCTGAAGCCACCTCCGAAAGCAGGACGGCCGCACGTAGCATGACGTCCATATCCGACGCCAGGCCTGGCGCGCGTGTTCTCCTCTCCAACTCTGGTGGCAGCAGTCATAGCAGCAGCAAGCTTTTCGCCTTTGCCTTCGAGCACAGCAGGCTCTGCCTTGAGCTTCGATGCAGTGGTTGGAGTAGGTGTGTCTGCGCGCTCGTCGCCAACGGAACCGCCGAATGCATCAGCGAGATTATCATTGAAGTCCTTGACGAACTTATCGAATGATGCTTTGAGGTTGATGTACTTGTCCTGCTGAGCCGATGAAGCGCTCGAGGCGGACGAAGAGGCCGTAGACTCGGCCGAGGGACTGGCAGCGGGAGGGACTGTAGCAGCGGTAGCAGGTGCAGCAGGTGCAGCAGGTGCAGCAGGTGCAGAAGCCTGAGCAGCAGCGGGAGCGGGAACAACAGGGCCACGAGCCTGGATTGGCGCGAATGGGAATCCACTAAAAGCAGGTCCCGCAAGTGCAGGCGGGGGTGCAATGAAATTAGCAGCTCGCTTCAGCAAGTCTGCACCAGGATGCTGCAGAGCCTGGCCGCTATGCAATCCGTGAAGGGGATTGAAGGACTGATGCTGCTGCTGCTGCTGTCCCGGACCAGTAGCACCGGGTGGCGGAGCGAGGAAATTCGTAAAGCGATTGATGAAATCGCTAACGTCGCGTGCTGGCGAGGCCTGCATGTTGGCATTGGCATTTCCGACGCTCTTGGCGATACGAGCAGCTTCTTCACCAATCTTGCTAGCCAACTTGACTGTTTCTTGGTGTGCGGGCATCGTGTATTCGCCTGCTGCCCAGGGCGTTGCGTATGCACAGGGAACGGGCTCTTGCACATCAGGCGGATCGGGATGCGAGGCGTCTGAAGGCTCAAAAGAAGGCGATTCGGCTGCTTTCATCTCGACTGCATCATCTTCTTCAACCTTGGTCCCTTTGTCGGCATTTCCAGCAGCCTTCTTGTCTTTAGCAACCGCATGCGCTGGTGATTTTGGGTGATGCTTTGCAATCTTGCCCGCCAATCTGCGAGCAGCGAGCAAATCGAGTGCATCTTCCACAACGCATAAATTGACAACTTTGCGATTCTTGTCATCTGCGACGAGGGAAGCGATGACTTGTCGCTGGTTGAAGAACGAGGCATAGCCATCAATCTTGATCCACGCAAAGCGAGAATTGCTTTTGCTGATGCCGCTGCGGCCATAACCAGCGGAGACAGAAGAAGAGCTTGAGCTTGTGTTTGAAGAGCGCGCACCGGGCGAAGAATTCAGCGAGCGCGAATCTGTATAGTCATCGAGCTTGAGATCCGGTTCTCCGATTTCATGCACATATGGCCCGTTTCCGAGGACGAGGAAGAGGCAGTAGCCTGGTCTGAGGGAGAAGGTCTGTTCTGCGCGCGATACGATGCCCTGCAGATTTCAAGGAGCAGTATGTGATTTGGGAGTGCATCGAGAGTTTGGACGGGGATTGGGAGGATGTTCGCCACCCGGACGACGATCAAGCCGGGAGAGCCGGGAGTGCGAGGCGAGTCAGCGGTGGAGGCGAGCGTGGAGAAGCAGAAAATGCGAGTGATGAGATGTGAGTGTATGGCCATGGACGTCGCGTATGCAGTCTGCCCACCTCGAACACGCTCCTGTCGAGCTGCTCGGCGCTGTTGCTTCGAGCAGTGAAGCCGTACTGCGAGTGGGTCAATCCACGTCAGCCAGTCAGTCATTCAAGCACACGACACGACATCGCTACGACTTGACATCGCTACGAGCGTAGCATGAGCTCACCTTTCGCTTCTGCACCTTGTTGCCTTGCGCGTCAAACTTGATGAGCCTGAAGACGTAGCATGGCGAGGTCGATGGCGGGCCAGCAGTGTTGGACGCCATTGCGCTGTCCGAGGGTCGAGGCGGCGAGGCAGCAGCAGCAGCTGTGACTAGCTCGCTTGCCAGTGACTGCCACGAGTGCAGCAATGCCTGCTTGTGCGCTCGCTGTCTGTCCTGGTGGTGTGTTCTACGTTGGACGGCTTGCGTGTCACTCTGCGGAGATGTGGCAGAAGCGAGAGAAGCGCAGGGGACACTTGAGACTTGAAATAGAGAAATAGTGAGTAAATCGACTAATGCTGACTATGCGTTACAACCAACATATGCAGACAATGATTTATTACAGCCGCTGAGCTCGTCTTCCTCCCGCAAACAGCCCACCTTGTCGTCAATGAGACCCGCCCGCCACCACCCTCTTTACGCGACATTGACCACCGCAGGATCATTCTCTTTTGTTGACGAGGTGGGAGAGCTGGTGTCACTTGAACGGTGAGACTTCTTGCTTGCAAGGACTGCACTGTCTTCCTCGCCTGCAATCTTGGTAAGCATCGTGTCTGCAGAACGCGGAGCCTTGTGCTTGAGCTCATCATCCCCGTGCTCTTCAAGCTCGCCATTCCGGACATCTTCTCTCGTGTCATGCTCAATCTGTCCATCTTGACGTTCAAGCTTTCCCTTCAATCCCAGCAGAATGATTTCCATATCCTTCTCTTGCCTCGCCTTCTCAAAATCCAATCCCACAAGCTTGCAAAGCTGCTCATAGGTCTTGCAAGCCATCAAGTCCGCTTTCACTCTATGCCTGTCCGACTTGCTTGTTGATGATCCCGTTGTGAGGTCCATTGCGCAAAGGCAATACTTTGAATTTGAGAAATGATTGTCCACGAAGAGTGCAGTGCGGACGTAGCGTGGCAGAATTGTTGATATTGGATCCGATAACCCGCTGGGTGAGAAGCACGAGGGATTGGCTTCGGCACCTCGGGCTATCATGATGCTCGTGACGCCTGTGAGATAAGACACAGAGGACAAATGTGAGAGGAAATCAGGGAGAAGCAAGGGTAATTGAAAACAGAAGATCGAA
Source organism: Cystobasidiaceae sp. HBUAS51001 (assembly GCA_003351005.1). Lineage (NCBI taxonomy): Eukaryota > Fungi > Basidiomycota > Cystobasidiomycetes > Cystobasidiales > Cystobasidiaceae > Cystobasidiaceae sp. HBUAS51001. The sequence continues at coordinate 255,482 of QOZY01000057.1, forward strand.
TCAAGAAGAGGGAGTCAGCTAATCAGATACCGCAGAACCTCTCTTCGTAATACTTCGCCCACGCACCTGTCTGCTCGCATATCCGTTCTCTGTCATTAACGCCCCAACAATCTCCATTAGCAACCACCGGGATGCCGTACGGTTTAACCAAGTCGACTATATCCCTCAAGCGGTGCAAGAGTGCAGCTTCACGGTCTCTCATCGTCTGAGTGCGACAATGCACAGTCAAGCATGAGATTCCAGTTTCGACGATTTGTTTTACGAGTACGAGGGTTGCGTCTTGTTCGGGTAGTAGACGGATCTTGGCGGATACCGGAACGGAGAGGTTGTTGACTAGATTGCGTAGAATCTGTGAGCATGAACAAGTGGAGTGGATATGAGAGACAGTCCGTCTTATTATTGGTGGATATAAAGCTCGATGCGTACCGCACACAGCTTGTCTGGGGTTTTGAGCAAGGCCGCTCCCATCCCGCCTTTGAGTGAAAAGTCCTGCCCATTGAAGAAGAAGGATACTGTCAGCACTCATGGGTCATTATAGAATAACACCAGGAGGCATATGGCATGCCCTTGAAGCTATAGATGCAGGATTGACACACTTTCGGACACCCGCAGTTGAGATCCACGCCAGAGCTGTCCATGAAAAGCCTCACCTTAGACTGTATCCCTGCTAGCATCAAGATGATGGCACACACTTACACATCGCCTTGAATGATCTTTGCAGCTTGCAATGCCAGTTCTGGATCAGAGCTTCCAATCTGATAGATCAGCCTGCTCTTTTCGACAGGGTGACATTCCCAGATTGATTTGCCCTTCTTGAGATATTTGATGGTGCCACTTGCTTCTGCCGATGATGAAGACAGAGGTGTCAAGAGAAAGAGCAGGGTATGATAGCCAAGAGTGTCGTAGCATCAAGTGAACCGGTTTTGTCGGGCAATGGTGGCAAAAATTGCAGAATGCAAGTGTTCAGCAGAGCGTCGCCAGGAGAGGACAGCGAGAACGAGTATTGACGCACCATCCACTGTCCTCTCTGTGCCTATGATTGCCCTGTCAATTGTCTCTGGGCCTGCATGGTGAGCATTGTTCAGCCGAGTCCAGTTGTTCGCAGCTCGCTTCTTCATTGCAGCAACTCACCCCAAACCAGACTGGCGCCATAGTCGAGAGCGAGGAGGCGCGAAGGGAGCGTGCCGCACCTGACCTGCGATGCGCGATGCGAGTCAGTCCAGGACGCCCTGCATAGACCAGCCGACGAAGCTTCGCAATAAGCCCACCATGGGAGCCAGGAAGAGACCATCGCGGTAGTTTAGCTTGTGGGCGAGCTTGGCCCGCTTGAAGGTGGTGATGCCAGGCGGAGGAGCGGTCGAGGTGGACGCCTCGCACGTCGCTGTCATCGTCGCTGATGCGCTGGTGCTCATGCTGCGGCTGATGGCTCTCAGCGCTGTACGCAGGTGCATGAACGCAAATTACTGCAGAGACAAGCTGGGAGCATGACACAAGAAGGCGACACTATACCGCTACCCGGACAATGACCACTGACCATCTGCTCAGCCTCACACGCGCTTCCAATCTTCATGTGCATCTGCATGACGCTGCCCTGCTCCTTTCTCACAGGGATGGCCCAGAAGCTGAGCTATCGTAGTGCCCGACTGGCTCAAGAATGTCCGACACGGCCAGCTCATTCCGCGGCTGGCTGGACTGCGATGCGAATGTGCTGAATGCGCGACTTTGGACTGGCCACGTCTGTGCACTGTCGCTCTGCTTCGTGACGCGTGGTCGTCTGTTCACCCTGACCGCGTCTTTACAGCCTTACGCAAATCTTTGACTGGCACACCCTCAAGACAGCAGCCGACACCTCAACAAGATGTCCCTTCAGGTCCTCTCGCCCCAGCAGCACCGCGAGCGCGAGCGCAGCGACCATCCCCAATCGCCCTATCCATGCACGCCCTCTGACCTGGGTGGAAGCAGCCCAGCCTCGATACACGGCGGCCAGCACCAGCAGCACTATTTTCGCCCTCTGCCGCTTTCAAGCCCGCCTGTGGGCAGCAGCAGCGGCGTCACTAGCAGCGGCTACTTTGCTCGACAGAGACTGGCAACGGAGACCTCGCCTCTAGCCCTGCTGGCGGCCAAGCTCACTCTCCGCCACAATCACGCGCAGGGCGGAAGCAGCCAGCAGCAGCAAAGTGACACGCATGCAGGCATCACAAGTATAGATGGAACCGACGGCGACGCTACGCTGCTCGTCGACCTCGACAACATGTCCGCCGTCTCTGGCTCGCCTGAGGTGCCCGTGTCCATCTCGAGCCCCTCGATAAGCTCTTTAGGCGGCTGCACCCCCGAGCGTCTTGCGCAACGCTCCAAAGCGTCAGACAGCAGTCCTTCGACGCGCTCGCACTACCGCACTGGCACAGACAGCAGCATTGGCGCTGCTACGCCCTCTACTTCGTCCCCTGCCGGCGCGCAATCTGCCCAGGCACGGCGCGAGGGTGGCAACAGTAATGGCCTGGGAATGCGCTCGCACCCATCGACAGCCAGCATACCTATCATACTCGCTGGCGTTAATAGTGCGCATGTACTGCCATACCCAAGAGACAGCATGGCTTCCACTTCGCTGTCCATGGCGACGCCCACACTGCATGGCAAAGAAAGCTCCGCCGACAGCACCGTCGATATGCTCACTTCTGTGAATGAGGAAGACAACAACGATGTTCATCCAGAATATGCTTCGCTCAGCTACTCGCAAGACGACACTGCAGTCTACGAGGTTGAGTCATCGATGACTACGGAACGAGGCAGCATCGAGACTGTCCAGTCGGGAGCTAGCGTAGGACTGGGGCTGGGCATACTTGAGGACCCCATTCAGCTTCGAGAGCCTTCAAGCCGGCGCTCGAGCAGGTCAAAGGGTGAGCTGAAATGTCGACATGGATGCTATGCGTCGTCCAACAACCACTGACTATCCAGGCCTCGCCTATATGCACCATAGCCTGCTTCCCACCTAGTTCCAGCCAAGGCCACGGTCTTGGATTCCAACCTCTGTCAAGCATCTCCGCGCCGCCGATGAAGTCTCTCTGGCCGGCACAGCAAGACCTCATGTCCGCCGAAGACTTAGCCGCGACGAGACAAGACCGCGCAGATTCATGGTCTTCCAGCTTGCTTTCCCTCGGAAATGGATCACTCGCATCTTCGGCTTCTAGCAGCATCTCACCATCTACGCCCGGTCCTTCGCCTACTTCCGCGCATGTACACTATCATCGCACAGCTCAAGACGCCGAGAAGCCGATTTCCTTCTTTCCGCAACCTGAATTGGCCATTCCTCGTCGAGCTAGTGCAGCTGCTCTGCAGACTGCGCAGATGGCTACTATCGCGCTTCCGAATCGCCTTGGTAGCCCAATTGCCAACCTCAAAGGCCTTGACTCGCCATACGCTGGTTCTGAATTTTCAGTGTCTGCATACGAGTATAGCCCTCATGTGCGGACAAGCACCGCCGAAGGTCAATTTGCGCACCGCTGGAGTGCCGGGATTGTCGAAAGCAAGATGTCGTTGGCGCTAGCCGCCGCTACTCAGTCGGCTGACAGCACTGCTGCTACTGCCGACTACAAACCCTCAAAGAGCACCTCACGGCCGGGCACTGCAGCGAGCGAAAAACGAATCGCTAGACAACGCAAGAAAGCCGAAGCTGCACTCTTGGCCAATTCTGCCAATCCACCACCACAAGAAGTCAAGAAGAGACGAAGAGCAGCTACTCTCGCTAATCCGCTCGAAGGTGGACTTGCTGCAAACGATACTCGGCGCCAATCTTCGCCTTCCACCATGTCTGCGACGCGCTTTGTTGATAACTATGCGACTATTTCTGCTGCTTCTGCAAAGAAACGGCCAGACCCTATCACGACTCGATGGTCGCATCTGCAAGACGCAGAAGCGAAAGAAATTTCGCCTGCTGCATCGTCGCCTTCGAGTCTGTTCAAGCCTCTGCCGGCTCTGCCACCAATGCCGCAACACCAGCAACAGCACCAATATCCTCAATCGCAGCAGACGTTTAGTCGAATGAAGCGACCGGGCTTCTTGTCTGTGCAGACGTCGCCTCGCCGACCTGTATTCTCACGACCTGGAACTGCTTCGCCGGCAGCCAGGGTGTTTGGTCTGGTTGCTGGTCCTCCCTCGTCACCGGCGCGTGGTGACTATACGTCACTTGGCAGTCGAGACTCACTCGATAGCGACAGCCATCGGCCAGGCCCACGCTCGCGCTCCGCTTCTATTGTGTCGCAAAAGACGGGCTCAAATGCCAGTTCGAGATTGGCAGAGGCTGTTGCCGCTTCTTCAGGGCCACCGGCGAGTCCACCCAAGTTCATTACGCTGCATATCGACCAAGAATCGTTTCGCGCCATTGCTCCGGTCTTTCGCCTGGTCGAGAGTAGCAACGTGGCTCTACCTGCGGAGATGACGCTCAAATACGTGCCGGTACACGCGGAGCAATTCTTTCCTTTCCACCATTCAACGATGGAAACGCCGCCTACGCTTAGGCGATTCGACACTGGCTCGGGCCTCAAGACAGACATGGAGCTTATTCAGCGCCAGGCAGTTTTGCCTATCAAGAATGTAGGCTTGTATGCTGTCAACGGTCTGTCGGCAAAGGGAGACTTTCCTTGGCGGTTCGAATATCGCGTCGTGGACAGACTGAATCTCGTTGGCAAGATTATTCCAGGCGAAAAGGTGAGTCAACGTAATAATGCATGTAGCTGACTGATCAGTTTTGCTGACATCTCATCCTGCAGAACGTAACACCTCTGTCTTTCACTTGCACCCCAGAAGTACTGGATGCCGCTTTTGCTCGCAAGGTGTGTACCTTTACAATCATGTGGGATACCAAAAGCATCAAGCTGACTGAGCTTTACTCATGTCAGCGCAAAGCCATGGATGTCGTATACAAGACTTTGTCGACCAAACTTGAAGCGCTGCGCGTCGGAGATTTGCCACATTAGACTATGTTGTAACCAGAAAACCAATTGTCCAACGGAAGCCTGCGAGTAATAGAAGTTCTCTACAGCTTGAACCGAAGCCTCCTCGCTGTGTCCGCTGTACTCGTCGAAGAGGTCTACATTGAGACTGTCACGTTTTGGGCGACCACGCTCTTTTTGGTGATGCTTGCCGTCGAGACAATTGCTGGACGTCAACTGGCCAGCGAACATGTCCGAGCCATCTGACACGCCTTCAAGCGGGCCGCGGTATGCTCGGTACCCCAATGAGCGTCCGAATCGCGTGCCTGCGTCTCTCAAGCAGCGGATGGGCGTGACGCCGAATGAAGGTCTCGTCAGAGAGCTCTACAAGCGGTAGGCGCGTCTCTGCTGAGCAATGCACAGTAACAGAGCAGCTGACAAGCGCGCACAGGGGCCTTCGAGATGTCTGGACACCCTCGTTCTCCGTCGCTGTACGGATGCTCATCCTCGTGCGCGTCTGCGGAGCCATGTACTCGTCTGTAGTGGCTGACTGTGACGAAGGTGGGCAAGCTGCGTCCAATGACCCAGCAAATCGAGCTGAGTGATGGCACGATTCAAAGTCTACAACTACTGGGAACCCCTCCACTTCCTGCTGTATGGAGACGGCTTCCGGACTTGGGAATACTCGCCGAAATACGCGATTCGAAGTTGGGCCTACATATTGGCACATGTCTTCCCAGCCAAGCTCTTTTCACACGTTAACCCGCGCGATAAGGTATGTTACGCTTCAGGAGGCCAATTCCATTCACTGATGAACACAATCTCGCCTTTCTCAACAGCGCCTTGCTTTCTTCGCTGTACGCATCGCTCTAGCCTCCCTGTCTACAATCTGCGAATGCCGTTTCTACAGAAGCATCGTCGATAACATCAGCGTACGCATAGGCAGATACACCTTCCTCTTCCTAATGGTCTCTGCAGGCATGTACAACGCAGCAACAGGTGCGCATTATCGCCACTCCCGCTCACGCTTGCTATGCTGATACCTCGACATATCCAGCCTTCTTACCTTCCAGCTTCTCCATGTGTCTCGTCATGCTCGGCTGGAGCTACGCGCTCGAGCCCGTCTCGGCGAACAGCAAACGGACGCATATCGCGGTCGCATGCTTCGCGACAGCAGCTATTTTCGGGTGGCCTTTCACTATACTGCTCGCGGTGCCATTCGTCCTCGAAGAGCTCCTTCTGGCAGGAAGGTCGACGACACTTAGCGTCTCTTCCCGACTTCAGAGATTATTGCAGTCAGCAGGCTATAGCCTTGCCATCCTTGTGAGATCTATCTGCTTCACGTGCGTGGCAGGCTGCAGCTGAATCGAGTCATTGAACTTGCAGGGCGTCGTGCTTTCCATTGACTCCTTCCTCTATGGCCGCTCGGCAACTGTTGCTTGGAACATCGTCCGCTACAACGTGGCTTCCAACAATCCCGAGCTTTACGGCACCTCCCCCTGGTACTTCTACATTCTCAACGGTATTCTCAACCTGAACATCGTGCTTCCTCTAGCATTGCTGTCTCTGCCAATGGTGCTAGTGACCGGTTTTGTAGAACCGAAGAAGTTCGGCATAGCTAAGCCCGGGCAGACATCGTCGGCTGTATTGCTGTCTCTGCGCCTGCTACCCTTCTATATCTGGTTCATTTTGCTTTCAAGTCAGCCTCACAAAGAAGAGCGATTCATGTTTCCAGCTTTTCCGTTTGCATGCATGAATGCTGCTGTATCACTTGGCCTTTTCCGAGGATGGATGGAGGCTACTTACGTCAAACTCACGCAAGCGCCGTACAAGGTATGTCAATCTCGATAGCCAAAGCACAATCACTGCGCTAAGGAGGCAAATGCAGGCCGCTCGCAGCTCTCTTTTCGGCGGCGTTACTGGGGCTGCTTTGATCGCAGCCACTGCTATCGGCTTCGCACGCATAGCAGCCTTGCAGACCTATTTCCGTGCGCCCATGTCTGTTCTGTACCACCTGCAGTACATGGAACTCCCTGGACTCGCCATCTACACCTACCCGCAACAGTACCCCAAGCTCAATTTGACCAATTTCATGCACGCAAACGAGCAGATCAACGTCGATGTCCTACAGAATCTCAATCTCACACTGTGCTATGGCGCGGAATGGTATCGTTTCCCGTCAAGCTTTCTGGTGCCGAACGTCGTACGAACGGAGTTTCTGAAGACCGACTTGGGCATACAACTGCCAAAGCATTTCGTGGAGCGAAGATCAGAAGAGAACGCTTCCAGAGCAAGCGTCAAACGACGACTGGAGATCGCCCGTGACACCCCGCTTGGGTATAATGACCAAAACGTCGAGATGATGGACAGATACGTAAGTTCCTTGCGTAATAATTGTTTGATCATGCATGAGGCTGAATCATGTGGCTTCTCGAAGGTGCCCGAGGAGTCTTGCTCATATGTTGTGGACCTCGACTTCCCTGAGCGCCGACGTACAACAAGCAAAGCACCTCGCTTTAGCCAAGAAAAGTGGGACAGGGTCGTCTGCCAGCCATACCTCGACAACGAAGCCTCCTCTCAGCTTACTCGGTCCTTCCGGTTACCAGGGCTGGCGGAAGGAAATGTCTACGGGGATTTCTGCCTTCTGCGGGCAAAACGGCTCGCGCAGAGTGTCTAGACAGTGAAGCAGGCATGCAGACAGTAGTATCACAGGGAGCCCCCAAGTGCAGTGTGAGAAGCTAGCCTTTGCAATTGACCTTTGCTAGGGGCAATTGTGAACGATTTTGCGCGCATATTTGCGGTGAAACAAGCGGTTGAATGGACATGCTACGCCGCCGCACGTGGTCAAAATGTGCACTGGGTGGTCGAAACCCCAACCGCATGGCTTAATGAGCGGTAACGTAGAAGACAAGGCCAGCACACAGGCTCTAAATAGGAACTGGCGGTGACTGCTAACGCGATGCCTGGAAAAGTTTCGCAAAACGAGAGCTTGATGGGTCGACTGGCTTGTTGACGGGCTCTGGTCTAGGCAAGGCGACGAGCTGAGAAGGGAGCGGCGACGAATACGAATTTTGCCGCGGCGTCTGGGCATTTCGATTAAGGGCATTGAGTAGACCGTTGGCTAAAGGCTGCGACTCGGACTGGACCCTAGAACGCTGAACTGGCCGTGATTGTACAGTCCAGCCACTCGGAACATTTCGCTGATTGTTGGCCTTGATGGCTGATACGGCAGCCGCTTCGTTGCGATATTGAACGACGGGCCGACGTACAAAGCTAAGGACATACTGGCAAGAAGCCCGGCTATGAGCCATCTCAAGATGAGGCCTATTTTCTCGATGTGCGGGCCCGTTGCCAGGCGCTAGACGGTCTCGTAGGCTCGTCTCCCTGATATCGCCTTGAAAGAGATCGGCGGCCCTCTGCATGAGACCCAGATTGCGCGGATTGCGCGGAGTAGCTTCACCCTGAGGATACCTCGGTGACTCGATCACAGCATGCGTCGCGGCCAGAATAGGCGCTGCTGGTTGAGATCTTGAAGCCATTGCGTCTGTCTTGCTATCGCAGCACAGGAGAGATGCAAAGAAGCAGATGGAGCATATCCATCAACATACGGTACGGCATAGACGCAAAAGCCGACGTACTATCGTTCAACCCGCAGCAGGTTTTCTTCGACACCGCCTCAAGTTGCAATCGATTTCTGGCTGGCAGCCGAAGCCGCCCTTTAGCAACCGCGATGCCTTCAATTGATGAAGCTAATAGCGCATAGATACCCAGTGAAGAGAATCACTACTGGGGACTATGAGTGCCTCGAGATTCGTTCTAGCCTGCGCCACAAGGCTCAGCTCTTACTGGACGCTGTCGGTAGTGTAGCGCCGCTGCAGCAGGAAACCAACAGTGTTAGACGTCGCTGATGCAAAGAAGCAGCAGCTTGGAGCATTCAGAGAGTGTCCAACACTTGTTGAATGTAGCTGTCGTCCTGTGACCAGCTCTCCACAGTCAACACGGCAAGGTCCGGTACGTTGCCTAAGCCGCTCGACAAAACGAGCCAGACGAGATCCGAGTCGAGCTTCCCCAATGCGCCATAGAGTTGGACGGCTTGCGTCCTTAGCTGTTCTTGCGTGGCCCTTGCCAGGAAAGGCCTAAACAGGACTGCCATGCTCCAGATCTCGTCGCTGCCGATACCTGGCACCTCTTGAAGAGCGATAGTGACGAGCTCAAGCATAGCTTTGAGAGTTCTATGCTCGTCCGAGTACTGGTCCTTCGCAGTGTTGCGCAGCTTGTGATTCGTTACGATGGTCCGGAGCTTCGGGAGAACATCTTGCACAATGCGCTTGTTCATGAAGTCTCCGCGGAACTTCATTAGAGCGATTAGCAGCTTCATGATCTCCAGCAGGACGTATGCAGGAATTTTGTCAAGACCATCGTCCAGTCGCGCGAGAATGTACGGCCAGAAGCGATTGATCTCGGGCATTAGATCGGCAGTCCGCTCAGCCAGCACTGGCACGCTAGAAGCGAGCAGAGCCACCGTTCGGGCGCGTAGGAAGGGCGAAGGGTGCGACAGGAAGTAGAACGCTTTCCTCAAAATTGCAAGAACCAGCACTTGAGGGCTGGTTGCAGGCACTTTTTCCGGTTCGTCCGCGTCACCGGCCTCATTGGCATCGGCATCTTGCATTTCTTCCTCTTCCGGCACATCTGCAGACTTGTGCAACTTTGCAAATGGCGTCTCCGGGTTGTCCTCTGGCAGATCGTCGACGCGCAGAGCGGTGTCATCGCGTGCAGGTCGATCATGATGGGTCGCGAACCAGGCTTCAAAAGCTTGTAAATCTTTTTCTGGGTCTGGCTGCATGCTCTGCACTTCTTTCACTGCTCGTCCACCTCCGCTCGTGCCTGGCGAATCATCGATCTTGACACGACATACAGAAACGAGTTTGTCGAGAACACGCAACAGCTCGGAAACCAGCAAATCATACGCGTGCCAGCGATCTAGAGCGTCGAAAATCTCCTCGACTGCATCTCCGAGGTGCGGAAGTACGTCTTCACCGGTAAGCTCGATAGCCGCGACTAGCACGCTAGGTGCAAGCGGGTCCACCGCGCCGCTTGACAGCGTAGTCGTGCCGCGCAGATGAGCCGATATCGAGTTCAAGAGGTAGTCTACATTCTGTATGAGAAGCTGAGCTGGATTGTCGTATTCCAAATAGCGCGCAATGTGCGCTAGCGTGCAGTACGCCGATGTCTGTAGCAGTCCAACGCCGGAATCGGACGAAGGGCACAAAGCGCGGAGGACGGGATACAAGAGTCGCATCACGTATTTCTGATATGGCGGGCCGCTAAGCCCAGCTGAAGTCGCAAGTACGCTGAGCGCCAAGCAGTGAATTTGCAACCCGTACATTGGTCTTCGTTTGCGCTTTGAAGGGCGAGAGACCGCATTCGCAGAGTCGTCGTTGAGCAGTCCGTGAAGAGTGACGCTTCCGAGGTAAGAAGTATCTTCAGACCCATTTCCGTGCTCTTGAACCTCCTCGCTGCCAGCGCCAGTCTCGGGAGCCGCTTGTTCCCGATTCATTTCCTCCAAGTCTTCGATATCATCTCGATTCAACCAAGAAAGCGACACGCCGACGCTATCATCCAGCAACTTCGCCATCGGTTGAGCAGCTGTCGTACTTGTAGACTCGTGGAGACGTCCCTGCAACAGCTGTTGTACAACCCACAGAGCACTCGCGACTGTACTTGTCCCGCCCACGGGTACTCCAGTGTCCGCAAAGCCAGCGATGCCGAGAAAGTGTTCAATTAGAATATCGCTACCGCTTATTGTGCCGAGCGATTGGAAAGCTTGGGCTAGAAGCGTTGTACTCTGGCCAGGCGCAACGTTCGTTAGGCGCAGAACAGGGAAGCTTGGCAGTGCCGGCTTGGTCGGTCCCTCGCCATTGACTTCCGACGCGGGCGCGCCTTGAAGCAAATGGTCCGAGTCGACATCGATCCCATTTTCCAGAAGGAGTATACGCGATGGGTCACTCCGCATCCAGGCCGTGGTAACATCTCCGCCTCTTTGCTTGGGGCCACTGCTTCCAGCGATAGGTGCGAGCTCAAGCGCGCGCAGCAAATTCAAGCTCCATCGTTCGATTCTCAATGAGCGGGCTTCGAGATCGTCCCCACTTTGGCGGATCACGCCGAGCACGAGGTACAATTGCCGCCGAAAAGCTTGCTCATTGGCTGTGCCCTTTGACAGAATTGTATGCGGTAACGATGTGATGGCTTCTTTGCCGATTTGCACAAGCAGAGAGGCTATCGAACCTTTCTCCGCCCGGCCTCTCGCTGATTTCAGAGACCGGAGATGTGCATTGCTTGGCTCCGAGACTTGTGTCCACTCGTCGCAAGAGCAGACAAGAAGCTCTTCCAAGAGCATACGAGACGTGATCGGAGTGAGGGAGCGAAACGAGCTGTCGAGCAGGATGTATGCCAGGTCTGCGAGAGACTGTCGGACTTTTGGATTCTGATGAAAGCGTAATGTTGGAAAGATCGACAAGAAAGCTCGTTGTAGCTGAGACGATGTTGCTCGCAGCCATGATTTGGAATGCCCCGGCTCTGCTGCAGGTGTGCTGGACGATGCAGCAGCTCCGAATGGCGATAAAATTGGAGAGTCGTCGACCGCGACAGTCTCGGCAGGGGACGGTCGCAGTAGATCCGTGCCTGTCTGGGAAGCAAAGATGTCTTGCAAAGTCGTAGCAGGTGGCTCTGCTACGGACGGCTCATCATAGAGGTCCAGAGCAATGCAGCGCGTCTCATTTATAGAACCTCGAATGGTAGCTGAGAGCGCCTCGAGTGCCGCTGTGATAATGCTGCCGCTACCTGAATGCGCGATTATAACTTTGGAAAGTGTGCTGACGATGCCTGGCAGGTATTGTGGTATCTTGTCGCCAGGCTCGAGGTAGTCTCGCGTAAACGATGCAAGCAGACCAAGGGATGCTAATCTCGTGTCTTGCTCGATGGACTTGTCTTCAAGTATGAGCAGGACCGTATTGAGCGTATGTGCGACGATAGGTCCCGGAAGTTCGAGCTCCAGCGTTGAGTCCTGCCGGGCTGATTGTAGTATGACCGTCCACAGCTGCACCAACCCCCGCTTGACAGGTTCATTCCACGCATGTTGGTAGTTTTTAGAACCCAAGGGTCCACCAAGCGTGAGGCCTACAAAGGTCCAGAGCTGTTCCAAGACCTGCTTGTCGAGCGCGAGGCTGCTGTTACCAGCGTGTCGGCTGAATGCAGCAAGTCGAGCGAGCGCGCGCAGGACAGCGGCGAATGCGGCTTGGTTGACCGGAGACGCGCGGAGGACCGAGGGGCTGTTCAGCTGTAGGAACTGAGAGAATGGAAAGAAGATGTAATTGGAGAGTTTGTTGTTGTTGCTGCTGCTGCTGCTCTTGCCGTGTCCATGTCCATGATGCCGTCGATCAAGGTCCTCTAGACAGGTCTCTAGGCCAGCGAGTATGTCAGGCAGTGCACGCGCATTCTTGGGGTCCGCAAGCTGGACATGGTGTAGAAACGCAACGCAGTGCGGCTTCACCTGCAGACACGATGCGAGTGCAAAGTCGGATGGGTCTGTCAATGCCTTTGTGCGAACATTTGCATGAAATATGGCAACGCACCTGCTGGAAGGCCATCTGCGTGCGCTGTAATTGGAACTTTTCTGTGAGTGGCTACAGCGAGCATGCATCGTGCAGTCGCGGGAACGTTATGTCTGCAGGGTGACTTACATGCGCACCGCGCAAGCCAGTGGACTTCTAAAGTTCAGAGTGGGACAAGGGTAGCTGTGGCGAAAAAGGCATCGAGGAGCCTGAACACAAGCAGCCGGCACAGGCGATGAGGACAAGGCAGCTCGAACGTTTGGTAATACGTGTATAATAGCGTCTTGGCTTTATCATTGCTCTTCATCATCGAATACTGTCATGGTCATGAATACTGTCATGGTCATGAAAAACAGACTAGAGATCTGCATCATACAAAGGGTGAAACGACGCGGTGATTCAAAGGCCTTTGTGACCAGATTGCGACTTCTTGTCATCTCTTGCTTCCAGGAGCGTGGCCAATATACTCGCAATAACCTATTGCTCAATTGCACGTTTCCCTTCTTTCATTCATCCACTACTTGCCCAGGGTGTCGACTGCGATGCGCGGGTCGGGTTAGCAAAAATAGCCATCATATAGACTCGCCCGCACACATGGGCGAGGCCAGCTTACTTTGTTTGCTGTCATTGCCACCAGGATAGTCGGACGAGACCGACATGCCCTGCTCTCGGCTGTAGCTATACTGGCCGGGGCCAGTAGCATCTAAAGGCGTGAAAGGGCGCCGATGAATACGGCGTCAGCAATGCAACGACTAGCAAAGGGAGGAAACGGCCGTTCGAGGGAGTGCTACCTACCGTGAGTGGTGGTCGTGGACCCAGTGGTGCCGGTGGTACCACTCTGTGCCGAGTTGGCGTAGTTGGAAGCAGTTTGCGAGGCTGTAAAAGGGGTAGGGGCACGGAACACATCAGCAACGGCTTTGGACGCACGTGCTTCCAAAGTCCTAAGACTCCGACTCACCAGACTGCGAGTACTCGGACGCTTTTTGCTGTGCAGTTCCAGCAGTCTGACTAGCAGTCTGACTCGCGCTCTGACCCAATTCCTGAGCTCTATTCTGTGCAGTAGCAGCAGCGGCAGATGCATTCTGTTGAGCTGCAGTTGCAGTCTCGCCTGCTTTCTGCTGAGCTACACCTGCGAGTTCTGCTGCTTTTTGCTGAGCGGCAGTGGCATAAGCGGAGACGGTCTGAGCTGCGGAACCGGCGGCTGTAATAACCCCCACCAAATGAGATGGCCGTCAGAGACTGCTCAGACCTTCGACGTGTGAAACAGAATTGAGAAGATGACTCACCACCCTGTGCGCTCTGAGCGGCCGAAGAGCCGTATTCATTTGCGAGCTGCGAAGGCGGCTTTGCGAGTTCTCCAGAACCAGTGTTGCAGGTGGTCTACGTTTGCATGATCATCAAAAAGAGAGGAGGATTGAATCAGCGTGACAGCTCCGAACGAATCGTAGGTTGATTTTCAATGCCCACCGTTGAGCCGCCCAAAGCAGGAGGAAGGACCTCTTGTGCCTTGTTAACAGCAGCACCTGCATACCCTTGTACAGTCTGAGCAGTACCTTCAGGAATCTGCTGGTATGCCGCATTGGCGAGCTTTGTAGCTTGAGCCTGCACATCGGCGAGTGACATTGCTGGCAATCGTGCAGAAATGGCAGCTGCAGCATCGGAAACCTTGCTTGCTGCTAAGGGAGAAACGGCCTCGAGCGCTGCGGCGGGGGCAGAGGCGATTGCCCCACCTAGGCCGGAGATGATGTTGGTGACATGTTCGGTGCCGGCCTGTATGCACGGAGTAGAGGGAAGGATGATAGCAGGGGAGTAGGTGGGAAGAAGAGAAAAAGAGGGAATGTGGGAGAGAAGAGGAGCAAAACTCAAGATAATCAGCCCTGCTGTCCCCAGATCAAATTAGTCGGAAGTTCACGCACCGGAGCCTCGCCAGGAGCCAGAGGGCTCTCATCGGGAGCCAAATTGCCAGCGAGACCTGGCTTTGTGTCTGCGTTCTGTATGTTTTGCTTGACGTTGTCAGCTGCAGCCTGGGCGCGCTGTACGAGGGTCGGCTGAGCGCCAGTGGATCCAGCACCGAGGCCTGTAGAAGAGCCACTCGAGACACCCGTCGACGTCGAGCCAGAGGTCACATTGCTGTCCGTGTCCAAGGGAGCAGCTGGGAAAGCTGAAGCGCCCGATGACGTGGTTGTACCGTATGCGCCACCGGTGGTCTGCGCTGCGTCACGAGCAGGGACGGCAGCAGGGACGGGGATGATGGGGCGTCCTGCGAGGGTTGGGTCGCTCGAAGTGACGCCAGAAGAGCCTCCGAGGGGTACATCAGACGTGAACTTGCGTGGCTCGTCGTCCTGGCTGAGAAAGGGACTGGAGGGAGAGACAGTGAGACGAAGTGCATGGACGCGGCCACGAGTAGAACTAGTCGCACTCACTTCTGGTGCGGGGTGGCCGTCGAGGTGGGGCCAGACTGGGATGATGCCATGTTTGATGTGATGGGTATAACTTGAATGTGATGTGTGTTGTGATATAAGCAGAGGCAAGAGGCAGCCTGCACCTGCCTTGTCCCTCGTCGACCAAGTTGCGTCTTCGGCCATGCACGTCGATCGCTTCTGGCCGTCCGTCGACGCGTGAATGACGTACGGCAGCGAGATGAAAGGGAGCTGGAATACACACACAGAGCAACAATGGACATTGTGATACTATCAACGTGAATTACAGTGGTATCATTGAGGTACAGACAGGACTCGAGTATTACGGCTAGACACTGCTGTATCGGCATGCTTTTACCGGGGCTCGTTCTTGCCGAAGATCCCAATACTCTCATTCAAGAATTCCCCAAAAAAGGGCAAACACTCCAAGCATGGCATCACTTCTTGCCCAGCTTCCACCACTTGCCTTTACCTTCCTTCTCCTTGTCCTTCTCCTTCCCACTAGACGACACCGACGACGAGAGGCTCGAGAAACCCTGTGGGCCGCCGACAGACATTGACGAAGCGCGCGAAGGAGTGCTGCCTGTGCCAGAGTTGCTGCTAGGATTGGAGGCACTGCCCGAACCAGCAGGCGCATACGACGAGAGTGGACGGATGGTCTTTGGGATTGCGGCTGCGCTTGCGGAGCGGGATGGGACCGCAGGAACACCAGAGCTGGAACTTGGTGCTGTCGTCTGCTGCGATGATTGACTCGAAGCTGGAACTTGGCCGCTTGCATTGACATTCACGCTCGCGTTCCCGCTGGTCATGGCAAGGGAAGAAGAATGTGCCAATGGACTGCTATGTACTGACGTGCTTGCACCAGTCTGAGGGCGCGAAGGCGTCTGCGTCTGTGATTGCGATCTTGAGCGAGGCGGTGATGAAGTATACGCATGTGGCTGGCGCTCATACGTCGATGCCTGCTGCTGCTGAGCATTTGCAGTCCCATTGGCAAGTCCTCCTCCGTATGCATTCCCAGAAATAGCATCTGGCGATGTAGACGAAGACATTGACATTTGCCGGGTCGGCGGACGGCCAGTCGCAGCACCATTCGCGTGTCCAGCAGCTAGACCGTGGTTGGTGGACATACCGCTGAGCGAGGTCTGCGAAGGCGAAGTAGCAGACATAGTCTGTCCTGTAGTTGGTCTGGTCGAGGGCTTGACTTCGTCGGCGTAATAGTGCGGTATGCCAGTATGTCCGCTCAAAGGCTTGCGTGGTGCTGGTGAGTGTTCAGGCTGCGAATTTCGCTCAGGCGACCTCGACAACGAAGCTCGGCGGACCTTATCCTTCTGCTGCTCTTGCTGCAGGTGGCCTTCGCGCTTGCGCTCACGCTCGCGGTGCAGTGCATTCGAGAGTCCAGATCCATTCATTTGTTGTTTCTGTCTCGTGTCGAGCGCGGGCGATTCAGGAGGTAGCGCCACATTTTCCTGTCGAGGGGTATGGCTGGGCGTGCTCTCTGGCGTATCGAAGGGGTTCTTGCGCTCCATGCTGGGCGTTGCGTCTGTAATGGAGGCACTCATGACTGTGCCAGGCGTGTGTGCTAGATGCATAGCCGGGGACTCGCGGTCTACTGCTTGGTCCGAGAATTGGTGCTGCTGCTGCTGCTGTTCTGGCCGCCTGCGAGCGACTTCAGACATGTGCGCAGCATAGCCTTGCGCAAGCGACGAGTTTGTGCGCTCCGGTTCGCGAGGCCGAGCTGCTGCATTCGAAGAGGCCACAGTCGCAGTCGACGAAGACATGCTAGTCTTCTTCTTCCTAGCGAGCATAGAGCTCGACATGACACTTTCGACGTCCAAATCCACAGCTTGATAGAAAAGGACATATCCCGATCCGGATCCAGGCGTATCTCCGAAAAATCGCTGAATCTCGGTTTCGTCAACCTGGGAGACTGTGTCATCGTCGAAGAGCAGCCACTTTTCGCCACTTCGGATGATGGCGACATAGTGCCCGTGGTGCAGCCCTTGGCCGATGTGCACTACTATTGCCCATAGGCGGTATAGCCGATCTGCATCGGGCGCGTCGTCGACTGTATTGAAGAGGCGCAACTCGAACGGGAACACTACGCGGTAGGCTAGCTTCATGAATCTTTGCACGTCTTCTTGGTACTTGAATCGCTTGAGATGTAGTGCAAGCAAATTGGGCAGTTTCTTGATCTTCATTCTGTACGAGCGAACGTACTCAGTACGCAGTCCCAAGGTACTCTCCTTCGGACCATGCCTGTGCACTCACCGCTTCTCCGCCTCCTGCAAGCTGCAACACCGCTCGCAGCTATACTTGTTCCTCTGACAGAGCATCTCGCTCGCCGAAAACTGCCTCAGACACGAAGTCACGCTCGTGTTCTGGTCAATGTCAATGCTCAAATCCAAGAATGCTTCGTCTCGAGAAGTCACAGTCTCGCATGTGAGACAGCGTGTTTCGTTCGTTAGGATGCCAGAGAAGAGATCTTGAACCCAAGAATGCGCATTAGGCTCTATTGGCCGGGTATTGTAGGATATTGAAGAATTGGGGTCATTGATGCTGGATGATCGGACCGATGATTGTGAACCTTCTGAAAGCGACCCGATAGGTGTCAATGGCTTCAGATATATGAGTTATTGCACAATACCAATCAGACTCACGCTGAACTTGCAGTAACTTTGCTTCTCGCTTGACAACGTCTTCACTGATCTCATTCATCAAGTAATTGAAAAACTCATGCGCGTCTTGATGCATTGTTGATCTGAAAAGTTCATTTTCGAGCTTGAGCTGCGTAATAAAAGCTTGTGGTGCCACCACTCCGCTTTGTTTCGGTTGATGGGTGATAACACTGAATAGCTCGGAAAGGGTAGAAAAGAGAGACGCTGTGGGATCTGGCTTTTGTGTGAGATCGAGAGGAATGGAGGTTGTTGGCTTTGAAGCTGCACCTGGCGCGTGCTGTGATGTGGGCAAGGTCGCATTCGTGACGGGTGCTCCGCTAGCCGGTTGTTGTTGTGATCCAGCTTGTGCGTTTGCTTCCGACGAAGTATTGGCACCGGTCGCTGCTTGTGCATTCGCATCTCCCGCACTCGCGTTGCTACTAGCAGCATCGCCCGCTGAGGTGGGCGGACGGGAGTTGCTGGCATTCGCTGTCTCAAGCGTGCTCATGGTCGGTATCTGTGCGGCTGTCGAGTTTCGCTTGCTGCCAAAGAAGGACTTTCCTGAGCTTGTTCCCGCGCGCGTAGATAGACCTCGCGTTAGAGGGTTCCTCTTTCCACTAGAAGTCGACGGCGGCGACCCTGCTGCGTTGGCTTCACCGGAGGCTGCAGCGTCTTTGTCCTTGTCTTTATTTTTCAACGGCATTGCCGATACTGACGTCTGAATCATGGGTCTAACTGACGTTTGGAGCTGGGAAGCATTTGTAGCTGATTTCCGAGAGTTTAGCAACGGCCTCGATGGTCCTGCAGCCTCTCCGGTCGCCTGGCGGTACTTGTCCGAATTCGACTTTCCCAAACCGACATTTGGGTTTGTCGATAGTGCGTTTGAGAGCTGCGCTTGTGTCGGGACGCCATAAGGTGCTTCGCTATTGAGCTCGCTTGATGAGAGGTCTCCGCTGGTCTGGTAGTAGTGTGCGGACAATTCCAGTAGCTCGCGAAACGGCCGGCAGAAGTAGAGGGCTTGCAGGATGGAATTGGCATAGCTGTGGTAGGGGAGAGGTTTGGACGGGCTTAGTTCAGTGGCTCCTTTCCAGCATTCGCGGCACCAAAGCCTTGCTCACCAAGTATTCCCGAACTGTTGGAAGACCGGCAGAGGACGAGCGGGAAGCGACCGAGGCCAGCGCCATCAACGAGCCAGAGTGTCAGCGAACAGCCCACGCTGCTCTAGGAGAAGCAAGCAACGACGCACATTCTCGAGCCCAAAGTGCTTCTCCAGCTGTTGCGCTCCTGCTTCCTGCGCTGTCGCATTGCCGTTTGAGCCGCCGTTGTTCGGCTGAGAGCTTGCTTGCGCATTTGCATTGCTTGCACCTCCGCCGACTCTGCGGAGGACGTTCATGGTCGCCGAGACCTAGTGCGATATTGCTGATGCAGCCAGTGCTGGCTCTCCTGCTGTCGTTGGCCCGCGATGGCTTCTTGTGCGGCGGTCGAGCGGTTATGCAATGAAGAGGCAATCGCCAGCCGTCGCATGGACGGCGGCAGCTCTTTATTGTCCGACTAGAGTTGCCAGGCTTGGACGGCGAGTATCTGCGGTCTTGCGGTGCTGTTCAGCTGCGTGTGCTGGCCATCGTGAACGGACGTGGCAGAAGGCAGACGGACATCAGGTCGGTCATATGATGAGTTATGATCGGTCAATGCGCTGACGACCATCCATTGAGCGTCCAAGCAAGCTCAGGTATGCAGCAAACACTGCCATTGCAAGACCTCTTCAGGTTTCCACAGCTGCCAACGCATTCGCTCCTGTGCGGCAAGTTTCACTGCACGTGTCCTGGCCAAGTGGCCACTCTGCGCCACTGCCGTAGAAGATGGATTGCTACATGATTGCAAATTGGATCGTACTCTTTCGCATGCGCTACCGCTACAGTATCCCAGTCTTCAAAGTATGCCTAATTATAATTGGCTCTTCTCCTTATGCGTGCTTGCGAAACAGCGGAATGCGTTCCGGATGAAAGACGTGTCCTCGCTCAAGCTTTACATACAGCTGAAGCGGGACAGAAGGAGATGCGCCATCAGCGGTGATTTATGGTAGGCACGCCTCAGCTCTACGCTCACTCCGTATACCGCTGTGCCCAGACAGACTGCGATAAAGCTGATGAGAGCCGCCCAGCGGAATTGCTGCGGCTGCGACAGAATCATTGTCACGACGTATTTGAGCAGATCCGCGATATTCTGCATGCTGAATTGCAGGCCCATACTGAGATTTACCAGATATGCATCAGCTACCCTCGTGGTTCAATGCTAAGAGCTCGAACGTACAATCTGTTGCGCTTTGGATGAGCGTCCAGAGATAGCTGAAGCTCTTTCAGCTGGCATAGGTCGAAAGCCCACAAGCCTACGCGCGAAGCAGCAACGCCTCCAAAAAGCAGGGCTTGAGACCAGACAGGAGCCTTGCTCGAAAGCTGTGTAGGTACGTAGAAAGTGACAACGACCGGAACGAGCGCCAACATCTCTGAAGAGATACTCCAAGCACCCGCACGGACGAGGCCGATCTTCTTTTCGAGCCAAGGCATGAGCAGTGTGCCCGCTAAGCCAGTAACGACGCATATAGCCCGTTGTCCCGCGATGAAGGGGTCCGAGTATTGACGCGTCTTGAGCCACGAGAGCATCGTTCCGTCGAATGAGAGCACTGTCAGGTATAACAGCGATACGGACACTGTGGATGCAAAGACGGGCATCTTGCTGAATTCCCGCCAGTCGCGCCAGGTGCTGAGAAGTCGCTGCAGGCAGCCTTCATTTGGTCGTGACTGCTCTGTCTCTTCTGCGCGTGTAATGCCATGTGGAAGTGAGCGATCCGATTCGGCCAAGCTGGGGAAGCTCTTGTAGACGACCTGGATCCACAGTATCTCAAAAACCATCGTAATGACCGCAAATCCCATAATGAAGGCTGTTGCGAAGGTGTAGCTAGCCGTAGTGGTGAGGAGTGACGTAAAGAGGGGGGCCAGCAGTTTTGTTAGCAAATCAATGCGTCGCATGTTGGCGTTGAGCATGGTCAAAGAGCCCTCTTTGTGCGCTTTACTGATGGTCGTCACCCAGTCTCGCTCTACGGCGACGTTGATCCCGATGGTGGAAAGATTGAGTATGCAGCCAAAGAGGGTGATGATTGCGAAAGCTACCCATGCTGCTGCTGGGGCTTGATGGTAGTCGACTGGCCCGACTGCTACGAACAGACCAAGAAAGGCTGAACCAGCAGCCACGATTCTATGGTAGTATAGCTACATGAGTAATAAACATCTACCGCAGACGGGTGCTTCACAACTTACGAAAACTTCTGGATCAAGATGAAGATACGGACGATTCTTAGCCTGGCATGCTTGTCAACGAGACCGCCAACCGAGCCGGCAAGTAAAATGGCCGCTCCAGTAGTGACGAAGCCATAGATGGAAGCCGGGAGCTGCAAGTATCAGGCAGAGAAGACTCATTTCAGCGTATGAAAATGGCACGAGCGATTCAGTTCTTCGACCGACCAAGGTATCGGGAAATAGCTCAATGAGAAACAGGTAGAATGCGAATTCGCAAGTTCGAGCATTCCAAGAGCTGTACAAGGGATTATCAATACAGGTCCTGAGCAGTGCTCTTCCCTTCTCTGGCAGTATATTGGGCTGGGTGACACACCTTGAAACGTGCTGAGCCAGGAGCGTTAGTAGGCCTTTTCTGCCAATGGCAGGCAAGTTGATATCGATAGCCGGCGAAGACTGGACTCGAGGTGGATAGCTTGCAGCTGGCGCGTCGATAGCTTCGTGCGTAGGTCCATCCGCGTTGCGAGCTTCGACGTCGCTTGGCGCGATCACGCTCTCCGCTGCTACCTTTGCTTTCACAGGCTCACCATTCGTGCGAGACTCCATGCTCTTCTCCCTAGTGAGCGGTTCGCTGCTTTTACATGCCAGATAGTCGCGCTCCTGGACAGAGTGCGTAGGAAGCAGACATGCAATGGCAAACGTTCCAGCCAAGTTCATCACGTGCAGGTCGAGCACGCAGACATTCGAAAAGTGGCAGCACCTAGTTTAAAGGCTTGCTCTCGCTCAGTGCGCGAAGCTGACCAGTTTCAAAGCTGCAAGTGTGCATCTGCCGTCCCTCGTTCCACCTCTACAAGGTGTGACAGCAAGGGAGTCGACATTTCACAATCTGGGTGCTAATTCTATTGCATTGCTTGGCAGGATTTTGCTTTCCCAAATGCTAAACAAGCGCTGATATATGTTCTTAGCGCAGAATTCATTGCACCTGACCACTTTGCGAGCAAGGCTTTTTGGTGGCCACCTTTTTTGGGATTCGAACGCAACGAATGTTTGGCATCTAGGCGGAGGAGCCCGAGATGTAGAACCACTTGTCGCACGACGAGTCAATGGGTGCAGGTGGCTTGCGCGAGTCCGGGCCGACCTTGCGACTGGCCTCGGCGGCATCGACTGCGCCAGGGGCGTTCTTGTTGAGGACGGTTTCGCTATGTGCGTCAAAAAGAGGAAATGCATCAGAATTGGCTCCGACAAGAGCGATAGTGATACGACTGGGGATACGCACATCTTGACACCGTGGGACTCGTGGTCGGCCGAGCCGGCAATGAGCTTCTTCCAAGCCTCGTTGCACTCGTGGATGATCTCAGTGGCGTAGCGCTTGTTCTTTGCCTCGCCAGAGAAGGCAAACTGGTTCTCGGGCTGTCAAATTACAGAGATCAGAACTCAGCACATCTATCACATGATGTGTAAAGCCTTGTTAACAGAATGAGCGCGCACCTTGCCGTCGGGAATCTTGTAGATTCGGAACCACTCGTTGGTAGCGCGGATCAGGCCGGGGAGGTGTCGCTCAACGTCCTCGATGTCATTGAGCTTGGGAGCGAGCGGGTCGTTGACGTCAATGACGAGGACCTTCCAGTCGGTCTCGCCCTCGTCGAGCAGGGCCATGATGCCGAGCACCTTGACCTGCTTGACCTGGCCAGTGTAGCCGACGGCCTCGCCAATCTCGCAAACGTCGAGGGGGTCATTGTCGCCCTTGGCCTTGGTCTCGGGGTGAGTGGCAGCGGGGTCTTCCCAGGTCTGCGAAAGAAATAAGGTCGATAAGCGACTATGCTGTTTTAATGCACGGTCTTTCGTACCTGGGGGAAAGCGCCGTCTGGTCATGTTCAAAGTAGTCCTCAGGTCAGTCCAATGCAAGCACTCGAATATTGTCATTTACCCGCAACTCACAGTTCCAGATGTAGCCATGGTGAGGGAAGCAGTTGCGAACGAACCTGAGCTTGCCCTTCTTGGTGTCCTGGAGGATAGGGTTGAGCGACTCGCTTTTTGAGATTTCCATCTTTGCGTTGGTCCAGCGGGGTACCTCGACAATCATGTTGAGGACGGTCTGGTGCGAGACAATGAATGCACTGCATCAGTCATCTCTTGCATGTACACTTGTATCTGCGAGGAGCTCCGCAATAGTATTCGTGCTTCTCTTGCACGGCCTTGGCGTGCTCGCAATGTATGATCACGGCGCACCTTTTGCTCGTTGGCCCAGAGCGGGATGTCGTGGAAGGGCGAGAGGACGTTGCCGGATGCCTTGTCCTCGATGAACACGCGGTGCTCTAGGTCACACAGAGTGTACGAGTCTCAGCTGTGTGCAACGGCGTATCCTTGATGCATCCACGCACCAAACGTGTTGGGGGCGCCAATGACGCGGGTAGAGTACTCGGCGGCCATGGTGGTGGAGCAGCGAGACGGTGCGGAACTGGTGAAGTGCCTCGAGGTCTCTGAGAGTCGTCGCAGGGCTCTGCTCATGCAACAGTATCAGATCAATATACGAGTCTGTCTGTGTGCAGGTAGGAAGAGAAGCAAGAAGTGCGCCTGCTCAGCTTGGACTCTGCTCAACCGCGCACGACGGGCAATCGACGACAGCGAGCAAGGATGGCATCAGCACAGGCCAGCCAAAAGGTCGCACAGGGATGGATGAACAGCCCTGCTGGCCCCAAGTGCGTGCCCGTGTCGGTCCTGTCTGTTTACGAGGCGCCCGCTGACTCCGCCTTCGCATGATTAACCTCGAATCCAGGACTATCTTCTTCTGGGCGCCGCTGTTCAAGTGGTGGGTTGCAGTTGCAAATTACAGCACACGTCTACACGCTGCTCATGCTCTCTGCACGCTGCTCCTGCTCTGTGGTGTGCAGGTGCCTCGTCGCCGCTGGCCTCAAAGACATCAACCGGCCGGCCGAGAACCTGTCCTTGCCGCAGAACGCGGCTCTCACGGCCACGGGCTTGATCTGGACGAGGTGAGAGCATCACCTATGTCAACACCATCGTATAGTTATCATGCTCATCCTCCCCTCCACCTCTCTCACGCCTATTCTCTGCTCGATCACCTTCATATGGTACCCTTCCTCTGCACGCCGCTACAGATACAGCTTCGTCATCTATCCAGTCAACTACTCCTTGGCAGCTGTCAACCTCTTCGTCGGAGGAACTGGGTGATTATTCAGCTGCAAGATTGTATCTCAAGAGAAAAGGCAGCTGACGTATTGGCTTTACAGGGTTTACCAGCTGGGCCGCATTTACAAGTAAGAACATATCCGACTACCTGGCACAGAGCTCTAGCTAATGCATGATGACGCTGTGCTTTAGTTGGAGGAAGAGTAACCCCACGGCCGCAACTGCGAAAGACGTCACCACGTCTTCAAGCGGGAGCCAGGCGCAGAAGGAGGTCAACGAGAAGCTTGCGGCATGAGTCAACCTTTCTATGGCTTCTCCCTCCCTCCATTTCTTTTGTGTGCAATATGAATTCTTCCGACATGGCCACTGTGACGGCCCAGGGGCCGTCTACGCCTTTCACGTCACTCAGCCTGCCCGCCCAGTTTAGAATGCCGGGGCTGACGACGGCCATGCGGCTGCGTGCGCTTGCAAGCATACTAACTTCACCTGCCGTCTGATCTATCAACTGGAAGCCAGCAAGTATGCTCTTCAAGCACCTCATCTTGCTCGCCGCAGCCCGAACAGCTCTCGCGAGCGCTTCAGGCGATGGCAACGGCTGGCAATCCATCAGCGTCGGTCTGATGGTCCAACGCTCGGTGAACACGTCTTGTCCGCACGATGGTCACCTCATGAAACGGTCTCTGAGACAGTCTAGGCGCGACTACAAGCAAACGGTCGAGCAGATTTCGCGCTCTGCCACTGGCGCACTGCACTTGCCTGGCGATTTGGCAGTGCTAGGCATGCATGGCGTCAGAATGCCTGGAGTGCTTAGGCGCGATATGGACAGCTTCAATAGCATTATCACCTGGTATACCGGAGGAGATTTGCTGGATCGTGGGTCAAGGCTGTCCTAGCGAATTTGCAAGAGATGTGCTAAAGGTTGCTGCTGCAGCGTCATGCCTACCCAATGGAGGCTGGAACCCTACTGATGATAGCATGATAGCCGCTGGTGCGTGCATTCTTACAATAACAGATGGACATTAGCTGAAACTTTGGTTCTTGCTAGTGACCTTGAATGTAGGCGCCTTCTTTTGCAGATGATCAATCTTTGCCTGACTCGTGCTCCGTCAGTGGCCAGACAAGCCTCCTTGCGGTGCCTTCCTCAAGTTGAGACCCAAAGACGGCGATGGCGACAAGAGCGGGATCGTTGTTCGAATTATGGACGCCTGCGCTGGCTGCCAGCCGGGTACGGCGCATGTCGACTTGACGAAAGCAGCTTTCAGGCAGCTGTACGACCTGGATGTTGGGTGCGTAGATGATGACAGCTTATTCAATGGCAGCATGATGTGGATCCAGGGAGCTAACCCTGCACTCAGGCTGGTGCGTGACATCGAAGTCAAGGTGCTCGACTCCCCGCCATTCGATATCTGGGGTAAAGGCGAGGTAAGCAATACCATGTTCTGCTAGTCAAGCTGTCTGAGACTGAAGAAGTTGATCCTGACGTTTTATGCACCGCAGACGATGCTCTACGGACCAAAAGATCTTAAAGGGGCTAGCGACGACTGGCAGCAGGAACCCAAGAAAGAGGTGAAGAAGCAAGGAAAGAAGGGCAAAGAGGCTTGGGAGAAAGAGAAGGACCAGAAGAAGAAGGATAAGAAGGGCAAGGCTAAGCAGGATGGGGATAGTGAAGGTGGCGAGAAGAATGATGAGAGTCTGGACTGGGACGAAGTGGAGGACTATTGGCCCGGAGAAGTGTAGATGTCGCCGTGTACTATATTAGTGACCTGAATTCAGATTGAAGGATGATATTCTAAATCAGGTCAGCTCAACGCGCCTCTTGCCTTGCCATCAACACGTGCACGCTCTTGATGCGGATGCAGCTGGACGGCGACCACGACTATGGCGTGGGTACAAGCAAAGGCGTGAACGGCACAGCTACATCCAAGGCTAGCTCACCGTCGCCTAAGCGTCAACGCAAGCAGCGCCAGGCTGGCGAGTGGCCTGGAGGTGCGTGACATGGGGAAACATTGAGAACTGTTGCACTGACGCAAAGGTATCACGCGCAGCCGTCGCAGCGCTGATTAATACGGTACTGGAGGATGGAGAACGTGAGCTGGCACTGAATGACAGAACACTGCGGCCGCTCGCAGCTGATTTTGTTTACTCGCGACATCGATCATCCTCCAGTTGAAGAGGCACTCGCGACTATTGTGCAAAACTCCGGCGGCTCTCACCAGCCAAGCGCGTGCGTCGGGTTTCCGTTTTCTCGCTGGGGGTGCTCTAATGTGACCGTGTTTCACCTCCACAGCGACATTATCCTGCAGCTCGTTGCACTATGTCTCGAGCCCGAAGCCTGCTTGCAAGACACGAGCAACAATCCAGAACACAACGCGCTGCACGATGACCCATACGCGTTAGTCTCACACCATGCGTCATTGCGCTCGCTTGGAACGCTTCGTCGTTGGATTCACCAGCCTGGTCCGACACGTCTGCTGGCAACTTTGCCCCGAAGGGCTGAACCTGCGGGCACGCCCGAGAGAGCCGCCTGTAGTTTTAGCGAGGACCCAGAAGACGATATGGGAGTGCTTCAGAACATTGCGCGGCGGATATACCTCTCCGAAGACGTGTGGCAGATCTTAACGAAGCGACTCGGCGCTGGGATTCGAATATTGGACGATGCAGTCGATAGTGAAGAGAGCCAACTTGCAACGGAAAGCTTTGTTGAGCGGAGCTGGAACCTCTTAGGGCTGCTCGTCGAGGCTTGGGAGGTTGAAGCTGCTTCCCATGAGACAGGTAGATTTCACTATCTGTCCTGGGCGAGGGACACCTTTGCTAAGTTTACCTCGTTATTTCCTCTTATGAAGCGGATCAAGACTCCGAAGGAATTACCAAGAACAGCCGCTCATCGGTTGGGCTTCTTTCTCAATTCAAGCATCCTGCCATTGGCAGCTTGCCTACCCATCTGCGTGACTGCCTAGCAATCATTTTCCGCCCTTTCGAAAAAGACCACCTGGACCACATTTACCGTGATGACCACGTAGAAATCGCCTTTCGGCTGCTCGCACTGCTGGCCACACTGGTCAAGGAGAGCAGGATCGATAAGACTGCGTTCGAGCGGAGTTTTTGCGAAGTGTTGAATGCGCTGCAATTGCCGCAATTCCAGGAATTCGTCAGCGTGAGTAGCACGACATCAGACCACACGTTGAAATCCCTGAATGGGCTTACCGAGCTGTCATATGCTTGCTACAGCGGTGCTTGCCGGATCATCTTGAGGTCAAAGTCGACCTCCTAAACGCCTACCTCACACAGCACGCTGCACCAGCCTCGCTCTCACTCCCAGGGCTGTCGCCAGTATCGCCAGCAAAAACGAAAACCCCGAGACCTCCACCTAGCGAGATCATCTCAATCAATAGCGGGTCTGATTCGGACGATTCGGACGTCATCTGCCTTACACCATCTACATCTCAAGTTTCAGTCAAGGCGACTCCTGTCAAAGCGCGACCATCTGCGGGCTCGTCGCCAGCCAAGCCCGGCTTACCAAGGATGCCGCCTTCTTCGCAGGATGTCAAGCCGACCATACAGGCTATCACAGATCCTCTCTTAGCCAAGCCGACGGACATCATCACCCGCCTGTCGAAGCTTATCCCGCGCGAGCTGGCTCGCCTAGCTGCTGATGCGCCCAAATACCGCGTGCCTAAGAGACAAGCGGAGTCTGGACAAGGACCAGACGCAAAGGGCATCACGCTCAGCATGAAGAACGCCGAGATCAAATTCGCAACTGTCAAGCTTGAGCTGTATCGCTTATATATCGCACACGCTGAGCGACAGCAAGCCGATGACATCAGACAAGCCTGGCAAGCGTGTTGTCCTGATCCATTACTCTCAAAGGGACTCCGGAGCGTTAGGACTATCTTCAAATCAGACGAGGGCAAATTGCCTGCAGAACTATTGGCATGGGAAGTGCGCGAGAACATTATCTCTACGGCTTTGCTTTGATAGTATGATCGCAACCTATCAAGATCACGTCATTGGCAGACTTCGTACACAGGGATGCCCTCTGACAGTTTCATCCAATCTACGTGATGGACGGTACACTAGGGATTATAGCTGAGGCGGGCCTGCCCTCGTCCCTGTCTGCCCTGCCTTTACCAAGCTCTTGCGGGAAAATGGCCATTCGGCTGATCCTGCTTGCACTGGATCGAAGTTGCCCATGAAAGCCGGAGACGGGTACCATGCCTGACCGTCTTTGCATGTTTCCGGATCGCCCAATAGAGCTGAGGGTAGCTGAGCGCAGTGACATTTAAAGAAGGTTGTACAGAACCCGTAGCAAAAGCGAAGACCAAAAATGCCTCCCAGATACTTGAGCTCCTGCCTGGGTAGCCGTCTGTCGACGGCATTTACGCCAACGAACGGATTCAGCCTATTCTGTCAGTCAAAGGGATAAGCGAATGGCATGCATTATCGCACTCACCCCGCGTTGATCCTTCCAGCCATATTACGAGGTGGAGGATGGACGCTCAAGTTGTGCGGGCTGATAGTGGTGACAGACAATGTTCCACGAGCGGCAGAGTTTTGTATGTTGGCAGATGAATGCGGATTAGAGCAGAAGCAGAAGAGTCTGCTGAGACTCGGAGTCAACGATTCCTCTCCCACGCAGCGGACAGTTCTCGTGTCCAAGATGCGGCCTGAGCATGGCCTTTTGTGACTTGACAGACGGACGGCCAGCTCTCACCTTCTCAGCCCCGTGCAGACGACGGAGCTCATGCATCCGTGCTTAGGGTTCCGGCTATCGGCAGGCAGTTAAGCATCTCCAAGACTTCGCATTCCTTCTCGGCCGTGGCGTCCCTGACAGTGGTGTAGTGTGGTCCTTGCGTGTGATTGCAAGTTGGCTCGAAATGATGTCAGCATGCTCATTGGACTGTACGGTACCTTTCAACAACTGTTTTGGCAACCCGGGTTAAAGAAGGTCTTCACCTGGAATACCGTCGCGCCATCTTCAGGTCGGATGCGACTTAGCTATCAGCAGGGATCATTGGCGGCAGGGATAACAGACGGACGATGTTGCTGCATTGTATGAGAATTGCATGTACATATAGCCGCGTCATAGCAGAAACTTGAGATGCTACATTGAAAGAGATCGGATTAGAAAGTAGTCATCCAGACGTGGCTCCTGCTTTCGGCCCCTTGCGTTTGCAGCTCTTAATGAGCGTACGAGGGCGGCGTATGAGCTGAGGCTGCTCTCTGCTCTTCCTCCTCCTCTTCGGCAGGAGTGCGTATCTTCAAGATACCCTTGCCGCTTCTCGTTCTGCTAACGCCAATAGGAGAGCCAGCTCTCCTTTCGAGCATTTCGCTAGGTCGAGTGAGTGGTCCAGTGGCGACCGGTACATGGGAGCTGTAGGTCCCAAGTCCAAATTCAGAAGCCGACATTGAGGTCCTCGAATTGTTGTAGACGCCATATGCAGGAGTAGGGTAGCCGATCTCACCAATGTCTGCAGGTGCAGGATACGAGACTTTGCCCTTTTTGTTCACTTTCGCGGCGTTGTTGAACATGGGCAGCTCGGGACGCGAAGACTTGTCGCTTTCCATGACGCTGCGGTGGACGCGAACGTTGGCGCCCATGATGAGGGATAGGAGGACGTTGAGTACGCCGGTGACAAAGAGGAACCAGGCTGCGACCATTGCAAAGCGAGACACACTGTGTGCATACAGTCAGATGGAAGCTGATCTATGGCTATAGGGGGGATTCTGGCACTCACTGAGTGCTGAGGATGCTAGTGGAAACCCAAAGCATAGCTGCGCCAAGGAAAGAGGTCGAAAAGTCCTCGGAAAGAGGTGGGAAGTAACGAAGGTAGAAATTGGTGAGAGGCGGCCATGGAATGGACAGCTCAGAGACAAGCAAAAAGAAGAGAACCAGGACGTTGAGGAAACGGAAAAGGGACTGCAGTGTGATCCAAATTAATGATCAGAGCCAGAGTCAGCTGTCAAAATCCGGGGGAATTGCCCCGTCAACACAAAACGTAGCGGTCCATGGAAACGTTGCCTGCTCACAGAGAAGAGAATGCCTCCAGCGTGATCCGGCACGCTGGTCCCTTCTACGTATCCGCAGGCCTGACGGAACGATTGACGAGCTTCGATATCGCCTGCGAACAGCGAAGTGGCGGACGCGAAAGCGCCTGATGTGGAATTGGCTGCAGTTGCGAGGGCGGTACTGTTGGCAGTCGAGGCTGCCGGGTCATGGACTGCCTTGACGTAGCCCTTGATGTTACTGTGATGAGACGTGCAGGCAAGGCAATGACACGGGGCTTGTCAGCATGCAAATACTTTTGTGTGCTACTCCAAACATGCAACGCCACTCACTTGACCAGCTCGCTGAGCTCGGCGCCAATGACCAAACAGATGGCGACGATGCCAATGAGACGAACGACTGTGAGGATGACGAAGCGGATGACCTTGGGAGCGAAGCTGCAAATGTCGCATTTTTGAGACCGGTCAGCTGTCTCGCAGGCGAGGCCAAGTTGTCTTCGGCATGAATGGCTCTTGCTTACAGAGCTTTGATTTGGAGGGCCATTGTGAGGTGAGACAAGGTGGTGTGTATGTGAGATGCGACCTGCGCTGAGAGAGTATGCTGAACGATGCGAGAGAGGTTATGCTAAGTGAGTCGACGCTCAGCGTCAATTAATGTCAAAGGTGAAGGAGATGCGAAGTTGGGCAGAGCAGAGCAGAGAGATGCGACACGACCAGACCAGCTGTTTGAACCCAAGATAGAGAACGCCTTCTTTGTCACGGTACGACGCTGCCCAAGCGCACGTCACAAAGCAAGAGTTCCTCGCTGTCCAAGGTGTTTGTGTGGCGTAAGTCTGCCTTTTGTCTCTGCGGGCGAGGCGTGCGCACGGCGAGCGCGACAGCACAAAGATGCGAAAGGTCGGGCCGCCAGCGTGATGGGCAGTGCAGTGCACGGTCAGTCAGGTCAGGCGTGTGTGAGTCTGCGCGCCCGTCCTCGGTAGAAGTGCGCTGGCACAGGGAAGAGAGGCAGCCTCGTCCGAGCTCAGCTGCCACTCAGCGCGCCTCTCATCAGACCCAAAAACACAAAATAACAAAGACAACACCCGGCAGCCGTTTTCACCAAGAGGCAAGCTAGCCGCGGTTGAGGTCTTGCATTCACCATGGGAGTAGCGCAGGGCAACGATGGCGGCGAACTCGCGCCCATGGAGCGTCTCAGCAACGCGTTCGCCACAGCCGGCGAGATCATCACTGAGCTGGCTGCGCTGCCAGATCAAGGATTGGCCCCAGCGTGGGCTGTTCAGCTGCAGCTCAGCCTCGACCGCCTGCAACGAGATATGGATGAGTTGAAATCAAGTCATCTGAACACTCGAACCGAGGTCAGGCGTGAAAAAGTAGTGGCGCAACTCAGGTAAGTAGTAGCTAGTAGTTTGGGAACCATGTCGAGTCCTCGCTTGCTGAAGCTGACTGCACATATCTTACTATTGCAATGCCACAGGGAGCAAAACCGTACAGCGCGCGAGTTCAACCGCTTCGCTCAATTCAGCACCGGCCACCTCACAGGCTTGAAGCGCATGCCGGACATGGCACCGCTGGTCGAAGGAGTCCCCGCACCTGCAGAACCAGACCTTTTGGATCCCCCTCCTGACTTCCCAGAAACTCTCGATGCAATTGAGACTCTCTCTCGTGAGTAGTGTTCCCCGCTTAATCGGCTATCTGGGCACTGCTCTGACTGCGCGGGAAATGACATTAATGACAGATCGTGAAATTGAAGCGCTTTTGACGGCGTATGGGCAAGAAACCCCTCGAGAAGTCGAAGAAGCTCGACGAGCATTCACAAACTACATCTGCCGATCGTAGTTCGCATTATTTCGGTCGACATACCCCCGTTGCGGCAGTAGCAGTGACCGTGTTGTTGTCTTGCCACGCCGTGCTCTGCTGCTAGGCGACTGCAAAAGCCCAAGCAAATCTGCTCAAAATTGTATATCACATTCTCCTGCTCGCAGACGACCTAGTTGACCTCCTGCACAACCGGCTTGCCCGTTCCTCCAGTCTTCGCAAGGAAATCCTCGTCGAGCCTCTCGCCTTTCTGCAGACCATGACGAGCAAGTGCGAGCAGGGCATCGATGTCTCGTGGACCAGTGTAGTGCTTGCGGCCTGACACAAGCCAGGTGATTCCGCACACGCCCAGAATGAGGAAAATGACACACTGTCGCATACCACATGCAACGTCAGTCATTCTTCTCTTACATGAGGCTTGTGATCACAGTAAGATTTTCCTACGCACCACTGTGTAGTTCATCGATACGGCATCGACTGGGATCGCTGGTGGGAAGAGGAAGAAAACTAATCACCTACGCATCAGCTTGGGTTCCATGGAACGCGGCTCTGACACATACTTGTAGTGAAGATGACGAAGAGGACTGCCAGGACGTTGATGACATATCCGAATGGTCCAAGCGAGAAGCGACGTTTCGGCATGCCTGGGACGTCCAGTAGATGTCTGCCTCGAACCACAAGGATGGCGACTGGGGAAAAGGAGGCGTCAGGCAGGCGTTGGGCCATTGAACAATCACTGATGCGCGAGCAGCGAGCAACATGACAAGGCAAGCCTACTTGGGACTGTGAAGAACACAATACATTGATTTAGCACCTCTTCAACGGAAGGGAATCGCGCAAATGACCGGTACTTACTGCCATAAGAAAGGTTCAAGAAAACGACAGACGAGCTCAAGATGGCATTGAGAGCGCTCGAAGAGCCGAGATAGATGGCGCCGAAAGCAATGGGGATGATGCTAGCGAGGATCAGACTCGCGAGGGGAACATCGAGTCCCTTGACGACTTTTGCCAAAACGCGAGATCCAGGAAGACCGCCATCGCGTGCAAAGGCCCAGGTCATTCGACTAGCAGTGGTCACTGCTCCAGTTGCTGCCCACAATTGACCTGTTATTCCATGGAGAATCAGAAGGCTTGTCAACCGTGTTCCTCTCATCCCGCGCAAGTTCAGAAGAGTAAGCCGTCAGAGCCCTAGCGCTTACATCCGATGCAAAGAATCTGCAAGCAAGTCTGTGGCAAGCCTTTTCAACAGTCGTTGCAGATCTAAGGCTAATAAAAGTGCGAACTCACAGCTCCTGTTCTGTTCTCGGTGGCCTGGTAGTAGGCAGTCAAGAGTGAACCGTATGGAGAGGTCAAGAGCGCATCGTAGTCGGAAATCGAATATAGCAGGCAGACGAGGTATATGAAGCCGGAAGTCGAACCGATACCGATAGCTGCCACCATCGCGATGGGACAATTCCATTCAGGATGGGGAACTTCCTCTGCCAGATGCATGACGGAGTCGAAAGCAGTGAGTGCAAATGCCGATTGGAGGAGTCCCAGAATCCAGGAGATGCCCGTGGGCCAGCCAGTCTCGCTAATGGTAGTGGAGAAGACGAAATCTCTAGGCTGATAATGGTCGCGACCGGTGACAAGCACAGTGATGATGGTCATCACTACGCCAGTTAATGACCAGAATAGAGCGACTGTATTAATGTACGGCAGCGCTTTGACGGCAAACGCGTTGATGGTGAAAGCAATGATGACCCAGATGACGTATACCACGTAGATGAGCCACGGCTCGACGGTATAGTCAGGATGCCAGAGAGCGACAAGGCCTGTGAGATGCAGCACAAGGATCAGCTGGACCGCACGTGTCTCAAGGCTGCCTTGACTTACCAGTAATGAGCTGGCCTGCCAGACTGCCGTTTGTGCCTACCAAGGCCCACCAGCCTGGATCACCACAGAATTCATCAGACATATACCTAAGTAGCACGCATCCCAACACAGACTTACCGGCTACGGCGAACCAGCCGTCGACCCAAGCGGCCATCGGACCCCAGTCTGGCCTAGCAAAGAGTGCCGAGAAATGATACTGTCCGCCGACGGTCGGGTAGACGGAGCACATTTCTCCCAAACTAGCCGCCATGCAGAAAGTGAGGAATCCACTGACGAACATGTCCTGAAGCGCCAGATTACACGTTAGCTGGTGCCTAGAGACGGCCATGGTGGCGAACCGGCAGGCCCCAGGAACAGGGACGTCGGAACAGGCAGGCCTGCCGGATTTCCAAAGGCTCACATAGAGAGCGGCTGTAGGACCTCCAGATGGCTGCAGTAGGCATTACAGCAACTTCAGTAGTGCGTGGCTTACAGGTTAGCTGGAGATGCATAACATACCAGGACCAGACTGAGAGACGCAGCAGCAGCAGTCCATGCTGAAGAAGTAAACAAGGATTAGTCACGATGATCTCATCATGTGACTGATGCATTTGCTTCTCACTGTTCAGAATGGCAACTATAGATTCAGATGCCGCGATAGCCAGAAGTGTATGTCAGTTGATAGAAGCTTCCTGATCGAGACGGGTTCGCCGACTCACAGGCCAGACCTGGATTGGAAGCAATGCCAATAAAGGTCAGCTGACACCAGATAGAGGCAAGACATAGACGCGAAGAGCCTTCCTTACCGAGCAAAGAAAGCAACGAAAAGCCTCGGTTGAGCTGCTGCTCGGCGTGCACATTGTGATGCCCGCCGTTGGTCTGAGCAGCGATAGCTTGCAGGGCGCCATTGTTGCCCCTCTTCTCGTTCATTGCCATGTTATATCGCCTTTCCTGTGGCCAGCCGTCTTCTGAGCTTTCTGAATACTGTATGCAGCTGCTGTTGTGGTTTCCTGGATTACTCCCTGCGTGCCGTATCGTTCAGTCCTATCGGGCTTTGGCCAATGTGGGGATGATCTTCTGACCTTGAGGTGTCTAGCTTGCGGTGGACGAGCTCTCAAGTGTCTCTGGATGTGCCGATGCGAATACTTCACCAATATTGGAGAGGATCCAGGACACAGCAGGTGTTGGTACAGAGTCAGGACAGGACGATAAGGCAGTCCGACGAACGGTCCGACTTCCCCAGAAGGAGCTTCTGTCGCATGGTGAGGTCAATTGGATAAGCATGGACCATAAATAGGAGGGCCAGACCGGTGTCCTCGCTCGGAGGTCGGGCCGGTCTTGCGGGAACACAGAAGCCATGGCTGGGGGAAAGCTAAAGGTCACTCTTCTTCGGTTCTGTACGACCTCGAGATAACCAGCATAGTCAGACGTCGAGAGTGGTATAGCTCGTGGATCTACTCTATCAGCGCTTGCCTGCCGCCCAGCTACTGTATATATGGGGTGGTGGCGAACTTCGCTCAGTATGCATGACCAACTGAGGAGCTGTCGCTGCCACAAAGGCATCAAGCAGCCATACAAGCCAGCAACGCACCTGCTCATCCTTAATTCGTTCTTCACATCGCTACCATGGGCGGCAGGATCAATTACACCGGCGGCAAGGCCAGTCTCGTGCGCAAGGGCAAGTCGAAGCTGCACAAGACGGAGCGGGCAGAGGCAGCACGCACGGCAGAATTCAAGCGCCAGCAGGCTGTCCGGCGTGCCCAGAAATCGCAGGGAGCGCTGTCTGTCGCCGTGACAGGCGCGCCTGGCGTGCAGAGGCAAGGCTCTCTGCGCCAATGGGTCTTCAACCACGCTTCTCGCGACGAGATGCCAGCGGGAACAGTAGGACCGCAAGGACAGCCGAACGGACCAGTGCAGACGATGAACGCAGTCATCGGCGAGTGTAGATCCTGCATAGTCAGAGTTTACCGCGCTGAAGGGCTGTTTTCGTCGAGCAGCACGCTCTTCCAAAAAAGACGCTCGGCTCAAGCTGCTGGGACAAATGGACTGGATGGGCCTGACAACTCCAGCAGCGGCAGCGGCGCAGCAAGACTCTGAAGAGATTGTCACATATCAGACGGAGATTGCTGAAGCGACTGAAGTGCATGACCATCCCGCTGGTAACATCAGCTCATCCAGTGCATCACCTCGCCACACCGACTTGCACGTGCCATCCTCACCACCTCACGTATCTTACTCAGGCTCTTCGAACATTGCCAGTTCGTTGGTCTCGCTGGCCAGCTCGAACTCTCCACTAAGTTTATTCGAGCGCGACTCAGTCATTCACCATCAGCAGTCCTTTAGATCTCTAGAAACGATTCGTCCTACCTCACCAGTTGCCAGTGAAGTCACGGACTCGCGTTTCACCGTCGTCGAACCCAGAGCCTTCAGTCAGGCCCACAAGCGACCACGTATCTCCAACTTCGAAGAGGCAGCTGTGCCTCAGCCAGTCGCGACAAAGGAGCCATTCTACAATGCCGGCTTGCAATACCTGTCTTCGCCGTTTCGATATGCAAAGCACATCCGCGACATCTTCGCACCACCTGTCAGCTTCAACTTTGTCCTGCCATGCATGCTCGAAGACACTGGCGTGCCTTTCGCAGCTGGCTTACTTCTGAATAACCCAGACTATCTGCAAATGCCTTTCGCTGGTCCTAAACTTTAGAGTTTTGCCGCATCACGATCTGTATCAAGCCCACAACGGGCCCTCTCGTCGAAAATTCATTCGCGCAGCTGGCCTCCAGGCGACAAACATGTTCAGTAGTGCTATAGTACAATACGAGAAAGCCAAAAGAACGACGAGATTACGCTGTATCCCAAAACGAGGAAATACTGCCAAGAATGCGAATGCAACATAGATACTATACGAGAAATTGCGTGCTAAGTAACGACTGCCCCTTGCTGCATTCACCGTATACAAAGTCTAGCGTTTGCATCCTCCCTAAAAAATGTCTGGCCGGTCAAACACGGCTCACACCTGGTGCTGCAGAATCTTCGTCATCTTCGTCTTCTTCAATCACGCCGCTCAGCTCGTTCGGCGGCGTGTGTATGACTTTGGCGTCGTAATCTTGTATACTGATACGAGCCATTGCTTCGGCAGCTCGGACGTCCCATGCGTTGCGCCAGATCATGTAGCTCATCCACGCGGTCGCGACTACTACCGCAGCTGCTAGGCCAGTGTATAGCCCACCGACGCTTTTGAGTTTCCAGGTCGCGAGA
Source organism: Cystobasidiaceae sp. HBUAS51001 (assembly GCA_003351005.1). NCBI lineage: Eukaryota > Fungi > Basidiomycota > Cystobasidiomycetes > Cystobasidiales > Cystobasidiaceae > Cystobasidiaceae sp. HBUAS51001. Next base: position 292,464 of record QOZY01000057.1, read on the forward strand.
ATGCCCTGTAAGAGCATCAAGACGACAAGAAAGTCAGCCAATGTCGCGGCTTTTGTTAATTGTAGTGCTGACTGACAATTGGCAGACCCAACAGCCAGTACGACATCAGATTGATCCTTGCAGCTGCAGTAGGCAGACCTGCACCACGGAGAATACCGCTATTGATGCCTTGAACACCATCAAAAGTGATGATGACGACTAAAAGCCAGATCTAGACAAGAGTGGCGGTCAGTACGGTTGATGCACCTTGCTTCTGCAAATTACTCACGTTCTCGGCCACAATGTCAAGCACGTCCTGGTCATTCGAGAAAAGGACGCCGACACGTTCTCTAAAGATCACTAGGAAGATGCAGCTGATGATCATGACCAAGGTCGTAAGGACTTGTCCGCTGCAAGAAATACACTCGGGTCAGTCGCAGTTTGGGTTAACCCTGATCAACCTAAGATATTGCGTAACCTACGCCAATGCTGTGCTGGCCGCTTTGGCTGGTAACCCTCGACCTAGCAGGTTGCCGACACGGATCGCTCCTGCTGAGCCTAAACCCATTGGGACTTGATAGAAGATCGATATCGTCGTCGAGTAGATAGCAGCCGCCGCTTGTGTGGCAGGCGAAAAGAGCGTGGCCGCGAAGCCCTGAGTAAACGGTGGGCACACGATGTTAGGGTGACGCGCCTTGTGGATAGATAGACATTCTGCAACTCACAATAGCTTCAAATGCAAACCACTCACTGCACACAGATGCAATACCAGCCAAACCAAAGATCAGGACAGTTCCCAAATCCTCAAAGATGGCCTTCGTGAAACCATTCCAGCTGCCTTTGGGAGCTGCGAGCAGGGTGTAGATGACGATAAGGACGAAGAGCTGCACCGTTGTCGATGGTAAGCACGGCACGGGACGGCACGACTATGAATGACAGGGATTGACTCACCAAATTGTAGGCAACTGCAGCCGCAACAGGACCGCCTAGGAATCCTATTCGGTATCCTTCTGGGCCGTGGACCAACAGCCAATTGAGGAAGATGGAGACTGGTGATGCAATGGCGAATGCAAGCGCCGGTCCAGTCATCATTCCAAAACTCTGAAGGTACCGACGCAGGCACTCGTAGCCTGCGACGGCCGGTATCGATAGACTCATGACGCGCAGGTAATTGCTAGCCATGACGAGAATCTCCTCATCCGCTTCCGAGGCCGGGATGACGAGCTTGAAGAATGGCAGTGCATTCCACATGAACAAGAAGATGAAGGGCATGAAACCCATGCAGACGATGAATGTCCGCATGGCATATAGCGAGGCAAGTTTGGGACTTGCAGACTTGCCCGCTTGGTTGGCGAGGGTGTCAAGTGCGGAGACGAGGCCGATGATGAGGGCATAGCCGCCGACGTTGCTGGATAGGAAGCCCAGGTTTGCCGCTGCTAGCTCGCGCGTACCTGGCAGGGAAGATGTCAGTACCCATTGTGGCGAAAAAAGTCGTGATTGCTGCTGATGAAGAACAAAGGACCCTTACCCAGCTTGCCCAGCGAGAAGATGGTAGCGCCTACGATGGAGTACCTGCAGAAGCCGATGATGATCTGGGGTGTGCCCTGGAGGCGATGATGCGACAGTGCTCAGCTGGGAACGGTCATGCTGCGCTTATCCTCTGCACCTACCCACGCCACGAGGAGTCCAGCTTCGCGGACGTACGTTGTCGCGTCCAGGCGCGATGCCGGCATGGCCAGCAAGCTCGGTTCATCGCTGATGATGTGTCGGACCTGCTCTGTGATGTTCTCGCGCTGCTCTGAGCGTGACAGCAGGCGGTTGCGAGCGACAATACTTCGAAACTCGTCGAGGCCGGCATTTGGTCCACCAAACTCGCTTTGTCTGCCTCCAGCAATGGCATTGATTGACTGCCGCCGCGCAGAGAATGAGAGACCATTGGTGTCGTTGGTGAGGTGCGGCGCCTGCAGCAGCGGCGTGCTCTCGGTGGCCATGGCTGGGAGAATGCGTGTCGTCGATCAACCAGGTTCTCGTCAGTGCTCGTCGTCGTCGTAGTCGAGGGAGCAGACTGCGGCTCTTGTCGTGTCCGTCTGACGCCTGCTCCTCGATGTGCTGCGTGATGAGTGTGCGGCCCGACTGTGACTGACAGGCGTGTCGTACAATGACCAACCCACAGGCTCGCCAAGGCGGTGTCTTCAGTGCTGAAACTACTGAATTGACTTTTTTCGACCGATAAGCGTGGGGGACTTCGGACAGTCAGAAGCAAGGATGCGCAGGACACCAAAGACCAAGCAGGCAAGGCACGAGCAATGACAGCCGTGGTATGAATCAAGAAAATTACGAACAAATCCATGAATCTACGTCTACGAAGATGCCGCTCGGAGCTGATCTCCCTGAGGCCTTCCTGGCAGTTCCGAGCCACCTATCCCCGACAAAGCTGGCTTCCACTGTATGCCCTGCTCCCTGTCTTGTGGAAGGGGCTGGGGCTGTCCACTGCTGGGCAGTGCATCTGTATCACCTTCATCCCTTCCATCGACGTTCTGCAGGTCTGCGCCTAGGCAATTGGGGCCTTTTTGCCACTTGCGATGCTGTCATTGTCGTGGACCTCGCCATGAGCCTGCTCCTCTGCCTCGGGTCGACTCTGGGAGTCAACGAGGTAGAAGTCCTGGAGGCACAGGGCAGCCCCAATGAGAACGAGAGTCTATAGAAGAAGAATAGCGCGCGAATCCAGGTCAGTATAGGCCTTCGAATGCACCTATTTCGACGGGACTGGACTCACCATGCAGATGCCGGTGATGCAGAGAAGCCTCTGAACCTGCTGATACGCGTGATTGACGGCAGTCCGCTCAGGTGTACCGACTGGATAAGTGTCGGCGAATGTATATGGATCGGCGTAAACATCTGCAGCCAGCGTAGCGTTGATGCCAGCCAGACCCTGGCTCAGCTTGGAATACAGAGTCTGAGTCCAGATAGCGCCCGAAATCTGCGATACGGCCTGCTTTAGCGCTCCTTAAAAGGCCTTGCCGATGACTCTGCAACTCACGGTGAAGCCGACTGAGCAGAGCAGCGGGAAATGGAAACAAAATCAGCTACCATGCCTTTCTCCCTTCATTCCATTGTTGAGTGCGAATACTCACTGGCCGAGCCGACGTTGTAGATTGACAGATACAGAGCAGTAATAACGGCAACGTGCTCGTGCGCCGAAGCAGCCTGCACCAGGGCCTGGGTCGGGTATGGGAACATTCCACCAGCGAAGCCAAGGAGGAACTGGCCACCAATCATGCCAGAGATATTGGCAGATCCGTCGCTACCGCCGCCTCGGAAGTAGATGAGCACGCCAAATGCGCAAGTGAAGAGCAGAGTTCCGGCAACGATGATCCATTTCAGGCGGCGGATATATCGCGCGACGACGCCGAGCGAGAGTCCGACCAGGACGGAGGTGAATGAGTAGACGGAAGAGATACGTGTGGCCGACAGGACACTCTGGTCGAAAGCGACGTAAAGAATGGCGTCTAAAAGGTATGAAAAGAGCTGTCTCAGCCGGGCGCTTTATAGATGCTCCATGGCGGGACTCACAAAGGTAGTCGCCTTGCAAATACCATCTGGCGAGGTTTATAACAAAGTCAGCTGACTGGCTCAAAATTCAATGCTAGGTCTACTCACGAAGCATTCAAAAAGGATGCAAGCACCAGACCAGCGAGGACCGTGCGTTGTTTGAGGAGGTAAAAGGGCACCAGCGGGTGTCGCGCAAACTTCAGTTCCCACACGATGAAAGACGGCAGGCAGACTACGAATCCAATAACGAGCATGGCAATAACTTTGGCAGTCTTCCATTGGGAGCTCAATCCGCCGGCACTGTCGAGCATGTCACAAAACGTCTTAGCACCGGCATACACATTCTCGGAAACCACATGGCAACTCACAGTGTGAACGGAAGTAGGACGAGACTCATAGTGGCTGCCAACAGGAATAAACCGACCAAGTCGATTTGCCAAAAGAGTTCGACCATGAGCTTCTTGTCCATGAAGCTCTTGTAAGCCGACGGAATGCCCTCGAGGCGTCCTTCCTTCTTGGCTCGTTTCTCGGCGAAGACCAAAGTGAGGAATAGAGGAAGAACGGCAACGGGAAAGATGATGCCCCACATGCCTGGTGATAAAAGGGAGGGACAAGGTCAGGCGCGTTTCGCGCTCTCCCAAGATGCAGCCTGAAGATATGCTTACCGATGCCCCACTTCCAGGTCGTTGTTCCGAGAGTAGCAGATGTGACATTTCCACTGACCCCTAAAAGGCACAAGATATCGGTCAGCGGCTATGAAACACAGATGCAAAAGCATTCGGTTCTTATCCTTACAGGCGTTGATGAGGAAGGGCAGAGCGGGAATGTAGGAACCAAGAAGACGGTTTCGCAAGGTGGTGGTGTCGGCAATGATGATCTCCATCAAGAGGATAATGCCAGTGTAGCCGAACTGGTACAAGACAGCACCGCCAGCGAAACCAGCAACGCTAGACGAGGTCGCTTCGACGATTGTGCCTGTGTTGCCAGGATGCGGGTTTTCAGCTATGGCAGGCGGTTGCTGTTGGTATCTTGCGGTTTCACATACCTAGAACGTAGAGGACTGTGCAAAAGACGAGGACGGTGTTCCTTCCGAAGACATCCGATACTTTTGCATATGCGGGTTGGATGGCTGCGGCTACGATTGAGCGGACAGTGCTGACGGTCGCCAGAAGAGAGTGTTGGCCAAAGCCGGCGGTGGCATAACCCTGGTAGGTATACCGAACAGTGCCGTCAAGACTGGGGGCAGTGTACCAAGCTTAGTGTAGGTAGTAAATGCTAGGCTTCTAAATGTTGCAACTGCTTACCCGTATGCATAGGAGATCTGGCGTAGGAATAGCGGAGAAAGCCGTTTTAGCTGGAGAGGCCCGGTAAAACGGAGACCGTGGTGGAAGCAAGCGCTTACAATGAAGATGCTGACGAAGAGGGTCCACCTGTGCCACGAGGTAAAAGATTTTGCAATCTCTTGTATGCGCCTAACACCAGGCGAGGTGGTACTCAGCAGGTGCGCGGTGGAGGAGCTGTCGACTGCCATCTCTGGGAGCTCGGGCGTAGCTCTGAGGGGGGAGTAGAAGACACCTGCTATAGGCGAAGCGTTGAGTGAGAGAGAGAAAAGAGAGGAGCAAGAGGGACAGTCGAGGCCAAGGAGCGAGATGAGACCCTGGCACGCAAAAGCCACGAGCGAGCGCCTCCTTCCTGCGAATTTTCTTCCAATCCCAGCGCATGCCGAGCTTGAGATCAGATCAGATAAAATCTTCCTTCCGCCGGACGACCCGCTCCACCAGAATCACGGGTCGGCCGGGGCGAGGGAGGCGCCAAGAGCAAATCAGCTAGGGGATTGCAGGTTCAGATTTCATCTCGTGCATCTGGAAGCTTTGCGAAATGTGGAGCTCCTTTTGACGAGCAAGTCCATGCCATGGAAGTTTTCCAGCAGCCCTCCGCAACGGACGAATGGTGCAGTCCAGCATATGGAAGCGCAGATGGAGGCTCAGCATAGAGGTGCCTTTGCCTGCTGTTTGCTATGAAGTATGGAAAGCTGTGTCAGTGACCGCACTGTTGCAACATTCTCATACTCGCCAGTACAGTATGCCGGGCCTTGTCTTCCCAAACTCACGTGCACAAAGAGGCGTCCTTACCCGCCTCAAAGGATCCAACGGTCGCACCTGGCACTACAGTACCAAGCGGCATGTGACAGAGCGTTCCGTGTCCATCTACCAGCACGTTGAGATGCTGCAATGATTTCCTCCAGCGCACCTTGCACCCCGTTCGACGGGCAAGTTCAATCCTGACACGCCTGCGTTGGCTGATGTCAGTTCAAGGTTCAAAATGCGCGCACGCGAAGATCCGCGAGCTGCACCCGCTCCAAGCGGTTGACGCACATCTGAGCAGGATGAGCAGCATGGCAGGTACTACAGGCATGCTGCGCTGTCGTACTGCGCCCTCGCTGGTCTCGACGGCGACCTCTGGCTGCTGTGCTCGTCGATCATTCGGGTCGACTGCAAGACTTGCAAAGGAAAAGCTGGGTGCGCCATGACACGAGCTGCCTGACTATTCTAGTGAATGGGGACTGATTTGATGCTGCTCATCAGCTATCCTCGGCAGCGGATGGGGCGGCTATCGTGTCCTACAATCAGTTGCGCCACTTGTTCCAGTCTTGAAATACCAAAAATTGGTACTCTCACACGATCAACCGTTGCTAACTGTCTGGCCTTTTCCCTCGCAGGTAGACAAGAGTCGCTACGATGTCACGCTCATCTCCCCCGTCAGCCGCTTCTCCTTCACCCCGTTACTGGCAGGAGCTGCAGGTTCGTCATTGCTTCTTCCGGCTGCAACTCGACAGTGGCGACTCTTGCTGTGACACGCCTGCACACTAAAGCAAGGGATTCGGTGACTGATGCGTATGTGTGCTTGTAGTTGGATCTATCGAATTCAGATGCGCCGTCGAGGGCGTACGTCGGTACGCCAAGCAGATCAGGACTTTCGAAGCCTGGGCGGACAACATCGATTTTGACAAGAAAGAGATTCTATGTGTGCGTATCTGATCCTCTTTTGCGGTCTGGCACGCAATACAGGAGAATGCCTCAGCTGATCCCCAGCTTCCGATGCAGACTGCCTCGAACAAGAAGCCATTCGGAGAAGGAAACGCTGACCTCGAGAGGTTTCATGTGAAATACGACAAGTGAGTCCGGTGGGTTCGCTCATGCGATACGTAGCTAACCCTTCGGGTTTCTTTCAAGACTAGTGATCTCAGTAGGCTCATATGCACAGACATTCGGCATCGAAGGAGTCAAAGAAAATGCCATCTTCTTGCGGGATGTCGCTGACGCACGCAAGATTCGGATGACCATCTTATCACGCTTTGAAGAGGCTGCTTCGCTGAAGATCACAGACGAGGAAAGGAAAAATTTGTTGCATTTTGCAATTGTCGGAGGTGGACCCACAGGATGCGAGTTTGCAGCGGAACTTCATGGTACGTGCATGCCTATCTCATTCGCAGCGGTGATATATACATCCTAATGCTCAAATTGTGCGCTTTTCCTGTCAGATCTTGTGCAAAGCGACATTCCGCGCTATTATCCAGGCTTGGAGAAGTTTGTGTCGATCTCCCTATATGAAGGTGAGTATTGATTTGATCAACAGCTTTACGACCTCTCTCACTGTTCCCGACCTGTGCGCACACAGTCAGCGAAAAGATTCTAGCTGCTTTTGATGAAGAACTCCAAAAATACGCAAGGACTCAATTCCAGCGTGAAGGCATTACCGTCAAGAATCAGCATCACGTCGTAAAAGTAGAACCGGTAAGCTCTCAGGCATTTGAAGAGCACTTATATCTGGGTCACCATCTGATGCACATGGACAGGGAAAGCTTATCGTCAAAGAGGAGGGCGAAGGTACTTATAATCATCTAAAAGAGCACCAAAAAATGCCACCTCTGACGTATGTCGCTTTTGAACCAGTCCCTTGTGGGATGTGCGTGTGGAGCACCGGTCTCGCACTTAATCCACTAGTCGACCAACTCGATGCAGTCTCCAAGACCGACAAGGCCCTTCACACCAATGGCACTTTGCATGTCTTGGACAAAGAGGGCAGGCCTATGCCTGACGTCTGGTCCATAGGCGATTGCTCGATAGTGAAAGATGGACCGCAGCTCCCAGCTACTGCTCAGGTAGCGAATCAGAAAGTGTGTCGTGATTCTCAATGATCTGAATCGTGCAGCTGATCGTCAACCTTCTACAGGCCGCGTTCGTGGCAAAAGAGCTGAACCAGCTTGCAAAAGGCCGCAAGCCAACAGACGAAGAATTCAAATGGAAGAACCAAGGCTCATTGGCTTATATTGGCTCTTGGAAGGCGTTGTATGATCGCTCGACTTCCGGTGGAGGCAAGACCGGTGGATCAGCAGCTTTCGTGAGTTACGACTGGCCGCTGGCAAGCCCAGGCCAGACAGACATTTCTGAGACAGTCATTGCGCAGGTGCTTTGGCGGTCAGCGTACTTCAGCTTGCAGCTCTCCTGGAGAAATCGCATCGTCTTGCCTTTCAATTGGCTCATAACGGCGATCTGGGGCAGAGACATCACTCGCTTCTGAAACACGGGCACAGTACGAGACGAGAGGGGGACCATTGAGATGCGACAGAGTTGGGTTGGTTCAATGCACTCTTTCATCCCGCCCAAACAAGTCGAGATTTGGAAAGCGTTTTAGGGCGTTGTCAACGACTGCGTGATTTCACCTTGCATTGGCGCGCTGCGAACGAACGAGGGGACAAGATCGATAGAAACTTCTACATAGACGATCGGACGCTTTGCTTCTCTTGGAATCAATCCTCGAACATCAATTGTGTACGATAAAGCACTCTTTGCGTCATTCCTTGTCCAGCTTTCTTGCAACATAGAAATATCTTTAATAGTTCTGGCTAAAGAAGCGGTCGCTAAAGACATCCTTGTTGGCAGCACCTCGGTCTTGCTGTCCAGCTTGAACCTGGCTGGGAGTACCAGAGTTGGCGCCCCGACCAGTGTCAAAGGAGCCATACGCGCTCGAGTAATTGCTCTGTTGCTGTTGAGCACCACCAGCGTTGCCGTAGGCGGAAGTGTTGTAGCCACCATTCTGTCCGACGTTGCGGCCATACCCAGCGTGTTGAGCATTGGCTCCCGGGTAGCCGCCACGAGCATTGTAGCCGGTACCATACGCGCCGTATGGCGAGTGGTGTTGGCCATAGCCGCCATAGCCTGGATTCATGCCGGGCTGTCCGTAAGGAGGCATTCCGTAATGCTGGTAGTACGGGTAGCCGCCGTAGGGCATCATGTTAGGCGGGTACTGTTGCTGGTGTTGATGCTGTTGCTGAGAGCCTTGCTGTGAAAGGCCAGCTCCAGTACTCGAAGGAGCGGTGCTGCCGCCGAGCTTTGAGGACAAGTCCTCGGTCGTCGTAGGCCGAGATTGCTGTTGCGAAGACTGATCGTATTGATTGTAGTAGTTGTGCTACGAGACGAAAGTGATCAGTGTTAGCCATGACCAGCGAGTCTCGCAAGGGATACTCACCAGATTTCTCGATGGGTCTTGCATAGCATACAGGCTGGCATAGTCGGTGTGATAACCCTGCTGAGCCTGAGCCTGGTACTGCTGATTTTGCTGGTGTTGCTGTCCGATGGCAGAAGTGAAGCCACCATATCCAGACGCGTGCGGCTGGGCAGCCGAGCTAGCAGCGTCTCGACCCGCAGCAGGGGCGGGCGAAGGGTTGGACTGTGCGGGTGCTGCTTGAGCTTGACCGTAAGCGCTGTGCTGATGCGCCTGCATGTTCTGCGCTTGCTGCGCAGAGTAGTACGGTGAGATCGAATCTGCTCCACCGAGCGCCGACTGCGCATTCTGGCCATATGCCGAAGTAGCGAAGGGGTCCTGCTGCTGGTTGGAATGGCCGAAAGGCTGATATCGGCTCGTGTAGGCAGAAGGTTGCTGCTGCTGTTGCTGGTATTGCTGCTGTTGCTGTGGAGCTTCCTGCTGTCCGAGCCGGTCAAACACGCCAGGGTAGTTTGAGGCTGCTGGCTGCTTCTGTGCAGCTTGGTGCTGCAGGTACTGAGCCTGCGCTTGCTGTTGAATGTCATATGGCGCAGGTGCCTGTGGGGCCTGCTGAACAGTCTCTTCCAGTGATGGTGCTGCGCTCTGTGCCTGCAGTGGGGTCTCGTAGAGCGGTTGCTGCTGTGCGGCAGCGGCAGGCTGCTCTTGCTGAGCCTCAGGCAACGAGTTGCCGAATAGATTGAGGCTTCCGAATTGGACACCCATCTTTTCGAGGTCTGGCGTGGAACCAGGCATGACCACGGCGGCATCCTGCTTTCCACGAGCTGCGCTGGTCCGCTTAGATAGTCCAGGTGGGGCGAGCTTGTCCCCTTGCTGTGGCTGAGCAGCGGACTGCTCGGTTTGAGTGAAGACAGGTTGCTGTACAGAGGCGCCTGCAGCTGGAGTGTGCACGTCGAGTGCGCCGGCCGGGTCGATACCTGCAGGAGGCGCTGCCTCTTCTGCCCGCAGGTGCTGCGACTCGAGAGCCGCTTGTTCGGCAGCGCTGACGCCTTGTGCTTCCTGTGCTTCGGCTTGTGCAATGACACTGTCCGCCCATCCCTCTCCCACGGCCAAAGTTGGCTCGGCCTGCTCTGCGGACTCGGTGACAACGACCGCTGCAGCTGGGGTTGACGACCATGGGTCCTGCGTGGCAGCAGGAGCGACTTGAGCTTGTGTGATGTCCGCCTCTGGAACAACAACTGGAACCACTTCATCGGCAATGACAAGCACAGGCTCGGCGGCTTGTACTGGTGGTTCAGGTGCCTTGGCGACTGGCTGTGCCTTGGGTGGAGGTGGTCTGCATTACGCAGCGATCAACTTGTGCACCACTATAACGCTGTCCAACATGCCACCTACCGTGCAATCTGTGCCCAGGACAGCTTGGCTGGTGCTTTGGAAGCTGGCTTTTCTTCTTTTGCTGCAGAGCTTGCTTGAGTCCGTCCATTCGTCAATGAGGGTGCTTTTTGGGGCGCCGGCTGCTCTGGAGCTACGATTTCTTGCTCAATCGCCGTGACCGATCCCGAAGCATTCGTGATTGCCTCGCTGACAGACACTTCTCCCTGTGCTGTCTCTGTGACACTCGTGATTGCCGTCGAACCATCCGGGTTTACAGAGACCTCGGTTGTTTCGGCAGCTGTGCCCTCTGCAACTGCATTGCCAACGGGCGGTCTCGAGCTCGCTGATCCTCCTCGTCCACCTCTTGCACCTCCTCGTAGACCGCCTCGTCCTCCTCGGAAGTCTGCAGAATTGTGAGTACCGTCAATGGTCTGCCATTTATCGCGAGCTCCAGCAAAAATGCGACGAGCGGAGCAACGAGCACTTACCACCGCGTCCACGGCCCCGGCCGCCCAGTCCACCGCGTGTCGGAGGGTGTGTCGCTGCTGCAGTATTGTCCAGACCTGCCGCAGCTTGCTCTGACGACGCGCCTGCCGGCTTTGGCTGCTTTTTGGGCTTCACTGAACCCCACTGTTCGGCTTGACCTGAGGGCGTTTCAAGGCCAGGGCGAGGACGTTCATCAGTCTGATATAATACTATAGCAAGTAGTACTGCCTGAAGACCAGCTACTACCCACCTTCGGCCATGCGGCTTATGGCGAGCTCGACTGAGCCGCCTGCTTCGCTGAGCGCAAAGAGGACGCTCTCGTCGTCCCAGTCTGGGAAGACGGCCTGCACCGTCGATAGGTCGTCGCCATACTTTGAGCGCAGTGACTTGACTTCTGGTGCCTCGCGCTCCTCCGCGGCTGCCGCTGCTCCTCCTGCATGCGAGGGTCCTCTGCCTCTGAAGCCTCCACGAGCGCCAAAACCGCGGCCTCGCCGTCGGACACCGCGCTCAGCCATGGCTGGTATATAAAGAAAGTCGAGAGTGTGCGAAAGAACGACAGAGCAGCGTGTCGGACAGTCGCGGCGCAGTCGGGTCGAGTTGTCGTCTGCCAGAGCGGCGGCGGCCTCGTAGGCGATCTGAAATTCTAGGCTGGCTGAGCGCCAACACCATGCAAATGGCAAAACAAGGCAGCAAGGCGTCAAGAATGACTGACAGGCTGCAGAACAGTCACAGCCCTACTGCTGATCCGCCCCGTCCGCCCGTTGACGATATTTGCGGTAGACGCCTCTCTAGCGTCCAACTGTGGAAGAACAGGCGAAAAAGTCTGGACAGCTCCTCGAATCAGCGGAACTAGGCTTCGCCCGCCATATCCAATACAGATGCTGACTATTATGATGCTTTGGCCTCAGTGTGCGCATCGTTTTCTAGGGTAACACCCAATCGACCCCAATGAGGGTCGACCTTCGACACAAAAGGACAAAGGGTCGTCTGATGATCTTCGTAGCACAGAACCGATTCTCTGACGCTTCCATGAAGTCTCCTATTCAGTCTGCCACAATCCTTTGCGTTGCAGCAGCCGCAGTCTCCTGCTTGCGCGTCCTCACGATTCTCGAGTTCCCTGCATTACTGATCCAGATCCCATGAGCGCGGAGCAAGACCCATTGCTTCGCAAGTCAACCGACGCTTATGAGCAAGAAGCGTCAAGAGAACAGCGATGCCTCGGTCTTGTGGCTTTTGTATATAGAAGCGAGAGCAGCACAGTGCCAGGGCAAGGTGAGTGTATCAGGCGCTCCGTCGACCTGCCAAAAGGCGTCGGCCCTTGTGCTCTCGTTCGAATGCTCCCGTGTCAGACTCCACCAAGAGCAACCTCAATTATTTTGGTAGTAGTCGTCAGATCGTCTCCAAGGCGAGCAACAGCTGCCCGACTGCCGTGAAACGGAAGGGCGCAAACAAAATCGCGGGCGCGTTGGCTGGCAAGGGCTGCAACTGGAAGGATAGGAGCCAAGCTGGTGGAAAGAAAAGATTGAGATCTTGCGTGCACTGGCTGATCTTGTCTGCTTGTCAGATTTGGGCTATCCAAGATGTATCGAACGAGTTCACTGCTAACAACCATCTTATGAACAAGCCCATCAAGGAACTGCCAGCTCCTCCAGCCTGATGTTCTCAGACGACTCGATAAAGTGCTCAGGAGGGCGGGCACAGCCTTCTGTACATGAATTGTTCAGTCTTCGAGGTTGATACCTTTGTCACGATCGTGCATACCTGATTGTACGAGTATAGGTAGCTATTCAACTGCAAGCCAGTCGAGGTCTTTGCGACTCCGTTGGTGGAAGCTAGCCTGACCGAGGCTTCTGCTGACAGTGGTGTAGCGGAGTGCGTGCTTAAATCATCTGAATTGCTTCAAATGGCTGTAAGATAGCTGTGGGTCGTCCTGTCCGCTTCCCGCCAGACTTGCCGGAGCCCCGCGGTGGCCGACTTCGATGACGTCCGCTACGGCATACAAGTGTGTCAGAAGTCACGCACACTGAAGCTGCCCAAGGGGCAGCCTGCGAAGAAGCAGCTGTAGTACAAGTCTGCTTGTCCTCCTGCATTCCACACGGTTGACTGACAAAGCCTCAGAAGAAGCTCAGCACGATGTACAAAAATAGACTTCTCGCGGCACTGCAGCTGTTCTTCCTTGCTCTCACCATAAAGGCACAGAATGCGACAGTGTTCACAGCTTCCGAGCTGCCCTTCAACATTACTCGGGACACTGTAGAAGGAGCCGCAAACTACACTCCTCCGTATTTCCCGCTTCTACCGTTCACAAAGTACTCTGGCAACCCCATCCTCTCGCCAAATCCAGCCAACAACTTCGAATCGGCCTTTCTCTACAAGTGAGTCGCTGTTGGATTTGTCTCCGACTTTCTTGGATGGTTTATGTTGACTTTGGCGCAGTCCGACTGCAATTGTGCTCAACGAGACGATTTTCCTACTATACAGGGCTCAAAACGAAAGCAAGACCTCTACAGTAGGCCTGGCCTGGTCCACCGATGGATACAACTTTACAAGACTCGATAGACCCATTCTGTATCCTACTGTGCGTCGCCTTGACCCACACTTCACGTGCTTTCCTTGTTAACATTTGAGCTCGCAGGAACCCTGGGAAGAAATCGGAGGAACCGAAGATCCACGCATTGTCCGGGTCAATGAGACATTTTACTTGACTTATACAGGTAAATTCTTGGCACAATGCAACGGAGCCGTCTTCTCTTGAACTGAACAATGCCTTCTGCAAAAATGGCTTGATTGACATGACCCTCTTGCTAGGCTTTAACAACGTATCAGCGCAGCTCTGCATGGCTACATCGGAAAACTTGCTTGATTGGACCAAGATTCCGCCTCTTTTCCCAGGCTGGCAAGACGTGGCATTTAGCGACATATATGTTGCGATGCCTAGGCTTAATCACTCCAAATCAGGCGCCATCTTCGCAGAGAAAATCAACGGCGTATATCACATGCTTCATGGAGACTCGAAACTCTACCACGCCACATCGCCGGATATGAGGAACTGGACCTCTTTGCCTGCTGATAACTACTGGGCCGCACCTGTCCAGCCATGGGAGAACCGACTTATTGAGTCTGGACCTCCACCTATCAAGACTAGAGATGGCAAATGGCTTCTCATCTATAACGGCATGACGACTGGCATGTGAGCGGACCTTCAGACCTTCAGTACTTCATTTCGGACCAGTCTAACGACGCCCGATTGACACCGACAGGGCTGGCTACCCTCAGAATCAGTACTCTGTCGGCGAGATGCTCTTTGACCCAAGCGGCAGCTATCGCCCGAATATCACAGTACCAGAGGGCGAGTATCAGCCCGCCCTTCGTGATGGACCGGTCGCACGACTCGAGTCTCCCATTCTTGTGCCTGAAGCCAGCGAGGAGCAAGAAGGTCAGGTCAATCAGGTCGTGTTTGCAGAAGGTCTAGTTCAGTTCAAGGGGAAATGGTTCCTGTACTACGGTGCAGGCGACTCTCAGCTGTCCGTGGCCACAGCCGACGTTCAGCCGTAGACGACGGTCGTGATAAGATCTGACCCTCGGAAGCGATGTCATATAGCCAAGGTTTCACGAACGTGGTGCTACAATGGGCCATTAAACTACCTGTCACAATACTCCACTCTGTGCGAATGCCGCTTTCGCATACCCGGTCTAGTTTGCCTCTTGCTGCCTTGGACCTCTGCCGGGGTTATCCAGACATCGCGCTGCGTGCCTTGGCGACTCGCCAGTCGTACGGTGATGCCCATACATTCCATCAAGATCTGGAAAAGTGCAGCGCACCACATCCAAAGTGTAAACGTCGTCTCGTGCGCCGAAGCTTTGATGAAGCGTGTCTGTAGAGTTTCGCTTGTATCGGCCAAGCTGACGGTCGATCTACGCGCTCGAGGTTTGAGCGACTTTACATCATGCGGAGTAGTTAGCGCATGCTCTGGCGACGTTGCTTCAACGACCGGCTCTCGAAGCTGCGATTCAATCTGTTCGGCTGTGATGTAGCTCGAATGTAGGCCATACGGCACGCGCGCGGGCAGCTGGATAATGCCCACAATGGCGTCCATCGAATTTGGCAGAGCCATCCTGGCTGCATCAACGATGTACAGCTGAGACGTCGAGTCGTCCAAAGCATGTCCGTCTGCTGTCAACTGCGCTTCGTCGTAGGCGTAGAAGATCAGGAATCCGTCATCTTCGGCCACTGGGTTAGCGCGCGGCACAAAAACAGGTTCTTGCCCATGCACGCCTGGTGGCAGGTCGAATATTTGTATGGCTGGATCTGCGACCCCGGCTTGCTGCTCTTGTAAGACTTCCAGTACTGTGCGCTTGTCGACATCTTCGAAGCGCCCAAGCTTTCCTTGCGCTGCCAACTCGATTCCACGTAGTCGAAGTGTCTCGATGTCCATCTTGACGATGCAGTCTATCTTCGCACCTTCCAGCGCAGAGTCGAATTGCCCAGAACGCAGGGTACAGCCGTATACGAAGCGATGCTGCTGCATCGAATGAGCGTGTGACACCACGGGGAAGTCAAAAGGGATAGCGCTCAGGGAGAACGCATGGGTTATCGCATCGCTTGTATGCAGGCTGTCTTCATCGGACATCGAAAAGCGCATGTATGTGAGGCGGACAACATCGCTCAGGTCGCGAGAGAGCTTCTCTTCTGCTGCTGAGGCAGTCATGCCACCGGCTGCAAAGACGAGCTTTGGCGTTCGAAATCGACAGCAAAAGAAGTTGACAGCCATCAAGTCGTCTTCCGGGTCTTCTGCACGATATTGCCCGCCATTCTTGCCTTCGTCCCACGCATCGGCTGTATGGAAGATAAGAGACGGCTCATTGCTTTCAAACCAGCGGACTTCCTCCTGTTTTCGGCCGTCGAAATGTCGAGGCAGGATGCCGAAGCGACTTTTCAGCGAGCGATTGAAGTGAAGCATTGGCTGTGCAAGCACGATATTGAGTGGATTCATGGTAAGAGGCAGATCTAGGATGATGGAGTGATGCAGGGAAACGCCAAAGTCATGCATCATCTTTGGGCGCTTGACGCCATGAATCGGAGCCTTGAAAGACGTAGAGTGAGTGCCGTCCTTGCGAACAACGGAATGAGTGACGAATGGATGCGCAAAGCTGATCATGGAGAGACAGGTCAGGTGGAGCGCTTCAAACGGGGTTCCTTACTTACATATTGTAACCGAAGAAGACAAGATCGCCCGTGACCGGGCACACTTTTGGATGCCCTGTCGTCCATTCTTCGAGCATTTGTCCAGACTTTCCCAGTCTCCGACCAACGACTTGGTCTCCAACTCCAAGTCCTTGTCCCTTGTCGTCAACAAAGACCTCCCACCCTTGTGTCTCCAGCTCGGGCGCTCGCAGCTTCATCATCGGCCCAGACTCGCATGTAGCTAGCAGTTTGCGGTTGTGAAAGACAGCGAGAGTATTCGCTACGCTGAGTCGCGAGAGCGAGGACAGGTAGCATATAGACACTGTCCGCAGGAGCGTCAACAATAATGTTATGGGATATGTCGATATAGGCGATATTAACGATGCTATCGTTGGCAGTAATGTGCGACCGCGCCTGGCAAGCATTCGCACGTGAGTGACGAAGCAAGTATTGCCACCGTGAGAGGCACCTACTTTTTGCTGGCTAGCAAGACGTCGGTCTGCACAAATTTGTTCACATAGCAAGGGACAAGCCGTCCATCTGCTTCTCGCTGAAAGTATACGCCGTGAAGCATGCCGTCTCCATCGAAGCTGCACCAGATACACGCATGTAAGTTTTGGTGACCGTCAGTGGCAGATTGCCTCATGTCGAGACATACGACTCACAAATGATAGCCTTCGCCCTCTGACGGCGCGTGATATGCGTTCGCACCATTGCGCAGATACTGTCCTCCTGCAAGCTCCGAGGGAATAAATCCTTGCACAAGCTCGCAAGGGAGAAGATCAAACTCGAGCCGGACTGGTCTGAAGTTGCCAGCGAGGTAGGGGTGCTTTGAATAGCTGTCTGGCTTGACCGGGCTGTCTGCTAGGACAGACATTGTGTGATCTTGCTGTGTGCGACTCTCTTTGGAGCTCAGCTTCTGGTATGCCAGATCTTCCAAGGTGGCTTCTTTGCTCGCCTCAAGATCCGCCCCGATCGGCGACTGAGCAGCTTTCGAGGAGTGCTTGCTTAGAGGCCGCCTAAAGCTGACTTGTGTAAAGAGGATGCGTTGTCTTCATCTGTTGGTGAATGTGCAAACTGCTCGCAGTCAAAGTACCGCTCTGCGTGTTTTTCTGCTCCATTTCCATTTCGACTCGCTTTCTTTCTATTCTGAGCCCGGAGTTGTCGTCATCCTATTCCTGATCGCCAGGTGGCGTTGCCGCAGCGGCTCAAGCCAAAGGCACGTAGGAGAAGGCGTGCGGGTGACCCCAACGCGAGGCGTCTGTATCTTGCTTGAAAGGTTGCTGATTGAATGCTCTATTGCTACATTTAATGGGCTGCAGAGGCTCTACGACCGGTTCCAGCGGTTGCCGAGGGTTGAAGTCCGCCGTCCGAGCCCTCCTCCAGCAGTCGAGTTCTGCCCTGGCCCTGACCCTTGTTGCTGCTGATCTTGTATCTTCTTCTGCCAGCGGTCCTTCAGACTCGACACGCCTTTAAACTCGTCGTCATCTTCGTTCTCTTCCTTGACCGGCTCTGCCGAGTTTTCGAAGCTCGACCCGCGCACAAGGCTGGGGCTTGCAGTGCCTATGCTGGGGGAAAGCTGCGTGCTCTGTGGTCGCGCCCGCACGCTTGAGCTGCCATGTAACGGACTCATAGCATTGGCGTGTATTCTGCTGCCGAAGGACGGTGAGGCAGCCGTTGCAGAGCTCCCGTCATTGATATCCGGGAATCGAGCATTGAAGTCATCGGCCGGACTGCTCTCAGCGACGGATCCACTCGTGCTATTAAGACTGTCATTGCGCTTCCTCCCGCCCATTGAGCTTGGCTTGGTCGGCTTGACTGGCTTCTCGAGGGACGGGACACGATTGGAGGTGGTAGAGTTGCTACGTTGCCGCCCATCCTCGAGTCCAAAGCCTGAAGAATTAGACTCGTAACGCGAGACAACGCTTGCTATACCTCCAGAGGTAGGTTTTGGCGCAACAATAGGCGGTCCTCGGCTGAATGCGTTCCGTGAGCGAGGTGCAACATTGCCGGACGAAGGCAGGCTGTCTGTGCGCTGCCCGGTATTGCCAGACGCCGGACGACCGTAGCTCCCAGCAGTAGCATCTTCGGGACCGCCATTGTCGTCATCGCTGCTAGTTGAATCGGTAGCGGCAAGCGGCTCGGCAGTTGTTACCACTTTATCGTCTTCCGCCGGCCTGTCGTCCGGGACGATAGAATTGGGCCTGTCGCCATTTGAATTCGAGGCCAGTACCGCGGGCGTTTGCATGGGAGTAGGAGAAGTGACGAGTGTTCTTTGTTCCAGTGCCTTGCCGTTCTGGCTCTTTGTGGACGAAGATGAAGTTTGACGAGCGGCGGGATTTTCCCTGGCGGAATCTGAAGCCATATTCTTTGGGACGTCCCCTTCCAATCCTCCGGGATCATCGGCTAGTAAATCTCTAGACGGTTGCTTGACCTGTGCGGACGCTTGTGCGGACGCTGTAGGCTTGCCATATGAAGACGAGTGTTGTGAGTCCTGGCCGAGCGGGGCCGACGTCGGCGAGGGCGAGAATCCGGTCGACTCCCATTCGTCAATCGAGGGAAAGCGTTGCGCCTCACCGCCAATCGCAGCAGTAGAGGTGTCGTCCTTCTCTTCGAGTTTTGGTGACGCCAGAGGTGCAGAAGGAGCAGTTGTAGAAGACGTCGATAACTGCTGGGATCTCAGCTCTTGTTCCCGTCTTTGCCTCCACTCGCTGTCCATCAGAGCGGGAGAAGTCTGGCTGCCCCTGCTTACCAATTTCGGCTTTGGCTTGAGTGCTGGCGGTGCCGGTCTCTCGCTAGCTCCTTGTTCGGGGCCAGGAGACGCTGGAACTTCTGGCACATCAGCTGGAGCAGAGACAGCACCACTACGCGAAGTCGAAGGTGACAGGTTCGGTCTCGGACCGAGGGGTTTTCCGGGAGACACTCTCCGTAGATCGGATGTAGATGGCGAAGGTAGAGGTTTTGAGGGTGGCTGTGCGTATTGTTGCATATTGTATCGCTGCTGCTGAAGCATCGGGCTGGGGACATGCTGTATCGAAGGTGGAGGCTGCCCGCTCCGAGCAGCCGCAAGATTAGCAAGCGTAGGTTGCGCGCGCTTCGTAGATCCCGGATTTGCCATCTCTTCCCACAACGCAGCTGTCGCTGCAGCTGTTTTACTTTCTTGTACTTCGGTGACAGCGCTTTCGGGATTTGGGGATGAGGCAGACGGCGCCGATGCTATGGGGGCGAAAGAGTCTGCAAAGCCCGACTGTGCCGGGCTCGCCGCAGCGGGAGGCAGCTGGTCAAACCCACTCGACGATGTAGCAGATGGAGGCTGTGGTGTGCCGTCGTCTCTGCTAGGCACCTGCCACTCTGACGCACTTGCAGCGGCAGCCGAACCAGATGGGAGCGATACGCTGGCCCCCTGACCGTGCTTGGCCGGCCTACCTCGGCGCATGGGCGATATACCAGCTCCTTCTTGCGGGAGAGCGAACTGAGCTTGGCTGCGTTGCGATCTTGGCGCACCAAGGACCTGATCGAGGCCAGTTGTCGGGCGGGATGTAAAGGACGGAGACACGGCGCCATTGAGGGAGGTGGTGCTCGGGGATTGATGCAAATTCGAGGATACGTTCTGATTGCATAAAGTAGAACAGCCGTCAATTGCCGCACTCTGCTGTGTGGACCTAGTACAGACTTACGTATGATCTATTCGCAGAGACACCTCGAAGCCGAGATACCTCTTGATGCACCTGCCAAGCCGTCGGACGCTGCTTTATCGGTTCGACAAGCATGCTGGCAATCAGTGATCGCAACTCCTGAGAGTAATTGGGATAGCTCGGCATCTTGTATTGCACATTCAGAATCGCAAGGGGACCCTGCTCTTCAAATGGGGTAGTGTAGAAGCAGAGCTTGTACAGCAAGACTCCCAGAGCCCAGACATCTGCAAATACTCTCCACCTCAGCACAATGCACATAAATAAGGCCTGGCTTAAAACAAAATGCGCACCTGCAGGCAAGCCAACTTCTTTCCGGGACCAGACATCGCACATCTCCGGAGCGCGGTACTGTAATGTCGTATGCTTGTTCAGTTCAGCCTCTAGAATCTGAATCTCCGGCATTGATTGCGGTGCCCGTTTTGGTGTGGTAGACGAGCCAAAGTCACAGACTTTGTAGAACTCTGGACCAGCCAGTAGGATGTTCTCGACCTGGTTTTCGAAGAGGCAGATCAGAGATCTAGTATGGACTCAACGTGCTCGTCAAGGATCTTACCTTCAGATCTCGATGCATGATAGGAGGGTTCTTGGAATGCATCCAGCACACTGCCTCCACTACGTCTGAGAAGATCTTGAGGATTTCCGCTTCTGTCAGTCTATTTTGCAGACGCGTGTTCATCATGTCGATGATTCCGCCGCCGGAACAGTATTCCATGAGTATGAAGACTTCATAGCCTGCAGTGCCGGGGATTGGAGATGCTGAGGCTTCGATGAGATTGACGATATGCTTGTGGCCGCGTAGCAATTTCTATGCATCCCTCGTGTTCATTAGAAACCCTTTTGTTAGAATTTCGAGTAGCTGGACCTACCATGACATCAACTTCCCAGCGGACTTCCTTGAGAGTCTCCTTGTCTGGCACAGCGATGCGCTTGAGGACATGCTGGGTGTCGCTCGAGGCTGTCGGGGAGGGTATGGGCCGGCTCGACTGGACGAGGTAGACATGAGCGAAGCCGCCTGGAGACCAATATCCAAGAGTATCCAATATGTCGACGAGAGTCCATATTATATAAATTCGCGTCGTTCAATGCAGTCGTGGAGCATTGGGATGATCGGATGGCGAATGCCGCCGTGCAAGTGAGCTGAAGTGCATGAGCAGCAGATTGGGGACGTCGCTTGCACGCACCTTCACTTAAGAACCGCTCAATGACCACCTCGTATTCTCCAATCTTTAATCCCACACCTGGGGGCAGCGTGCCCGGCCGCCCGCTCTGCGCCGCCTGCTGGTAGACCTGCTGCTGGGCGTGGCTCATGTAGGCCGCGTACTGCGCGTTGGCCGCAGCGAGAGCCGCCTGGTGGGCTGGTGGGGGCGACTGCATGCCTGCCATCGAGGCCATGGTGGCCGTGGATGAGTGTTGGATAGAACAGGAAGAGACCGCGACTACATGCCAAGGTGCTCTTTTGCTTCTGGACAATCGACATCAGACACATAAAGCCATAGTGAATACGCTATTACAATGGCAGATCAAGACATACTGCACAAATGTACGCCGGATCGCTGCAAGCTTGCAACACTGCTCCCCATTCTGACTTCGCGTTCCTACGTCATGCTGGGTGCGCCACCTACAGCCGAACACTTTCTCATAGAGAGCTTTGCAAGTGGAGGCGGAGAGGCAGCGAGGGCAGAGCGTGCGTCAAGTCATAGACGACACCTGACTTGGAAAACTTGAGCTGATGGGGCTGGACTCCCGTACCAGTCCTGGGGCAACAGCTCACGCAACAACTGCTCGCCAAGCACGACGGCCAGACATCAAGCGAGTTTAGAGATGTAAGAGAAACAATTGATTTCATTACTGGCGCTCAATGTGCAGCTCGAAGCTCATCTGCTTCATACTTCACACATCTGCATCACCTTGACACGTCGCCACCAACTACATACTGCCTTTCCATCTCGCTTCGTCCAGGACGTCCGCACCTTTGGCCTAGCATTCAAGAAAGACAATCCCCAACTGCGAGACATGCTAATGTACAATCAAGCCGACATGGGCACAGTCGTCAAGAACGGGCGAGAAGGGCTTCGGACGTCTGCACAGCGAGACGAAAGGCAAGAGCTGCAAGAGGAGAACAGGCGAGAAGCAGTGGGGGTAGACGATATTCACCCGCAGGCCCGTGATGAGGATCGAGATGAGACAGAGTACAAAGGCAGCTTTCAGCCAAAGATTGCTGGGCAGGAAGGCATAGAATATCAGCATGCGTAGAGTTAGCAGGAAAAGGCCAAGATACTTGGGCAATGGAGTGCTTTTTCAAGCAATTCGAGAGCCTCGCTGGCTTCGTGATTGCGACATTTGTCTATGCTACATTGTTTTGCTTCTGCTTTGGCCCACTCGGTAGATCACTAACCGCGACTCAGTAAAAGTAGCGCTACGATGCAAATTCTTCTTCCATTTCCCTCTTCAGATAACAGCAACTACCCCCCTTCCTCGAACTTCTTGATAGCCGTCCCAACGGGAAGCATCAGCCCTCGAAAGAGCCATCCTTCTCGCAGCTGCATCTTCCAATTCTTGACGCTGTCTAGTAGCCTGTGCTTCCGCCTCACACCGTTTCCTCCACGCAAGGACCTGTTCCATTGTCAAATCTGCAAATTGCTGTGGCAGCTGTGATAGTTCCTGCAGGAACGACGCTTGCGACCTTGTCGTAGACGCCGAGAGCGAGTCTGGCAATGTGGTATATTCTTGGTGGGATGCTGCAGCATTCGCTGTCGCGGAAGCGACGGGTGTTGCGCGCGGTCCGAAGAAGCTCTCCCTGAATTGGCGTTGGCTGGCTAGTGTCGAATACGCCTGCCCAGGCAGAGACGGCAGCGACTGTACGCTAGAAGACCGAGAGCTAGCCAGGGAATACGAGCGTCCATAATCATCTTGCTGCTCATCGAATGCCTGCGCAGGAGCGTCTCGAGCGCGCATGTTTTCCGGCCTACTAGCGGCGACAGGTCCGGACTGGGCTTGACAAAACCCCACAGCTGCTGGCTGATGCGCTGCTTGTGGCTCATGATCCAGGTCTGCTGGACCGCCGTTATGTGTGAAGAAGGCAGAAAGGAAGGATGCCTCTGCTGGATGGTCTGCATTTCTCGCAGGTGTGGTTTCAACCTGAGGCGCATCTATCATCGCTGCCTCGGGCTCGAGCGTATGTTCTGATGGCAGCGCAGGCGCTGCCGAAAGAGGCATTTCAGCGGGACTTGCAGCGACTGGGAGCAGGCTAGGCTGCATGACATCCTCTACAGCCACCAGGGGTGCTCGTTTGTCAAGTCTGGCAGCCTCGCTTCTAGCCTTCTTGAGGTCATTTCCAATCCTCCCAAGATGTCTCCTCGAATTCACCAACATCGCACTCAATTCTTCCATCTGAGGTTTCGTGCCTTCTTCACCGCCGAGAGCAGCGCAGCAAGCGTCGATAAAGATGGCTGCTTGTTGATGACTCTTCGTTTGCTTGAAAAGCAGCATCACTTGCGGAGCGGACTGCAAAGCCGCTGCAACCTGACCAGAAAGCAGCAACTGCAGTACAGCCTGTGCTTCCGTTTGGTCTACTAGTCTACTTCGTGCATTCGCAAGCACAGCTGGGGAAAGCAGTCGTTCGGCTACTTTTGCCTCTTTTAAACTCTCCGCCAGCTCAGCGAGCGAGCCATCATCGTGAGGTACCGGTCCACCGTCATATGCGTGCAGTACGTCCCGCAAGGTCCCATAATCCACGTCGATGCGCAAACCATGAAGATATTCGTGCACCAAGCCAAACCAGCGAAGCCGCTGGCGTTGCTCGTGGCCACGCAGAGAATGCAGCAAGCCAGTCCAAACAGACTGCACGCTCGCTTGCAAATGCTTATAGCGATGCTTGCCCGCTACCTGCAGCATTCGCATCGCCTCGTACGCCTGATACGCAGCTCGCACGTCTTGCTTGTCGCTACCGCGATGCACCTCAAGTACGGCACGGAGGTACATTGCAATGTGTTCTTCTTTGAGCTCGACTGCTCGATCGCGGATCAAAGCTATCCAAGTCTGGCGGAACGATTCCGTCGAATAGACATTGTTCGCAAGCAAGCGAAGCATCGACAGGACCGGGCGTCGACGGGGTAGGCTCTCCCTTTGCCCTTTGCGTGCAGTGTCGACGTCGTCAGGGACCACGCCACTGCTGCGCTGCCAATGTGTATATAAATCACACGCAAACGCAACAACGCGTTGTGCGCTTGCATGTTTCGTATCTCGAAGGTGCAGCAGCGCATCGGCGACGATGGCGTTAAAGAGCTTGTGAAACATAGCCGGTCGTTCGTGAGGGCGCCAGACAGAGCCTGTCCTTTGCAACAGGAACTGCGAGAGCGCGCGCGCAAGTTCAAAATCCTGCACTTCCACGGCGAGATGCATGAGTTGTTCGAGCGAGGCGCCTTGTAAGACTTGAGCAGGTTCCGCTTCGACGGTCTTAGGTTCCAACAAGGTTGTAATACTGCGAGGTAGCTCCCATTTCTCTCGGTAATTCAGAGACCGGCGCGCTTCTTCGTCCAAAATGACGCGGCGCGCTGCACGCCGCAGCACGTCAGAGGGGACAACGCTCGTGGTTCCACATCTGCGCTTTGCGCGTGCGACCAGGTGTAAAAGGGTTTCGTCGGGTTGGACGCCTTCCCACAGGCTTTCTGTGTACAGATGTAGGGCGGCGATGGCTCTCACCTGTCCGCCTGCAGTGTACGACAGCGCTGCGTCCAGTTGTCGACCGGCTCGAGATATCGTCACGTTTTTTAGTCTTGCCTTGTACCTTGCGGAATCTTCGAGAAGATGGTGCATTTGCAACTTGAGCCATGCGAGGCGCTTTGTCTTTGACTGCTGATTTTCCAGTGGCCGGCCCTGTGCTAGGACTTGTTGGTGGCCGGGCACGACAGCTGAATGAGTGTTCGAGCGTGCGGCAATGATAGTATTCCATTGAGCATATGTAGGATTGTTCTGCAATGAACCACGGCCTTGTAGAACTGCAGCCAGTTCTGACAGCTCCTCCGGAGTAAAGTTGGCAGCTTCGAGGACTTGAGCAACTTCCTCGACCGCTTCATCTGAGACAATTGGCCCCGCTTCGAGGCACATCGCGCCCAGCTTTAGCGCATCACGGACCATCATCCGTCTCGCCAATTTTGAAATGACCAAGCTACACGTCTCTCGGAGCAGCCCTGCAAGATGCGCTGCAGAAGGTCGCAACTCCACGTGCCGCTGTAGAATATCAGCCAGTCTCTTCAAGCGACTGTCGTTGCCGTGTTGTGCGATATGACGAGCTGCATTTGCCAGTATTGACGGGTCGTCGTAGCATGCTTGTCGGCGGGCAATAACGAGACAAAGTCCCGCGGCGTCAGAGACTGCCTTTCTGTCCATGACTTGTTCCTGCGTCGCGAGCCATTCTCGGACGACTTCAAGTGTGGCAGCCAGCTCTTGTGCAGGTATCCGCCGCTCGCTCGACCGTGACCCCCCCGTGTGCTCGAGGTGATGCTGAACACCAGCGGCAACAGGGCCCGCATCTTCAGCGTGAGGCTCCCAAGCACTATAAATCTCCCTCAAGCGTCTCCAGGTGGATCTCTTTGCCCTGCTCGCCATAGCACCTCGACGTTGTACTGCAGCAAGCTCGGCGAGCGTAGCTTCAGGCAAAGCTTTCCGTCTGTCCAAGGGCAACTTTGCGAAATTGCGCCACGAATCGCGGATGGGATGCTGAGACTGCCCATCTAGCGCAGAGTGGAGATTATGCTCGTTTTCAAGGTAGATCTCGTCCTCCATCGCGGTGCCTGGCTCTACGGATGCAAAGACCGTGCTCGGTGATGAGGTTACGCCGCCAGTGTGGTGATTGTCCTGCGCCAAGTTCACCTAACTTTCAGCAATGGCTGCGATGGAAGCTGCTTTCTGGAGATGTTGCACTCACGTATGCTTGACCACCCGCACTGGTCTCGCGACCCTTGCCTTTGACATCGACGACTTTCGAGCTCCGAGTCTGGGTTCCCAATTCGAAGTTGTTAGTCTGGTGCGCGCAACTATTCCAGCTCGACACCGGCATTTCACCCACCGCGACGTTGCCGTCATTGAGCGCAGATGTCGAATATGAGCGACTCTGGACGGTCAATGAGCCTCTTTGCTGCCATGCACAGGTGCATGCGAGTCCAGCTCGTCCAGAGTCGAGGTCGGATTGACGAGGCTGATGATGCTGCTGCTGCTGCTGCTGCTGCAACGGCGGGCGCTGGCCCAGCTTTGCGCCGCGAAGGACGCGCGCGGCCCTCCAAGACGAGCGGTGCATCTGCGTGCCGCGTGTCGTGTCTAGCAAGCAAGTCGGCGTGACAGTGACCCTTGTATCGTATATAGTCGACGTCGGTTCTACTCGTAAAAAAGGCAATCGAGAAAGGCCGCTGGGTCATCTTCAAGCGGCACCCGACTCGTCAGCTTGCGGGGATGTGTGCAGGCTAGTTGTACAAGTGCAATACATGTGTATATCTGCCAACGTGCATGAATTTGCACCTAGTCCACCTCGCGAGCTTCGTCTACCTGTCACACTCTCCAAGCTGGTCGGGCAGTGTTGCTTGCTTGCTTGCTTCCCACCCAACGCGTCGCACACCATCAAGCAGCAACAACAGCCCAAGGCACTGCAGCATCTGTTCTTACATCCATCAACGCCATGTCCCTCTACACCGCAGCGGGCAAGGCCAAAGCTGCGCGCCGGACAGGCGGGGCAGGTGGGCACGTAGGTAACAGCAACAGCAGCGCGGCACAGTTGGGAATGGGAAACGGGCGGCCGGATATCACAGATGAGCAGAAACAGGAGATTAGAGAGGCGTTTGACTTGTTTGTGGGTTCTCTCTCTCGTGCTCCGGTTCCCTGCTCTGCTCCCCGCTGATTGACGGTCTGACCTTTTGAAACCCACCCCGACGCGTTGAAACATGGACGTGTTAATTGTTGCATCCTGCCAATGTCTACTTCGAAACATGCTGGACACCGCCAGGACACGGACAAGGACGGCGCGATTGGTTTCCACGAACTCAAAGTAGCACTCCGCGCACTTGGATTTGACCTCAAGAAAGCAGAAGTCCTAAAAATGCTACGCGAGAATGACAGACAAGGGACTGGATTGATGCAATACGAGGATTTCGCTAAAGTTGGTGCGTCCGATCCGTCTACCTCTACGCCAAGCTCAGGGGCATCTGCTGTCAAATGTTATTAGGGGAAATTGACGATTGTTTGCGTTTCTTTCGTTCTTCACATTCTCCTCTCCCTTGTGACCTGTCCGTCCTGCTATTCTGGCACATCTCCGCACACCATCACGATGGTCCCCTCTTGCACTGCTTCCTCCGCATTCTTCGTGCTACCAAACCACCTGCATTGCCATTGTCATTGCTGTCCCTCGTACCTCGACGACTCGTTGCATTGAATTCCAATCCAATTGGCACGTCCATCGACCTTAACTAAACGCGCCAAACGCGCAACCATCTCACTCGCACGGAACCCTCCACGCTACTGCATCTCACAATCATTCCCACCTCCCTTGCGCGCTCAATACACCATGCGAATGCGCTCCACTATTGCGCAATCCGTGGATTTCTCAACAGTCACCGAACGCATCCTAGCCCGAGATCCACTCGACGAGATCCGACGTGCATTCCGGCTATTTGACGATGATGGAACAGGACGGATAAGCATGCGTAATCTTAAAAGGGTCGCCAAGGAACTAGGCGAGAATTTGGACGATGACGAATTGTGCGTAGTTGCCTTTCTCTATACACGCTACAGACGATGCCGTCGCTGTGCTTTTGATGATTAATCGGCTGACGGTTCCGAGATGTATTATTCTCTCTTCTCTGTGACCGCTACGAACATCCTCGTCTCACTCGTATACAACGGATGGTCAACAATGCCAATGCACCGGAAATCTTGACAACGCCCACATAGGCAAGCGATGATTGATGAATTCGACTTGGACCAAGACGGCGAGATCAGCGAAGCAGAATTTGTGGGTCCAAAGCAATATTTCGGGTTTCTCTCCGACAGACGACTCATACTTGTCTCCATTGACTGAATGACCATCTCATTCCCCTTCGTTTTGCTCTTCTCCTTCCTCTGCTTGCATCTGCTTTTACCTTTTCTGCTCACTTTGGACATGCATCATTATTCAGCTTGCAATCATGACGGACGATATCTGAGCTTGGACGGGAAGAGTGCAAGATAGAGGACGCAAATAGGGCGATACCAGTCTCTACGTTGCAACCCATTCAGTGCCTTCATCCCATCATACCCATGCCAAGGCTCCCCCAATCTTCTCATACCGCAGTGACATAGTTCTCCCTTTTCAAAATGTACTCGAGCCAATGGAGCAGTAGTCTTTGTTGTCTGTGGGAATACAAAGCGAGTAGCTTCACAAGCAGTATCTGTGACACGCGCATCATGAGGACCGGGACGGGGGAGACTGGCGTGCCCGTCCTGACCAGATGGACAGACGTGAATGCATAATCGACATTAGAACAGAGTGTGCTTCCATCTGGCTGGCCTGCTCTTGTCTGCTGTGCTGCCTTGACTTCGTCCCAGCGTGCTCTTGCTTTTCCCGATTGCAGCGTGAACGTGCAAAAGAGCGCACTTCCACACGCACACTTCTCTGCACCCATCAACACACCGCACTCGCACATCCCCACGCGCGCGCACACACACACTCACACGTACATCATCGCGTGCATGCGCGTGCAGTGTCCACTGTTCCTCCCGCGCTGAGCAGGGTCGACTCAGACCACTGGATAGGCTAGCTGCCCGCGAAGGATTCGATTCGTCGGCGAGTTTAGTCCACGATGCAGCGACGCACAAAGAGGGAGGACACGCGCATCGCTAGAGCTGCAGCCATGCTTGGAGATAAGATGCACGCAGTCGACGCAGGCGCTGGCATCGTGCCCGCGCGACAGGGCCTCGCTTCGTTGGTGCGCCATGAGCCTCGTCCTCAGCACCTCTCGGGACGACAGAGCAGCGAGGACGACGACGACGACGATGACAATGAGGGACAACAAGGACAAGCAGAAGACGGCACTCCTCTGCGATTCACATTCGACGTCGACCACACCCAGCCTGCTTGTCGCGATATATCCCTCAGCTACGCAGGCGGGTGCAAGCCTTATACGCTCAAGGCAATGTGGTTCTATACCGCCGATAAAGCAGCGCAGGATCCAGGACAGACGACCTGGATCAAGATTAGTGAAGAGACGTGGAAGAATAGTTTCAATTGGACGGGTGAGTGCATGCTCCAATGCATTGACTTGGCCATCTCAACGCCGACGGCATGTCACTGACCTTGGCCTTGCTCGCTGCTGCAGTCATCGCACCCGTCTCGAGCCAGCTGCTCTTCTCCATCACCGAGTGCGTGCCATTACATCTGTACTATTACTATGATCTCGCAGCTGCTGATAACAATCCTTCTCCTTCGTTTTCCTTTCTCCATCTCGCGTCTCTTCCCGACTCGACCTCGGGCCCGGCTATCATTCCGCGCTCACACCAATCGGGGAATCCCATACGCCACTATTGCATCTTCTTCCATTGTCAAATGTGGACGCGAAATTAATCAGCGCAAATGGCAAGACCATCACCTCACAAGACGCCATACTCGTCCGTTCTAATGGTCTAGGACTGTCAATAGACACTTGGTGTCAGTACGGCTTTGGCCCCGGCGGATCATCTGCCTTCCCACTAGCTCCAACAGCATCCTCACACCGCTACGCATGGAACGCGTCTTCCAATGGCGCGTCGGATAATGATGATGATGGCAATGGACAAGATGATGAGCCGAATCCATATTCGCAAAGTTTGGAAGGCGAAATTTCAACAACTACGGCTACGGCTACACAGACGCAGCATTATCCCGCTGGAACAATCAAGACTAGCTCCCCTGCTAGTATGACAAAGATCACTTTGGGCACTGTACCATATTCGGGAACCGAGACGAGGACCTGGGATCCAAATGCGACGGATCTGAATGATAGATCGACGACCTAGTGAGTTTTTGCCAAATACTTTTCTCTATCACGTTTGCAAGGCACGCTGCCGAGAGGTCAAAGTTGTCGTGCTGTCTATGCCTAAGTTTTGGCAATGTTTGCTGACAATCTTTGCATCACTTCTTTCTCATGTCCGGTTGCACTTTGTCCTGCAGCTCCAAAGCAATTCACGCCGCCGACCACGCCAAGATTCTCGAATCGGTCCTCGCTGCACTATTGGCGCTTTCTCTGCTAGCACTGGCCACACTCTTCTTTTTCCTTCTCAGGACCCGCAAGAGACTGCGTCAAGCCCGCACTGAGCTCGCTGCGTACAGTATGGTCAATGGTGGTGCTTCATATGGTCAACATGGAGCGAATGGACATGGCGGGGCCATGATGAGCGAGAAACGCGGAGAAGGCCAGCAGCGAATGGAAGACGCTTCGGCTGTCACGCCGCGTGCGAATGGAAACATGCGCAATCCATTCGACGAGCACATGCAGCGGCAGCAACAGCAAAATCGAACCTCGCCCTTTTACCTCGGTGTTCCAGGCACTCCTAATGCCAACGGGAACAGAATGTCCACCACCTCGCTCGTTTCGGCCGTACCCAGCCATACGCGTTCGACAGCTGCCGAAAGCGCAGTCAGCACGGAATTCTACCATACGTACAAAGCATCGACTATCCCGCCTAAAGGCGCTCGCGAAGGATGGCCAGACATGAATGACATGATGACTAGCGCAAATACCAATGCAAACTCTGGTAATTCATCCGCCGGCCATACCACCGGTGCTACAGGCAGACTTAGAGGTCTCTTTGGCGCCGGCGGACCCATGTCATTCTTCAGCTCTGCATCTTCTGCAACCGCATCGCCTGCTATGTCTTCGACGACACGACGAAGCGCAGCTACGGACTCATTGGCGCCTACAGTCTCCCGGACCTCGATGACAGCAGGCAGCGATGTGACCCGACCAACGAGCATGTCACGCAATGGGAGCGCGGCAACTGTACAAGTCCCCATTACGCGCGTCAGTACGCGATCAGACTCGTCTTCTGCAAACACAGACGCGAGCAGCGCACGACGACTTGAAAATTCAGGGGCGAGATTGACACCGTCTACAGCGAGTGTCAGCGGCCGCAGTTCTTCAGGCAATGGAGCAGACGAATCGAGCGTCCAAGGAGACGCGTACGACGATTCGGACGTTGCGTCATTTTCAAACTTTAGCTTTGTAGACACTTTTTCTACCGCCGATGATGACGATCAAGAGGCAACCGCCAAGAGACACGCCTTTGATCGCGCAGACACGGATGTCTTTTCGGACGCCAACGCTGTAGATCATCCTTCGATGCTTGGACGAGGCTTGCTACAACCCGAAAGGGGCAGATCGACACCTTCGCTTGGCGGCAGTGATGCATTCGACGAGTACGACGATGCGTATGCTAGCACGTTCAAGCAGCAAGCAACATCACCGCGCTGGTCGCATCAATTGGCTTCAAGACGCTAGCTTATTATCTTCCCTCGGATTCATCAGATTCTGAAACTCCTGTATCATCAAAGTTTAACATACACGGCTGTCAATCCGTCGCAGTCTCTGCCGCCCGCATCATCTCTTTTCCTTCCCACTTGTGGTTCGGTTTCGTAGAAATAGTGTAGCATTAAGATACTTGGTCTATTCTTCGATACATGTACATCTGACCTTCTTTACAGCTAGCGTGGGGCTCGGCAAGGCAAGAAGCAGGTCGCAGTTATCCACACATGTAGAATAGCATCGTTGGCATTTCAAGTGCTTGGGGTTCAAGATGATATACAAGCATAAACGTCTGGACAGGGCACTTGCGGCGTTGCGCAGGACCGATTGGCCAACACTTGCATTCTGGATGGATGGCATCCCACGCTCGAGTCTGCCTCTCGCATGCCAGTGGCAGTTGGGATTGCTTGCCGCTTAGCTTGCACAATGTGCAAGCTGGGATGACACGATGACCCATGGTTGTGTTGGCAGTCAACCGACAGCGCAAGTGTGTGCTCAGCTCGGCCTCAAATGTTCATACATTCGTCCGTCCAAGCTCTACGACTACATCACTCTGCACGAGTCCCTTGCAGGAAAAGTCAGACAGCTGCTTTGTCAGCATTAATGTGGGAACTGCTTTTACGTCCCTGTTGACGGGATAGGTCCGAGCTTTCAGTACGGAGGACGCTGCGATGCACGCCGATCTTGACAAGAATATGATTCTCTAAGGTTTCAAAGCGGTTCCGGCTTCTTGTCACTGGCCAGTGCGGCATTGTAGGCTTCCCTGGCGGCAGCTCTGGAAAGCTCGACACAGTCGGGTTTCACGTCTCGAATGGCTTCAAGACATGCAGCTCCATATCTTGCGCACTTTCTGCGCAGAAAGTCACTGAAATAGGCCTCGGAGCCTACAGAGCGGTTGTGCAGCCCTTCGAGCAGGTCTTGCACTTTTGCAATCGTCGTGGTTGCGTCTGACAGGTAGGCTTGGGACACGGCGGCGCGGGCACTGCATTTGGGCGTATACGTGCTCGATACCTTGTGTCGCGGGGTGTACTTGCTCGGTATTCTTGCAGTCGCAGTCACAGCCTTTGTGGACCTTTGCACATAAGGTGACTCGGATCGCGACCTGCGTTTGGTGGGAGTCTTCGCAGCTCGCTTGCACGTCGTGATGGCTTTCGACCGTTTCCGTATCGGCAGACGTGGCCTAAGATCTGTTGAGTATATCGCATCAGCTCAGAAGACTAAGTCAGGCGCTGACTTTGACTCACCACAGCTTTCGTGTCGGTTGTGGCACTCCTCACAGGCCTAGGATCTGCCCTGACCACGCGGCTCTCGAGGTTGGCATCGACGCCCATGGCCTCGACAACTTGTGCATGGGTGGTGGATGCCAATGCTGCTGTCTTCGATACTGTCGGTGTCGCTCATGCTGCAAATCAGCGTGTCAGACAAAGCTCGAGGTCAGAATAGCCGAGTCAGCCTCGACGTGGCGAATGGTGATCACGTGTGTCCACAGATTTACTTGCGTCAGGCGCCGAACAGCACAGGCTGTACATTACGGTTGAGTTGCACTGCTGAGAAGTTTATGCCTCTTACTGCTGTCCACACTAGACACTTGCCCCAGCTTTCGGCAACGATGATACGGTGGCAGTCCTTGATGTTCTTCCTGATTGTGCTTCTTTGGCTGCGTACTCCTCGACAGTAGGAGCCTCGTCGATGGTCCCGAGCCCTTCTCTATCACGTTTCATCGCACATGTCAGCTCGAAGCGCTTCAGAGTGGAATGCAGGAGGCTCACGGCGGCCACAATTTAGACAATGTCGCATACAAGATAGCTGCCAATACGAAAGACAGCGGCCAAACGAGACCGTATAGCTTCTGCCAGCCGTCTTCAAGGGTATTTCGGCCTGATCCGATAACAGCTATCCAGCCGGCTATCGCGGAGGGAGAGAACGAGCAGTAAGTCTCCAATAGTGACACAGCACGACAATCACACTCACGAGCTGGGATCCAGACTGTGAGAAGGAACGCAAGAAATGCTCGCCAGTTGCAGCCTTTTGTGTACCAATAGATTGATGTGTCATTGTCGATCATTGTGTCGCTGACTTTGACTGTCTGCTTCCGAACGAAGAAGTAGTCTGACGCGCTGCCAGCCAAAGACAGGTCTAGTCCTGATACCCTTGTCAAGCGAAGCCGTCAAGCACTTACAGGATGCCGGACAATGTAGCCGAGAGTATGTTGCCGCCGTTCAGGAAAAGACCAAAAGATCCGGGAGAATTCGCAAACCGCCAGGGCTGAACAGCGACTCCGAGACAGGCTGTGAGATAACCACCTCTGCGAATAGAGATCCATCGAGGGAAGACCATTGCCCAATTGATGCCCACGCTGTATGCATTCCACACCGCATTTATGCCCAGCTGCGGTATGACCATGCATAAGCCCGCCAGAAACGTACCAACTCTAGCGCCTGCACTTCCGTTCTTCTGGAAAGCAAGGAGAAGATCGTAGGGTGCCCAGAGCAACTTTTCCTCGCCGGGAAAGATGTCGATCGCTGCTGAGGTTGCAAGAATGCCGAAAAAGGTGACGAGGAGCTCGAGGATCATCACGTTTACTATCAAACCAGGCACCGGGCTCCAATTGTTACGGGCATAACGGGCGTAATCTACAGGTTGCGAACAGGGCGGCTTAGCTACTCGATGGAATGCTTGAGCTGATAGTCTCACACGTACTCGCCGCGTTGAGCATTCCAGCATTCGAAAGTTTGGTTGATATAGCTAGGAAGAATCCGAAAGCTGCCTGGCTGGGTGGAAGTGACCGTGAAGACCCGATGTAGCCGTAGGGCTCCTTGAGAAGGCTTCCAAGGCTGTCAGTGCAAACCAAGTAGAACACGAGTGCTAAAGCTTACGGGCCCGTTCCTCCTGCTTTCGCTGTGCATAAGGAAACGATTGCCAGGAAGGTGAGGAGTGTGCCGAGGCCTCCAATCTTTCCGAAGAGAGCCCAAGAACTGGGAGGAAACCATTGGAGCACCAAGGAAGCAGCGAGGAAGATAATCATGCAGATGAAATCGTTTGTGGGCAGGCTGTCACTGAGGCTGTTATGCATTTGAAGGAAGCTGGGTGCTATTGCTCCGATGACGACTTTGACGGACTGTTTGTCGATAGAGAACGGAATGAGCCACTGCAATGGGAAATTAGCCTGGCCATTGGCCAGGGCTAAAGCCATGCAAACATACCAGATAACCAAAGACTAGCTGAACGCCATACCATATCGTGGGGATCAAGATCTGATTGAAGATAACGACTATAAAGCCACGAGTGCCCCATGCTAGGCGACTTTGACACGATCACGCAAGGAACGAGGGGTATCTCAGCATGGTCCTGTTCCACTCTGAAAGGGGGTGTCGAGGAGATCATTCACCTCGTTAATGGGCCTGATAGCCGCCATTGACTGCCGGGAAGCCCTCCAAAAATCCTGCTGAGCTGTGCAGAGTGAAGCAAGGATTGGAGATTTATATATGACAGAGGAGAAGAATGCGGTTCAAAAGTCGAGCAAGAAGTTTTCAGCCTGGCTTGCAGGTCTGCGCAGCCCGTGTTGTCCACTAGCACGTACAGTACAAATGGCGATCGCAATAGTCTGGTGATAGCGAAGCAATGAACTCAGCGAGTGAATCATGGAAGTGTGAATGCTTCGGTGATTGCCTCGAATGGTTGACCTACCGCTGCACCCATCGCCTGGCCGACCGTCAGCCCGAAAGCCAGGAGGACGGATCCTGAAGTCCAGGTTGAGATGCAGAAACTCGGCCAAGGAAAGACTGCAAGATAGGTCACGGGACCCCTGTGACAGAGGGACAAGAGCACATTTCAGCATGCCGAGGCCTTCTACAGCTGTATGAGCACGACCTTGAAGCTTGGACGCGCGAGTGGCGACGACGGCGCATGGACGTACCATGTGCACTTGTCCGCAGAGACTACTCTATTGCTGTCATTGGCCTGTCGGGAACAATCTTCTATCAGCGAGTTGGGCCCAGGCAAGCTATTCGAGAGCGTGTCGTGTCCCACCTCGTTCGCGCTGGATTGATCCACCTCGAGCTTAGCGAGCAGCCTCGAGATTGCGCTGGCCATCTTCGTCTTTCGTCCTCTTCCTGACAAGCTTCACCCAGTCTGGCAGCCTGCGCGGAGTAGTGAGCAGTACGACAACCCTCTGTTCAGCCATCTTGCCGTTGGGTACGGTGTCTGACCCGGGTGGTGAAAAGCTGTCCACCTCGTCGAACTTGCCATTGCCGAAGCTGCTCGCTTGTGGGAAGACCGTGGCGGCACCATGGCATGGCATTGCGTGGACATGCAAGGACGAACAGAGGCAAGAGTTAGGCTGGACAGCTTGATGAAAGTACTACTAAAGCGTATGTGTAGCCATACTGTCTGGAAACGATATATTGCTTCAAGCTAACCTACTGCTGCTCATATATAGGATGACGAGAGGAATGCGTCTTCCGACTTGCATGATCCGACAGTCCAGCTTTCGACAATCAGCTGCTACACATCTGTGCAACCATCAGATGTGCTATGTCCACTGTCGGCTACTCAAACAGGGTCCTTTGTGGAAGTTTTTCCAGGAGTACCAGTATCGCTATCTCGCTGCTGATAATCCACCTTGTGCGGATCTCCTTCGTCGATCTGACCCAGACCAGCCCTGACCAGACGGTGCATGAGAAAACTCAATCACATGCACTGAAGAACTCCCAGAAGCACTCACATCGGCCATACTGTCGCCAGTATGTAGTAGATCAATCCAGAAAGAAAGAAGCAAAGCGGCCATGCGAGACCGTAGAGCTTTTGCCATGGTCCAGCGAGATAGATTTGGTCTTTTCGAATGACAGATATCCAGCCGGCTGAATCATTGAATACGATCGGTCTGCCTGATACGCACGGACTTGCGGCCATTGACACCGGCACTTACGGACGGCGATCCAGCCAGACAAGAGCAGCGTCAAGAAAGACCGCCAGTTGTAGCCTTTCTTGTACCAGTATATCGAGCTGTCATTGTATATGAGCAAGTTGGAGACTTTGACGAGCTGTCTTCGGATCACAAAGTAGTCGACGAAGCTAATGAGGACACGCGACGATGATACATCAGCGTGATTGCAATGGGCATTGTGGGAAGAATAATCACAATATCCCCATAAGCACGCCATAGAGAATGCTTGTTCCATTAAGAAAGCGACCGAATGAAGCTGGCTTCGTAGCATATTCCCAGGGCTGGATCGCAATAGCCAGACAGGCGGTAAGATAGCCTCCTCTGCGGACTGTGAACCATCTAGGCAGGATTGTAGACCAATTGATTCCACAGGTATATGAGTTCCTCAAATACCGAAAGAGACCTACTCAGCCAGTCTTTTCGGGACGTGCGAACGCAGTCTTAACTCACCACATCGCATTGATGCCAAGTTGCGGTACAATCATGGCTAATCCAGCAAAGAACGTTCCAGCTCGTGCACCTGCACTGCCGTTCTTCTGAAAAGCGAGAAGCAGATCGTACGGCGCCCAGAGAAGCCTGGTCTCGGACTCTTCTGGGAAGATCTTCACCGCCGCCGAAGTCGCAAGGATGCCAAATATAGTCACCGTGAGTTCAAGAATCATGATAGACACTATCTGCGCTGGGATTGCGCTTCTTGTAGTTTTGGCAAAACGGGTGTAATCTGCTGGCCGGGAAAGATTCAAAAACAGGTAAGAACAGGTTAGCCAGCGCAGCTTTTCAAGGAATGAAGCACAACATAGACATAATTGGTTGAAAAAGTGCAGCGTTATCTGTTGAGGAATAGACTCCACAGTGAGAAAGAGTTTGCCCTTGTGCATGTCGCATGCGACGACCTACTGGCGCATTTTGTAGAGATGGCCAAAAACATCGCCCAGGCTGTCTGACTTTTACTCGGAAGCTGCTGCACGCCAACCAGTGCATATGGACTATCGAAAAGACTGGATAGTATTTGAATTGTGAAGCAATGGCATGATGTCAGCCTCGAGTGCCATGGACCAGCCCGCGCCTAGACACAAACATTGAAGACCCACGGTCCCACACCCCCGGCTTTCGCTGAGGAAAGCACGACGATTGATATGAAGGCGACTAGCGTTCCCAGCCCTCCAATCTTGCCAATGAATCTCCACGCCGCGACTCTACGCGATTGTAAAGCCACACAGAGGCCGACAAAGATGATCATGCAGATGAAATCGTTGGTTGGAAGAGCGTCGGAGAAGGAATTGTGCATGGTGATAAAGCTTGGGATAAGGGCCCCAATGACGACTTTGACAGACTGTGGAAGAACATACACACGCTATAGTCAATTTGGGGCCATTCTGCAGCACGGCCAATGGCCGTGCCGATATTACTTGGCTTTTTTTTGGTGTGAAGAAGTAACTCACAAGATAGCCGAATACAAGATGGATTCCATACCAGCACGTAGCTATCATGATTTGAATAATCAACGTCAAGGAGTAGCCCCGCACACCCCATGCGAGCCGGCTGTCCAGAGGATCCGAGAGGCGCCATACACTGCTGACGAACCCTGCTGCAACACAGGTAATCTGGAGAGTGCCAGACCAAGAGAAAGGGATATTGTCAGTACCGACGTCAGGTGCGTGTGGCGCTGTTTGCGCTTTCTTGAGATGAATGAGTTGAATGATGCACTCACTGTAATGATAGCCAGTGAGATTGTCTGTGCAAAACAAGCAAAATTTGGCTTAGTCGCAGACTCCCAAGCACGACTTTTGATCTTAAAGAGAACAGTATAGAACAAGAACCCACAGCCGCCCCCATTGCCTGTCCCACAGTCAGGCCATACGCAAGCAAAGTCGATCCTGAAGTCCAGTTTGAGATACAGAAGGCAGTCCAGGGCATGACTCCGAAAAAGTCGACGTATCCCCTGCAATGTGCATAGAGATGCAAATGAAAGAGTCCATCTGCATCAGCCAACTTCTCCTTCTCTCCCCTTGATAATTTCTCCCCTTTGTCGCCGGGACGCACCATGTACACGCCTCGGAGGCCTGGGCTTGTTGCCATCGTTGCCCTGTCAGCAGACAGGACGGTGAATAGTGGGACTTAGCGAGCTCTCAGCTGGTCTTTGATGAACCTGAGAGGCCCGGCCTACCTCTTTGGCTGTCTTTGTCTGATCGACCTCGAGTTTGCGCACCAAGCGAGACCATGTGCTTGTCATTGCCTGCATGCAAGCGATGACTGTTGACTTGGTGGGACAGTGCTAGGACCAGAAGTTGGGTCGTCAATGCATCAGGAGAGGGAGAAGAGACGAGCAAATTCCCTGCCAGCTGTCTGTCAGTCCATGTCAGCTGTGAAGACGTCCAAGCGAACCATCTTGGAGGCAGAATTTGGAATCTTGTCGGACGGTGTGCGAGTGCGAACCGAGGGCTGTCTGACTGGCTTATCGATGACGAGCGTGCCTCGGGTAATGAGTCCACGGGTTTATGCCTAGATCTAAGTATGACGTAGGGGCAACTACCGACAGTCAGAGTATGTTATAATCGTCGCATGTTGGAACCTGGGCAAGGAGCGTCTGCTTTGTGGATGTCTGAATTCCTTCACGTGGTTTGCCACCAGAAGTACGGGCGGGTTCGGAGGAACAAGAAGAGCGAGGAAGAAATGCAGCAGGCGACGATGGGAGAAGCTGAGAGCGAGCAGGCATATTATAGACATCAGCACACCACTATACACTCGTCAACACCATACTACTCCACCCATCACTCCACCCGACTTGTCCCTTTGCACGCACCCAGCAAATCAGACGCGGCGCTTTTCTTCTTCTTCTTCGCCTCGGCGCACTCGCATTGCCGGGCTCTGTCTCTGCTTTTTGCCTCTTGCTTTCTGACCACTTGCCATACAAGACTCCCGACTCTCACCGCCGGCATAGAGCATACGAGCGTGCGTGCAGACTTGGTCATTCAGTCTTGCGCCCATCGCATCGTTAGATCCCAAGCCCTCGTGATGTGAGTGCCATTCAATTCACCGCACAACGGCCATGAAAGGCACATCCAGCCGGCGAGCAGCAGCCAGGCACGCCTGGGGTTGAAATACCATGCAAGCAAGCACTGCACATTGGTACACTACATGCCTCTGGTCATGCTGCTGCTGACTGCATGTGCCTGCCTTTGAAGCTCTCGAGTCAGGAAAGCTGACGGTTGATTTGCATGATCATCTCGACGGACTGCACGCATTCCCCGCCTGGACACCATGGCAATCTCTTAAACGCTCCGAACACATACATACACACAGCTCCCAACCACTTTCAAACCGTCCCCATCCATAAGCAAGCACATCAGCCATGCTCTCCCGAGCTCTCCATAAGCGGGCCTCGCCCGCCGCCCTGCGCAATGTACGCAGCGCAAGCTCGGCTGCTCGTATAGGAGACACCAAGGTTGCAATGTCGCTGTTTGAGAATGACAGGTTCATCAACTATCAGGTATGGAATAAGCCCGCCGCGTCCTTCTTTCGCTGCTTGTCTGTCCCGGCGTGGGCTGGCTCGTTGATCCAGGACTGACGTTTTGGCCTTGCTTTTGTCGACCTTTAGCGCATCGAGGACAATGTGAGTCACCGGAAGCAGCACACTATCTGTCATCACTATTC
This sequence comes from Cystobasidiaceae sp. HBUAS51001, assembly GCA_003351005.1. Lineage (NCBI taxonomy): Eukaryota > Fungi > Basidiomycota > Cystobasidiomycetes > Cystobasidiales > Cystobasidiaceae > Cystobasidiaceae sp. HBUAS51001. The sequence goes on from QOZY01000057.1 coordinate 332,358, forward strand.
TCTAACCTTGTCTCTTTTGCACGCAGCTCGCCGTCGTCCGCCAGCGGTATGTCACCATTGCGCGTGCATTTCAAGCAGAGCGATTGGCTGATCGGGCTTGACCGCAAATGCCTTTCTTCTTTATCTGCGCGAAACATGCTACTGCAAATCATCCAAACACCTGCCTGAACACATCACTGTGCTCATCAACACTATGTCTCTCGACGACCCTGCTTACAACCCAGCCTCAACCGCCCTTTGACCTACTCTGAAAAAGTCCTCTATGGCCATCTCGATAATCCTCATGACGCCGATATTCGTCGCGGCGCTTCTTACCTCAAGCTACGACCAGACGTGAGATCTTCCAGTCCTTCTCCTTTCACGCACGAAAGCGCCATTCACATCAAGTATCGCACGCTGACATGTGCAACCCGTCCCCTTGCTTTTCGGGCCTTTTCTTTTCAATGTCACGCAGCGAGTCGCGTGCCAGGATGCAACGGCGCAAATGGCCCTTCTTCAATTCATGACCGCCGGCATGCCCACTGTCGCTTGCCCTACGACGGTACGTACATTCTAGCACTGGAACACACCGTCTACCAGTGCGCAAAGCTGATGAAGACGACTGTATCCTTTAGGTCCACTGCGACCATCTTATCGAGGCTCAGACCGGCGGCGTTGCTGACTTGAAGCGCGCTGTCAATCTCAACAAGGAGGTCTACGACTTCCTCGCTACCTGCACTGTGCGTCAATTCACTCGTCCACCCGCGACAAATAGCTGACAGTCTTCTGCGTTATTGCACAACTCCAGGCCAAGTACGGAATCGGTTTCTGGAAGCCAGGCTCTGGTATCATCCACCAGATCATCCTCGAAAACTATGCTTTCCCAGGTGGTCTCATGATCGGTACCGACTCGCACACTCCCAATGCTGGTGGCCTAGGAATGATCGCCGTCGGCGTCGGAGGCGCTGATGCCGTCGATGTCATGGCTGACCTGCCGTGGGAGCTCAAATGCCCAAAGACTATTGGTGTCAAGCTCACTGGCAAGATCTCTGGCTGGACCACGCCCAAGGGTGCGTTCCATCACAATTGCTGGCTTAAAGATGCACGATGACAAGCAGCTGCTGATGATTGTTTTGCATTTCGCAGACGTCATTCTCAAGGTTGCAGGTATCCTGACCGTCAAGGGAGGCACTGGCGCGATTGTCGAATACTTCGGACCAGGCGTCGAGTCGCTCTCCTGCACGGGTATGGCCACCATCTGCAACATGGGTGCCGAAATTGGAGCCACTACATCTGTATTCCCCTTCAACAAGCGCATGACCCAATACCTCGAAGCCACCAAGCGTGGAGAGATTGCAAAGTACGCTCAGTCCTTCTCGCACAACTTGCGCGAGGACGAAGGCGCCGACTACGACCAGCTCATTGAGATCAACCTCTCTGAACTCGAGCCACACATCAATGGTCCTTACACACCTGATCTTGCTACTCCCCTCTCCAAGTTCGCCGAGGAAGTCAAGAAGAACAACTGGCCTCAAGAACTCAAGGTCGCTCTTATCGGCTCTTGCACCAACTCGTCGTACGAGGACATGTCCCGCTCCGCCTCGATCGCCCAGCAGGCACTTGACAAGGGCTTGAAGATGAAGTCCAAGTACACCGTCACTCCTGGATCTGAGCAAGTCCGTGCCACCATCGCCCGAGATGGGCAGATGGAAACCCTCACCTCTGCAGGAGGTGTCGTGCTCGCCAACGCTTGCGGACCCTGCATTGGTCAATGGGACCGACAAGACGTCAAGAAGGGCGAAAAGAACTCCATCATCACTTCTTACAACCGAAACTTTACCGGACGAAACGATGCCAACCCCGGCACGCACGCTTTCGTGGCCTCCCCTGATCTCGTCACTGCCATGGCTTTCGCCGGCGACCTCACTTTCAACCCCATGACCGACTCGCTCAAGGACAGCAACGGAAACGATTTCAAGTTTACTGATCCTTCTGGCAAGGATCTCCCCGCCAAGGGTTACGACCCTGGTGAGAACACCTACCAGGAACCTCCATCCGACCGTGCCTCTGTCCAGGTCGCCGTCGACCCCAAGTCTGACCGCCTCCAGCTCTTGAAGCCTTTCAAGGAGTGGGACGGAAAGAACCCCAAGGATTTGCCTGTCCTGATCAAGGCCAAGGGCAAGTGCACGACTGATCACAGTAAGTTCCAGCAACTTCATCAGAAGATTGCAAAGCAGTAATCTGACTGTGTTTCCTTCAGTCTCTGCTGGTGGCCCATGGCTGAAGTACCGAGGACATCTCGAGAACATCTCCCAGAACTGCTTGATGTGAGCCAAATTTACTGCAGAGCTACTCTAAAAAGTCTGCTTTACCATACTAATGCTCTCCCTTCCGGCTCACAGTGGCGCCATCAACGATGCCAACGGCGAAGCCAACAACATCCAGAACTTGATCACCGGCGAGTGGGGTGCCGTCCCCAAGGTCGCAGCCGAGTACCGTGACTCTGGTCGACCATGGGTCGTCATTGGTGACCACAACTATGGTGAAGGCTCGTCTCGAGAGCAGTGAGTTCACCTTTTCCAAAACCTAGGTTGCGGGGCATCAGGCCGATAAATTTTTGCCACTCTCACAGCGCCGCACTTGAGCCCCGATTCCTCGGAGGAGCAGCAGTCATTACACGTTCGTTCGCACGTATCCATGAAACGAAGCAAGTGCCTTCCTTCTCCACTTCAACTTTACCTTCGCTAACCTGTTCTTCCTACCCCATTATTGTTTGCCTCCGACAGCTTGAAGAAGCAAGGTAAGATGAACGCCAATGACAAAGAAGCCTTCGACGGATAGCTGACTGTGTCGCACTTGCAGGTATGCTACCACTGAACTTCAAGGACCCTGCCGACTACGACAAGGTGCAATCGACCGACTTTGTCGACCTCGACGGCATCACCGAGCTTAAGGAAGGATCCGAGGTCACCATGACCTTGAGGCATAAGGATGGCTCGACAGACAAGATCCCGCTGACCCACACTTTCAACGCTGGTCAGCTCGAGGTGGGTGTACTTATTCGCTTCCTATGGAGGAAGCATTTTCCTGATTGTTTCCCCTTCGTAACAGTGGTTCAAGCACGGTTCAGCCCTCAACCTCATGGGCAAGAACAAGAAGTAAAGAGCAAGTCCTCGAAGAATCTCCTCTACTACTCCTACTACAATACGGTCGAATAGGCCAACGTGCAAAAGTCGCCTTTGGTGTTCTGATAGTCAGTTTGCGCATGATGTAATTGTCTTCTGCACTGTGCTCCGTCCGTTGCAGGGAGGCCGCCTAGCGGCGGTGAAGGCTAATCCCGTACCAGTACAGTATGCCACGCTGACATGAGAGCCGCCCAGGTGATGAACTTCTCATACAAAGGTCCTCTCAATTACATGGACTCCGCTGATCCCTATACAGTAGTCAAAGTTCACATCAACGAGGGAGGCGGAAAAGGCCAAACCAGGTTGGTCGAAGGAATACCGGTGCACAGAGGTACCATGAGTACCGGTCGGCGAGCCCGTTGTCGGCATTCTTCAGTCTTCACACCTTTGCCGGATCTATCTTGGTCGGCGGAGTTGAGATACCGTCGAGGTGCCGGTGTCTATAAATAGCTACAGCAGCTCGTGAATTTGCAGCATAAAGCCGGGGCTCCTGCAGCACTAGTGAACCGCGAAAATTCGCTGGGGCGCGGTGCACCGAGGTGTACATTGATAAGCCCCGGAGCTCCACACAGGTGCTGCTCGCGTCCCCCCTCTGGGGCTCCCTTGCACACTCTCCACTCCTTCGAACCCACTCCACCTTTCCCTTCTTCTTGGGCTCCAGAGGCACGGTGTTCACGTCAAAGGCACCTTGCACCAGCCAGTCGTCGCCATGGCACCATCAGCAGCAGCACCTGCGAAGAACTCGGCCCGTTTCGAGCAACCTTTCGCCGAAGACGATCCCGAGAAGGGCAATGCGATGCATCAAGAGAATGCTTCCCTTCGGAGCGAGGCTGGCGACTCACAAGCGCTAGTGCGTACGGAAAGTCAGCCTGGGTCCTCTAAATATGCATCTTCCACCACTGGACTCGACCATCGCAAGGAACTGTCAAAAGCCGAAAGAAAGCTGACCTGGAAGTTGGACGTGATCATCGTACCCGTGTCCATCATCATGTATCTTAGCGCTTATCTAGATCGAGGTAAGTGCGTTTCTTGGTCGTCTTCAACAAGTGCTGACCTTCCGCACGTTGCATGTCTAGGTAACCTCGGCAACGCTCGCCTCCAAGGCCTCGAGCGCGATATCCTCGACGGCGACGACAAGAAATTCTCACTGGCGTTGGCCTGTTTCTACATTACATACATTGTCTTTGCCGTCCCTGGAACCTTGCTTGCCAAGCAGATCCTGCCATCGACCTCTATCGCTTGCGGCTGCTTGATATGGTCCATCGCCGCGACCTGCCAAGCTGGAGCTTTTGGACCTGCTGGTTTATATGTATGCCGGCTATTCGTAGGAGTCGGAGAGTCCATGTTCGGCCAAGCAATGGCTTTGTGAGCTGGTTTTCTGCCTTGTCCTTCGCCATTGCGCTTGGCTAATCTTTTGGACATCAGCTATTTGTGCCTCTTTTACACAAAGTCCCAGCTGTCAAAGGTAGGCTTTCTCCCTATACTGCTCAAATTACGTTTCTTACATGTGATTTCCTCAGCGCATAGGTCTGTATGTCGCAGCAGGCGCACTTGCAGGCGCTTTCGGAGGTCTTATCGCATTCGGCGTTGCGCACATCGAGAACCCTAAGATCCCTCAATGGCGAAGTGAGCTTTTGTTAACGGGCTGTTGTAATGGGCGTTACTGATTTCCCTCATTTGCACAGTTCTCTTCCTCATCGAAGGCCTTCCTGGCGTCTTGCTAGCTATTTTCGTATACCTCTGCATGCCTACTCGACCAGAGCGCACTCGATATCTAAGCGAGGATGAGCGGACTTTGGCCTGCACGCGCTTGAATGCGGATAATCAGCATGAAGACTTTGTCGGTATCGACTGGCGGTCTGTAAGGCGTACCTTGACGGACCCTAAAGCATATCGTAAGCTTGCCATTGTGCTCTGCCGGGGGATATTCAGTCACTGAGCATTGCGATGACCAGTCTGCGGCATCCAATATTCTTGCCGTAAGTTTGAAGAAGAGGAGAACTAGCACTTCTCTCTGGAACATCATCATTGACCATGCTTGCCTTTCCAGTGAATATCTGCCTAGCTAGCGTCTCAGGCTTCCTTCCCACCATCGTCAAAAACCTTGGCTACAGTGCCGCCGACGCCCAGCTCTTCACAGTCCCTCCATATGCCGTCTGTGTGGTCTTCATGTACTGCATTACCAGCTACTCCGACAAGGTTCAGACGCGCGGCATCCCCATTGCCTGCGTGTACACCATTGGCATGATAGGCTGGGTGCTGCTGCACACCATCGACGCACAGCATGGCAGCCAGCAAGTGCGCTATTTCGCGTGCTTCTGTATCGTTGCGGCCAGCTACTCTGCTGCGCCTATGATCATGGGCTGGACCGTCAGCAACTCGGCTACCGAGTCGTCGAGAGCAGCGGCTTTGGGTATGCTGAATCTCATCGGCCAGCCTTTGAGCATCGCTGGGTCGTATATCTTCCCGAGCAACGAGGGTCCGCAATACGACAAGGGCACCTCTGTGAGTCTGGTCCTTGCTCTTCGCTTGCCCCGTGGAGGAGCTGCTGAGAGCAAAGTCTGTTGCGCAGATCAACATCGCTTTCCAGATCTTGGGCATCGTGACTGCTCTTGCCCTGACCACATACTATCGCAGGGAGAACAAGCGAAGAGATACTGCAGAAGGAGGGCGTCCACCCAAAGGTCAGCACCTCGACCTGGCCGAGAAGTTTGACCTGAGCCCAGGCTTCCGCTACGTAGTCTGAGTGATGATGGAGAATAGGGTGTAGCCAGGAAATTAACGATGATTGTGACGCTGTCAGGACCTGACAAGTGCATCTTGGGGGATAACTGTGGCACGGCTCGCGCAGGTCATTTCTTGCATCTTGCCGACCGCCCTCGCTGCAGGGAAGAAGTGGCAGCAGCGTCGCAGGTCCATCGACGCGGATATGCACACTGTTTGGGCACGCATGTCATCGTCACTTCACGGTCCTCGTCGGCAGAAAGAAGAGCCCGCCCGAGCGTCGGACGCTCGAATTCAATGCACAAGGACGACGTCGCTGACTCTGAGCGCCCGTATTGAAGGGAGAAAAGCAAAAGCAAAAGACTGTCACGACCTCATCGCACACAGTATCAGCATGCGCAGCAACGTGTGCAGATCGGCTCGCGCTTGCTTCATGCCGGGTTGCGTGCTCGACAGACAGGACGCTTGACAGCTGAGCAGCTGACAGCACAGGCAGCAGCAGAGTACTGATAGGCGCAGTCCAGCTGCAAATCAGCTACCATGGCCTACAGAGACCGCTACGACGACGATGACTACGGCTATGCTGATCCGCTGTCTGGTCTCGGTGCCTCGCAAGGCCTCGGAGGCCTTGATGGCCTGGGTGGGGCAAGCTACAATGACGACCTCGCACTCGGACCCTACAACAGCGGACTCGACGGCCTGGGAGGCGCGTATGGAAGCTCTGGGCTAGACGGCTACGGCTCTGCAGCATACGACGATCCCCTCGCTGGCGGACTCGGTGGTCTGTCACTGAATACAGACCTGCAAGGCTACAACACCGGACTAGGCGGCTCTGGCCTCGATGGCATAGGCAGCGGGCTCGGAGGACTCGACTCGGGCTACGGAGGCCTTGGATCAGGTCTTTCTGGCGAATTTGGCATCCCAGAGACGGATCTTGACTACATGGGTGCGCGAGATCTTCTTGCTGGTGGCGTGCCGCGCGTTCGACAGTGTGACGCATTTTCCCTAACTCTTTGACCCGATGTGCATGCACAGGCTCTGGTCTACTGAACGACCCAGCGTACGATCTCAATGATAGCGGCTTGGGCATGGCATATGGTGCCGGTCTAGGAGGAGCTGGATCTCTAGGCGGATTAGACAGTGGGCTTGACGGTCTCGGTCTCGGATCTCGCGGTCTCGAAGATGGACTTGGTGGACTGGGAGGGTACGGAGGCCTCGGTTCAGGCTACGACAATTTAGGAAGCGGCCTTGATGACTTGGGACAGGCTGGTTTGGCCGGAGGTCTGGATGGGCTAGGAGGGTTAGGTAGCGGGCTGGGCAGCGGCCTTGATGGCTATGGCGCAGGCATGAGCGGTCTCGACGGACTAGGAAGCGGCTTAGGCGGCTTGGGAGGGGTGGGCATTGGAGATCTCGGGCTCGATGGACTCGGCAGCAGCTACATGTCGAACTACGATCTCGGCTTCGATTACGACAGCATTGGCAGCGGGCTCGACTCACTTGGCTGGTCCAGCTATGATTCTGGCCTCGACGGCTTAGGCGACGCTACGCTCTTAGCTGGCGGGGCAGGACTAGCTGGTGCTGCGCTCGGAGCAGGCGCTGTAAGCTACCTCGGTCATCGCGACCACGACCACGGCTTTGGTGGATCTTCCTACTATGGCTCATCGATGTACGACCCTGGTCTGGGGATCTTAGGCTCGACAAATTTCGGCTGGGGCGCCTACGACGGCATGGGATACGGATCAAACATCGGTTCGCCCTCGCTACGCTACTCTGATCTTGCGAATTTCGAGAACAGACTATTCGCAGACCAGGCCATTGGCCAGGCTGAAAGACAGTCTATCATGGCGGACCGGATGGCCTGGGAGGCTCTCGATGACTCGGCTAGACTCGCACAATACAACAGCTGGGACGATGGCTATCGCTCGCGAATGGGTCTCAACACTGGCTATTGGGGCCAGAGGTACAATTCAGGCTACGGATCGTCTCTGTATGATCCCATGTATGCCGCTCAAGGCTGGGCCTCGCCTACGTACAGGTGAGCAGCACTGTCACAGGTATGGTCGATTGAAAGCATGCTAATGATGTTTGCAGCAACTACTCGGGTTTTGACTACTCATATGGCTATGGAGCACCTTCATTCTACAGCTCCTCGCTCTCCAGCCTGCCATACCCCGTCACCGCTCCAGTCAGGAACTACTACGGCAGCTACATGAACTCGTGGGACTCCAACTCGCTACCTTACTGGTCCGACGACTCAAGGTGGAGAGAAGCTGCAGACTTAACTTACTATCAGCGACGCTTGGCTGCCGATACCGCCCTCTCGGAGTCTGAAAGAATGCGCAGGTGGCAACAGAGATTAGGTACGAGTCTGCGACCTCATAGCTTGGCAGGAGCTCACTGACAGGCACCCCTGTCCTTCTCAGAGTGGGAGGCTCTCGACCAAGAGAATCGTCGCCTTCGATGGGCTTCGATGGCCGAGACTCAGAGGGAACGACTAGGCTTGGGCTTGATTGGCTCGTACTACGGATCAAGGTACGGCAGTCGCGGGATCGGTATGTCGCTGCCATTTGAGCTGCCTTCAAGCGTTCGGAGCTACTATTCGCCATACCTGTCCGGCCAAGGCCTCGCAACTACGTCGTACATGGACGGCGGCTATGCCCGCTACAACGACCTCATGGCATGGGCGAATGCACTGCAATACGACAGAAGCATTTCTGATGCAGACAGGCGCTCTCGCTGGCAGAGGCGCATGGAATGGGAGCAGCTTGATGAAGCAGAGAGGAGACTCCGCTGGAACCGTATGCCTTATAAAGACAGGGCACTGACTGGTCTCAGCGGCGGTTTCTGGGATTCAAGGTCAGCACACTTGGGGCTCGCACGCGATGAAAGAAGCTAACGGTTCGCCGCAGATACGGACTCAATGACTTCTATGACCCAAGAAGGCTGAGGCCGATGAAGTTTCCCGTCTCGCGCACGCTAGCTGGCATGTTCAAGCCTTTCCAAAGCAAGGCATACCTTGCGCAAGCTCTTCGTCAGGGACAGGAAGAGGCTGTTGCTTTTGCCGATCTTGTTGCCTTTGAGAAGTAAGTTCAGCATGATGTAGCCGTGGTCCCCATTGGAGAACAAGTTCAGTGTATACAGAGCTCACTTTCAACTTTCTCCAGTGCCTTGCGAGCAGACCGTAGATTGAGGACTGAAGACAAGCTCAGAAGATGGAGAGTGAGCTTTAGGTTGACTTTCGGATGAAGATGTCGCTGATTGCCTTGGCAGGCTCGTATTAGATGGCAGGAGATGAATGAAAGAGAGCGCAGGCTGCGGTTCTTCCAGATGCAGGAAGCAGAGAGGCGCATGCTAGGTGAGCAGTGTCTTCTTGTCCCATACTTGCACACAAACTTACCACTGCTACGCAGGCCTGGGACTCTCCTCCTTCTTCGGACGCCGCTACTCTGCACCTCTCCTCTTGAATGGCGTGCGCGGTCTGCCACCTCCCCGCACGCGACTTCCGTCCCTGCGCACTGCGCTGCCTGAGACGCTTAAGCCCGTCTATGCGCCCATCATGGCTCGCCAGTCAGTGCTAGCCAACACGACTCCGGTGGTCATGGGCGGTCCAACGATGGGCAGGCCTCAGCAGCGCTTGCTCGCAACCAGCGAGCTATCTCGCTCAAATGTAGTGCCTGATAGGGCTAAGAACCTAGCAGACAGGATCAGGCTCAGCCTTGCGCAAAAGGCGGAGTCTTCAGCTGGTCTGAGCACAACGCAGCGACTTGCAGCTACGGAACAGAAGAGAAGGATCTTGCGAGAGATGGATGATGATCTCGCCAGCAACACCAATATCATCATGAGCGATGAAGAGCGAATCCGACGACTCCGGAGCTTGGGCTACTAGAGTGCCCAGGGATACTCTCAATCAAGTCTCGCAGAGTGAACTTGATGATTGCTCGACTTTTTGTACAATGTTGACATAGTACTTGACGACTTCTTTCAATGCTCGTCTGCTGGCAACCCCTGAAATCCACGTGATGACCCACGCCCAGCTATAGAATTGACTTTGTCAACTAATGCGACTACAGCGATGACTGCCATGTCTTGTAGCCATGACCACGCTTCGACGATGGATGGTCCGAGGGGCGGGAGCTGGTCCTTGCCACGCTTTTTCAATACGAACCGGTTGAAGAGGACGAATCCTCCCAAGTAGACAGCCAGCAACACAAACACACTGTCATTGGAGTCAGAAGACATGCAGACATCACTCAAGCAGCCAAAAGGGCGCTGACTTACGCCGTGAATATCACGCCTACGCCGCTTGCGAGCGATTTCGAGCTGGTAGAGCAAGCATGCTGGGTCTTCCACACGACTGTCCTCAATCGTAAGAGTCAGCTGCTTTAATCAGACCATTCCATGGGCGCAAGGCACGCACAGAAGAAGTGGCAGTCGTCGCCTAGGCTTGTCACAAACTCAGGCTGACCAGGTCCATAGACGCTCGTGTCGCAGACAAATGCAATGACGCTCTCCATCTTGGTAGACTGATCGCGAGGACAGACGCTACCGTCGCGATATGTGAGAGAGAGAACATCATGCGAGATGTGTGGTCGGTCGTTGTATCGCCTGCGAACGCCACTTGTTCAGTAGGTCTCGCATGAAAGCCATGTGCTGGAACAGACCAGACCTACCCCAATGATCTGCCACCTGTACTCATCTTGCGAAAGATTCCCGTAGAGCTTGCATCGTTTATGTCTGAAGCATCAGTATGCACGGGTGCACACACGCTGGAAATCCAGCCAAGTCAGTGGCGCAAAGCCTTGACTCTGAGATCCTAGTGCAGCGCGCACTTGATGTTGTAGACATTGCCAGAGGCCTCGTCTTTTGCAATGTAGTCTTCTCCTGTTTTGTATCGCTCAGATCAGCCAAGTGTAATGCACAGTCGCAGCAGTGTTGCAATTCACCAGAATCACGCCGCAATGGACTCAGGTCGTAGAAACGGTTATTTGAGGTGTCGGTGACTGCCAGCATGTATAGGCGTATGTCAGAGGCCACAGGATGCGACTCGACCTGCCGCGCACGTTCGCTGACCTGTACATGGCTCGTCTGAAGCAGCTACAGCGATCCCATCCTGCAAGCTGACCGCGCCAGAATGGTGCAAGTCGTCTGCCCGCGCAATGACAGCAGAGGCTGCGGCACAGGCGGCACAGACTACAAGAGCAGCTCGACTGAGCCACCGCATATCGATTTGCGAGGTTGGCAATGTGGGAGCAAAGGCAAAGGCGACACGCAATCAAGCTCATGCAGACCGTGGCGGACACGTGTGGAATTGCAAAGCAGCTTATACTCTCTAGATTCGTGAAACATCAATGGGTCATAGGGATTTCTGACTTAGACAAGTATGCGAATAGCAAGCTATGCCTTGACGGTGAGCAAGTCGAGACCACTGGTTGATGTGGCGAAATCAGGTATGACGAGCTTATTCTTGATGATTCGAGGTCTGGCCGTAGCAGGGCTGGGTGTGGGAGTCTTGTCATTGACTCTGCTACTAGGTGAAGCTACTGGGGTCTTATCGTGCGACTTGTCAGCGACAGTCTCAAAGTCATCGTGGGTAGTGGTAATCTGAAAGCAAGGAAGTGCATTCGGATGCTTGTGTATAGCTGCATCGATGTTGCCGCATGGCTTTGGAGCCTGCTGTCTTGCAGCTGGAGTGCGCCTGTAGCGAGACGAGATGAAGAGCTTGAGAGGCTTGACCTTGGGAGTGTTGGTCTTTTCGTTCCGTCGGATCGTCAGCAGCGGGCTGTGTCGGGGTATCAAGCTGAAGGCGGCTGCCATGGGAGAGGAGATAGTGCAGTGGGTGCCTTCAGCAGTCGATCTGTTGCTGCTGTTAATATCAAATCTCGTATAGACGGGCGAGACGCGCGTTGGGGAGAATATATCCGCTGCATTTTCGTCGAGTGAGGCTGCCGAACCGAAGCTCAGAGGTGGTGACGGCGGGAGCACCGCGATGATGGGCATGATCGATACTGAGTGGACGAGTAGATTAGAGAGAGGAGTATGTGTACCAGTGGGCAGCTAGGAACGATGCCAGCTTGCTGAAGTTTGTGCGAGAGGAGCCGGTCCTGGCTGCAAAGAGGTATCAAAGCGTGTATCGATGCGTTCGTCTCTTGGTGTTGAGCGGCCTTGTGAAGTTTGCGGGTGTTCGTAAGAGTCAGATGAGAGCAGAGCCAAGCTGCAGACGAGCCAGCTGGACTCCCTTTTGTAGGGCCAGTCTGGGTGGCTCTGCTGTACAAGCAAGCAGCGCCACTCGCGCTACGGATCAGCTGGACTTGTTGCCAGCTTGAAGCGAGCGTACCGACGGCTGGCAGGCTCTCAAGAGCAGGCTAGAGGAGAGCAGCAATGTAGTATGCGTCTCAGTCCGTCCCAGTGTATTCCCCAGCTTGAAGTAGGTGATCGCTGTACAGGTCAATTGTCCAGGCAATTGCAGACGGCAAACCCGCGTGAGCGTGTCTGGCAGTCATGCGTGCCATTATGTTAACCGTGTCGTGCAATGGCAACCTCTCTTCATCGCTCTTGTGCAATTTCTGGTTTACTTCCAATGGAAGCAAAGGCAAAAGGCAAAGCGGCGTGACCGCATCGAAGAAGTTCGAGTTCGCCTCCAACCGACTGGCGGCAGCAGATACAAGGACAGCGAGACTGCAGTGCGCCGTAACCTGCGCGTGGAGGTCTCGCTCTCACCAGCATGGGCGCCGCACTCTCGCACGCCGAGGCGGACAGCAGCAGCAACGACCACCGCGCCAACGTCCAGGTCCCTCCAGTGGAGCAGGACAGACCTAGAAGTCGGCGACAGGTCTTTGAGGACACGCTGGCTGTAAAGCCACGGACATACGCGTCTCACGAGGTCTCGTTGCGCGCCGAGGAGCCCGTTGCAAGCACATCGCGTGCATCCTGGCAACAGCAGCCAACGTCACGCTCGAGCAGAAGCGGCAAGTCGAAGCAAGCTGGACCTGCGTATTCGACACTTGAAGAGTTCAGACAGCAAGACAGAGACCGCAAATCACGCTTGAGGAAGCTGTACAATACTCTACGCCAGGAGTGGTCATTGCCGCACGACCACGAGCACTTTGCCGACCATCCACACGAGCAGAATAATGCATCAACTGCTGCTACTCTGGACGGCGGGTCAGCGGCTAGACAGCCTACTACGGTCGAGAAACGGATAGAAACTATCAACAAGGAATATCTGACAGAGCTTTATCACTCCCTCTGTCCGGGTGATGAAGCTCGCAAAGGCAAAGGCCCCTCTTATGATCGCTTCTCGAGCTTTGTTGAAGCTAAGGAGCAGGGTAAGTCGAATTGGTGGATTCGTCTATCCAAAGTATCTGCTAAGGCAACCTGCTCTCCGACAGCGCTATGGGAACTCTTTTGCAACATCGATAAAGACCAAGATATGCAGCTCACGCCGGATGAGTTGCAAGGAGCGCTGGCACGAGCAGGTGGGTTTGCTAGGCCCTCTTCTGCTTTTATTCGCATAATGCGTAGCTTAATGATGACCATTTGTTCTGATCATCGCATTGTCCGCAATACACAGATATCAAGATCTCGCCTGAAAAGCTCAAGCTCATGATAGGCACAATGGACAAGAGCGGCACAGGCCGAGTCACTTTCGAAGAATGGCGCGACTTCCTGTTGCTTTTACCTCGGCCAGCGTCAATGAGCAACGTTTGGACGTATTGGACTTCACATACCACGCCTCGCCTCGCTACAAGTATAGCAACGCAGGATCTGGATGTTATACTGGCGGAGAAACCAGCCCCTCCTGCGAGCTCGTCTTCCTTTAGTGCGAGTACTGCATCCTCGCGCCCCTCGACGTCCTCGTCTTCAAGCAAAGACGACGATAGCGATAGCTCCGCTGAGGCAGAAGGGAAAGAGGAAGAGGACAGCAAACCTATCTTTGAGGGATCAGGTGCATATCTCCTAGCAGGTGGTTTGGCTGGCGCAGGTCAGTGATTTGTGGACTAGATTCACTTGAGCCAGCGCTCATCACGCCCTTCTTCCGACTTCTACAGTATCAAGAACAGCGACAGCGCCTTTTGATCGATTGAAAGTTTATCTCATTAACGCAGTAGATCGTTCCAGTGCCAAGATTCCCTCAGTGGGCAATCCAGCTGCGCATCCCATCAAGGCAGCACGTTCAGTTGCCGCAGTAAGCGGGCACGGTCTGGGAGTCCTCGGCTCGGCAATCCGAGATCTACGGAACCAAGGAGGCATCAAGGCTTTCTTCGTTGGCAATGGCTTGAATGTCCTGAAAATCTTCCCAGAGTCTGCCGTCAAGTTTTGGAGCTACGAATATAGCAAGAGATGGTTCGCAAAGAATGTGGATCGATGCAGCGTTGCAGATATTTCTGGGTCGTCACGCTTTGTTGCAGGCGGGATAGGCGGAGTGACAAGTCAGCTTCGTGAGTATTCCCCACTCTTTTGTATGTCAGCGTGAGCACGTGCTTACCTGATCCTCCCCACAGTCATCTATCCCCTCGAGACCTGGAAGACTCGCGTCATGTCATCTACATCTTCAGATCCTAAAGCACTGCGCGGCAACGCACTCTACCTCGCCACCGCTAAAGACATGCTCAAGACAGGCGGCGTGCGAGCGTACTATAGCGGTCTGGCGATGGGCCTCGTTGGCGTCTTCCCATACTCCGCAATCGACATGTCCCTTTTTGCAGCTTTCAAAAAGGCATACACGCAGTATACTGGAGACGAAGAGCCAGGCGCGCTTGGTTCGCTCACATTCGGAGCTCTCAGCGGAGGTCTGGGCGCGACAAGCGTCTATCCGCTCAATCTACTCCGTACGCGCATGCAAACACAAGGCACGCCCTCACATCCGCAAAAGTACACTGGATGGAGAGATGTGGCGATCAAGTGCTATCGCAACGAAGGCATTCGCGGCTTTTACAAGGGTCTTTCGTGAGCAGAAACTTCTCATTGCTTCAGTCAATGGCGAACCTAGCTGACGATACAATATCTACCTGTCATGAAGGCCCACCTTGCTCAAGGTCAGCCCATCGATGGGCATTTCGTGGGTCGTATACGAATACTCTACCTCGATCTTCTTCCCAAGGCACGACGATACTTCACCGCAAGAGACGACTGATAATTAGACGTCTTCGCGAGTGTGCTGATCCGACGCGGTTGTCGTGAGATTTTAGGGACGTGGGTCCTCATTTCGATGCCATACACGACCTCTGGGTACGTCAGGAGTAGCCAGTCGATCATCGTTTGAAACTTGAGAAAGCAGTGCTGGCCACGAGAATAGTAATTGTATCCTTTGATGAGAAAAGCGGATTTGGAAACGTCTGGATTGGCCATCGTGAGATGCTGGAGCCCACGCATCGCCTGTCCGACAGGCCAAGGTGTTTGAGAAGATCGACATGTAAAACGGTCGGCTTCTTGTGTTTGCCGTTATCTTGCAGCGATGCTTGTAGTTTCGAGGAACCGAAACCGACCCCGAACTGAATGATATACATAACACGGTATGAGGCCTCCCCAGCCCAAGCGAACGACCACTTATCATACTTGAGGAGCCACTCGTCCAGCTCACGGAAAGCACGCGTGAGAGACTTATTGGCAGTCGCTTCTTCTGCCTGAAGTGATGATAGAAGGAAGTGCGGAGAATTGACAGAAAGGAAGGTTTGCGTCGTGGTCTAATGCTCGGCTGGCACTCACTTGATTGTGCCCGCGGATATCAGATTGTGTATGGGAGCGAAGAACGTCTGTCCGCGGGGTATTGTAAAGACCAGTGATAGGACGTGCCGGACTTGACCCACCTGTTGGTTCAGAGAAAGTCACCTAAGCTGCAAACTTTCACTGACAGGGTTATATGCCCGTAATGTGAGCGCTCATGTCCGGTACACGGGCAAGTAATGTCGGGTCTCTCCGCTTCGAAGTCAAGCGTTCGCGTGTCTCTCGTACCGAGGGTGGCGGCCGTGTACTAATATGTGCCATGCCACGTATGTTGTGTTCATGACTGCGGCCAGGTCGCGGTGGTAGACCCGGCGACAATCAGAGCATGGCAGTACCCTTGGACACACGGCGTTGCTGTCGCGGAAACACAATTTGGCCACCCTGTCAATACAGCGTATCAGACATGCACTCTATAATGCACCAATCGCGCTCACCGTCGCCTGAGGCAGTTTTGGGAACCGCTATGCGCAGACGCCTCGTCCTTGCACTCAGGGTAAGGGTCCTTGCATTCAGGGCAAGGGCACATCTGTGATGTGAAGTGCTCATCGACCGTCGCAAACACGACTGGCCATTGTCGGCTTTTCGCACTCAAGCAGGTGGCGCATGCTGGATGTTGAAGCATCAATGTGCCGTGGGCTTTGCCCCTGAAGGTGTCATGCCGCATCCATCGCCGATGGCCACGTTGACATGTCCGGCACTTTCAAGTCCACGGGGTGACCTGCGCATGACCGGAGAATTTCCCAGAAATTCATCGTCCAATCGCGCAACTGCCATGCAATCACCTGAGCGTCGCGGAAGAGTATCAGTACAGCGGTTGTCCCGACTTACCCTTCCCTTGAGGCTCATCAGCGTAGCACTAGATTGCGCTTGGTGAGAGCAGTTTGCAGCTCCGTCGCTTGATCCTTCTATTACTGCAAAGACGCTGATGGCCTGGTCAGTGCAGGCTGATGTAGAAATGGTATCCTTGTACGGCGGTGGGATCGATATCGTTATTTCAAATGCAGATTGTAGGCTCGGATCGCGGCGATCAAGAGATGTTCCCTTGCGATGTATCCAAAAGAACCGCGCCTGGCCTTGCCCGATGGGTTGGGAAGGTGTAAAGATTGGCGGTCGAATACGTGCGGTAACGTTCCTTGGACTGAACGGACCTCATGCACTTGTCGGCAATCATTCGGATGCGCAACTTTACGAAGCCTGGGAAGCTGGATGATTTGGCCGTTCCTTTGGGTCGAGGAAGAGGACCATCGAGACAGTAGAAGAATTGGCCGACTTGCTTGTCTACCGATAATAGCGGCCTTGCTTCAACCGCTGGCGACCGTCGGGATCGTGTCCAAAATCCCCCTTCTGCCAAACTAAAGCAGTCCAGCAAAGTGAGCGAACGCCAATATCACTGCCAGAGACTATGCTTGTGTAGGATTGACAGCTCGCCGCTGTCAAAGGTAAGCCTGCCTGTTGTTCGCCTGCAACAAGCAAAATTGTAGACCAGCTGGGCCAACAAACAGTAGACCTGCAATATCTTAGTGTTGAGGAACAGCAAAAGAAGCAGAGCAGCGCTCCGAGTGCCCTTTTATGCCCATCAGACAAGATCTTCCAGATCGTTCGGGCCTTCCAAATCTTGTGCCGCTGAGCAAGCGTCCGGACGCTGGTCTTCCAGATCAGCCGGTCTGGAAGCTCTGTCCTTTCAATTTACTCAGCCTGGAAGCTTCACAACTTCACTTGAGTCAGCTTGTGAAGTGTCAGCGAAAGCAGTGAAATCAGCGCCTTTCAGATAGCCAAACTACCAGGGTTGCTGGCAGCAAAAGGTGCAGACACGCGCTATGCAGACATGGAATCGCATACGATACGATACGAATAAGGAGAAGTAGCCGACCAGGGCTGTAGTACGTAAGCGGCGAGGATGATAGCAGTTGTCCAGGGTGTCTTGGCAGCTCGAGACGACGAAGACGAGAGCGCGCGTTCGTGCTGTTCGTGCATACGAGAATCAATGCCGTCCCGGCGTTGGCGAAAAGAACCCGTTGGACCGCTCAGCATTGAGCGATGGGAGACTAGCTTGAGATCCATTCGACCGAATCGAAGCTGCAAAAGCATGAAGTCAGCCTGCTTTTTGCATGGAGACAGGCAGGTTCATCGACACACCTGGCGGCGTAGCCATCGGCGAGCTAGATGGCGAGGCAAAGTCCGAGGATCGCCTTCCATAGGTGGATGCGAACGCAGCTGCACGTTCAGCGGTCGTCATTGATTCCCTTCGCTGGGTTGGCTTCGGAATTGGTGCCAGGATGCGCTCAGACGACTGGCGACGAAGCATCGAAGCTCTGTTCTCTGCTGGAGACATGGTCTACGTGCGTAGCAGAAAGCTCAGCACAAAGAATGCCCCTTCCACGGCATCTGGAATATGCCGACTTACACCTGCAGCAATGGAAGGCCCAGGGGAGTCGACGCGCCTCTTCGCAAAGCCAGGCAGACCGATGAACGCATTCGACCGCTCGCTGGTATTCAGGCTTTGTCGTCTCGAATTTGGTGGCTTGACTCTAGGCGGCGAAGTGCCATCCGCATTGCTTCCATCTGTTCGCAAGAGGCTAGACCTAGTCGTGCGCGGTGCGATGATGGGCTTCGACAAGCTTTTGGGCGGCGTGACGGCGCGCTTGCCCATACCAGGTCCTTGCACGCTTCCCTTGGCAGCTCCATTCGGATCCGCATTCTCAGCATCATCTCCGTCGAGCTGCTGTCCTTTTGCTTTCCTACGAGCAGCTGCGGATGTGTCAGGTAGCGAGATGCCCATCCGAAGCGCTGCAGCTTTGGAGAGACGCGGCGCGACACTCGGTGTTGCTGTGCTTGTTGGAGCTTTGCGGGCTTTGAAGGTCGCTCCGCCTGGACGGTCAGTGTCGGCTACTGAAGCCGAACGAGGAGAGATTGCGTGTGAAGGTGATTGCTGGCCGGGCTCTACGGAGGAAGAGCGCCTGGAGCTTGCGGAGTCCAGCATTGAACCTCTTGCGGGCATGGAACATCCGAGTGGAGACCTTGGTGGCGGATGCGCCAAAACGCGCGATGGTAGCTCATCGAGGCTGTCGCCCTCTTCCTCTTTATGCTCTTCATCTTCGACAGCGCTGACTGTGTCGTTGTCGAAGGTGAAGACGCGACGTTCGTGCTCGGGCGTGATCAAAAGTGCTGCTGATCCTGCAATGGGATTTGGTGACTTTGCATTCTCTTCTAACGTTGACGCCTTGAAGAGGCTTTCAATGTCTTCTCTTTCGGTAAGGATAGTGAAGCAGTCTCCGTACACTGCTTGAAGACTGCAACACGCGGTGCGCAACGCAGAGCGATGGTGGAACTGCATGATCAGCTCAGGACAGCCAGCTGCAAAACAATTATGCAGCTCACGAATTGGGCCCGTCGTCTTCCAAGCAGACACGCTGCACGATCTGTATTATTTGGGCAGTTTCAGTGAGACTCGCATTGCCTGGCTGTCACCGCTGCATAGCCAAGTACACACCTCGAGCAGGCTCCCCTGGATGCTCAAGCTCAATAGCAGAGCTAGTCTCGGACAGCTGCAGACGAGCAAGTACAGATCTGAGCTTCCAGAAACAACAACAATGACGAGAAGCGCAATAAGGATGCTGCTCACCTGGCTCCTCCGGTGATTCTGCCATTTGGTACGCCTCCAACGGCTTTGTCGACGCCCAGCAACTTCTCAGACTGGACAAGGATGCCAGCGGATTTCAGGGTGGCTTTAATCGATGTCCTGGCTTGCGTGTCGAGTGCGACGGAGCCATCGACGATGAGTGCGACTGTGCTCTGGTCGTCTTTGCGTTCATCCACGCCGCTGGAGGCAGCATGATCGGGGGCTATCATCTTCGGCACAGCGCTCGCCAGCGTATATGATAGAAGGGCCAATCGCGCTGACTAGAGAGTACAGTACTGCTATACTGTCTTGTCTTAGCGGCGACCCTCTGCCTGTTCTCCAGCGCAGTACAGTCCGGCCGTCTCTTGCCTGGCCTGCACGTGCACAAGAGGATGGCGGCCAGCGGGACGACCAGGCTCGAGGACGTGCAAGAATGATGGAGCAGCAGAGAAAGCAGCAACAGCGAAGTGTGGTCTTAGCTGCCTTGTTGTTGTTCAAGATGCAAGACGCGTCGCGAGTTCACAACAGCGCACAGACACGGGTGCACAGTCACCTTTTGCACGTTGCGACCTTTGGTCCTCGGTTCAGTCGGTTGTCAGGCAGAACGCGGATGATAGCCGTTGAATGGAGGACGGAAAGAAGCGAAGAAAGACGTCCTCGCGTAGCGGTACTTTACGCGTGTAGAGGGAGTGAATAGATGGTACAAGGCCAGACAATGCTTGCAGCTCCTGCACTACCAGCCCGTTGGCTTTTCGGGGTCGTACAGATCCGTGACTGTGGACAGTTCGCATTCAGCAAGCACGGTCGCCAGCCTATGTAAGCGAGTGCAAAGCTCACCAGCTCCATGACTGGCATCTGCGACACCACGAACATACTTCCACAAGGTTCCTATTAGGACGGTGAGGCCATAATCAAATCAGCAAGATGTGGATACTGTTTTAATAAAAAATCAAGCTGACCTTGCGTAATCTTGGGCTTTCGTGGTGACCACGACTTTTTGCGCTCTGCGAGCTCAGTCTCGGAGACTTCTACGTCAAGGGTGTTCGCCTCGGCCTGTGGAGTCGACGACGACTTGTCAATTAGCCTGCTGAACACTTCCCGCCCTCGGTACAATGCCACTCACATCAATGTTGATCATGTCACCATCCCTCACGAGACCGATGGGTCCTCCCTCTTGTGCCTCTGGCACGACGTGTCCAATGCAGAAACCATGGGTACCTCCGCTGAAGCGACCGTCTGTCAAGCAGGCAACATTGTTGCCCAGTCCAGCGCCCATGACCAGACTTGTAGGTTTGAGCATCTCCGGCATGCCCGGTCCGCCCTTGGGACCCATGTAGCGGAGCACGACGACAGTCTTCTCGCCGACCTTGATCGACTTGTTCTCAATGGCGTGCACGAGGTCGTCTTCCGTCTCAAAGACACGTGCTTTACCACGGAAACGAACACCTTCTTTGCCTGTGATCTTGGCAACGGCGCCGCCAGGTGCGAGCGAGCCTTTCAAAATGCGAATGTGACCAGTGGCCTTAATGGGCTTGTCGAGCGGTCGCAAAACATCTTGGCCGGCTGGCAGTGGTTTTGCATCTTTCAAGTTCTCAGCCAGCGTCTTGCCAGTAACAGTCATGATGTCGCCGTTGATGAGACCGTTGTCGAGCAGGTACTTCAGGATGGCTGAATAGAGTCATCACTGGGTCAGCCAGACGTACAGCTGATTAAAACTCGATGATTGGACCCACTTGGAATACCGCCGATTTCGTGAACGTGTTCCATCACGTACTTGCCACTCGGCCGCAGGTCAGCCAAGAAGGGTGTCTTGTCCGAGACCCGCTGGAAGTCGTCGATATCAAGCTTGATGCCGACAGAGTGTGCGATAGCAATCAAATGAAGCACGGCGTTGGTGGAGCCACCGAGAATCATCGTCAAGACCATGGCGTTCTCGAAAGCTTCACGCGTCATGATGTCTCGAGGCTTGATGTCCTTCTCCATCAGGTTCTTCATCGCTTCACCAACAGAGTCACACTCTTTTTGCTTTTCTGGGTATGTCGCAGGGTTGCTGCTTGAGCCAGGCAGGGTCATGCCCATGGCTTCAGCTGCACTGGCGATAGTATTCGCCGTGTACATGCCTGCGTGATGCAAAATATGTCAATAGTCAGCTTTTATCATCACAGCCCTTACAGATAGTCGCTCACCTCCGCAAGCTCCTGGTCCAGGGCACGAATGCCGCACGGTGTCGTAGCGCGTCTTCTCGGCCTCTTCAGTTGCGCCATCCGCGAGGTATTTGCCATACGACTGGAAAGCGTTGACAATGTCAAGCTGGGGCTGGCCAGCGCATGAGCCGGGTCGGATGGTACCCCCGTAGACCATAAGACCTGGTCGATTTAGGCGGCCTAGCGCCATCAGACACCCTGGCATGTTTTTCTACATGCGTAGCAGACTGTCAGCTTGGGTTCCGCCGCGTATTGACTAGAAGGAAGGGTTGCTCACGTCACAGCCAGGCACGACGACCATAGCATCGAGCCAGTGGCCACCAGCAACGGTTTCCACTGCGTCCGCAATGAGATCTCGCGAAGGCAGCGAATACGACATGCCAAACGTGCCTGGAAAAAATTGTATTATCTCAGTCTAGACTCTTTTTGGATGCAGCTTGACTTCGAAGGAGGACACACCCATGGAGATACCATCAGAAACGCCTGGCGCGCCGAATTGATAGCCCGTCAAGCCAGCTTTCCGGACGGAGCGCGTGATGCGCTGACCCATGCCGAGAAGATGGGCATTGCATCTGTTATCTAGCCGTCAGAGGCCATCACAGACGTACAAAAAGGCAAAGGAAAGCTTACGGATTGCCCTCATACCTGGATGATATGCCAGTCACGGAATATTTTCGATCAGGTCAGCTCTGTGAATGGAACAATCATGCTGTAGCGACAGTGGGTCCAGCGCACCAGATGCTCGCGATGCCGACCATGGGCTTTGCAAGATCTTCATCCTTGTCGATGCCTTCTGTCGCATACAGCATTGCCTGTCAATTCGTAGGGATCATGCCAGGTGCGATTGATTCATGCATGCAACAAAGCAAGCGTTGGACAAATGCCGGACCATCAGCGAGGACTCGCAGCTCCGTGTTTGGCGATACACAAACCTGGCTGGCACCCTGGTCCTTGGGCTGCGTAATTATTCGGCTGTACTTGTTCAGCTTGCCTTCGCAGTTGCGCGACGATGTCGAGAACTGGCACACGCCCAGGTCTGCGACGGAGCAGCCCATGCAGCTCGCGCGCTGGGAAGCCATGGCTGAGCGCGCAAAGATGCCCGCCGAGGCTCTAAGCATTCCTTGACTGTGCTGTGGTGGTGTCGGAGTGAAGCCATTGCAGCTCCGCCTGACTTTGATTTCCAAGGCCCTGCCGGTGGCGAAAAGTCCAATTGCAAGGTAGAACTACCGTCCTCCGCCAATCCCGATGGTCACAAAGACCCAAGTCATTGAGTGCCGAACAACACGAAATGAAGAGTGCTTGGAATGCTTGGTGACTATGAAAAGAGAAAATAACGAAGGTATTGGACTATGCTATACAAGGGCCGACTGGCGGTCAGGATAATTTCGCCGCAAACGATGGAAAAACGAAACCAGAAAACTACTAGCCGTCCACGATCTCCTCGCGCTTAGGCTTTTTGGGTTCTTCTTTCTTGCTGGGCTCGGACTTAGGGATAATGTCTGCAACTGGGCTGCCGCGCAGACCTTCATTTTGCCGCATGTTCTGGCCTTCGCCAATGATCTGGTCGGCAGCATCGTCTACAACGACACCGAGACTGCACAGCAAAGCTTAGAAATCAGCAATCTTTGTACAAGTATGTATGGAATTGAGACTTACCCTTCCACTTCGGCAAGCGAGGTGACATCCTCGAGCGGTACAAAGCCATCGTGGTCCACGTCGAGCTTGTCAATGAGCGCAGTGATGGTCTCGTCGTCTGGCCTGTGCCTGATTTGCTCAAATGCCGAGCGGAGATCTGCCACTGAAATCTTGCCATTCGGGCACTCGAATTTATTGAGCTTGTCCGAGACCTGAAAGAGGTAGACAAGAAATGGTCAATCTCCATAGAATCGAGAGGAAATCGAAAAGTACTCACAGACTGATCGTACGCATCGAGCTGCTCGTCGATGGTGCTGATCATCTTCTGGATGCGCTTCTCGAGCGCAGTAGCCTTCTTCGGCTCCTTCGCTTCACTATCCTCTGCCTGTGACTCTTCGCTGGCCTCCTTGGTCTCTTCCGTCTCCTCCATCAGCTTAGCCAGATCTTGCCTCTCGCGAACGACTGAGCTTTTAGCGGATAAGATGAAGAGCGCCTCGCCGAGCTCTCCGAGCTGCTCAGACGTCATCTTTGCGTCCTTGGCCTTGGAAGCCGATGGCGGCGAAGTTTGATCCGCCATCTCGGGCGCAAGCATGCTCTGTGCCTTCTCACGCTCGCTCTCGAATTTGTTACGCTCTTTCGCAACCTCTTCTTCGGCTGCTAGCGCCTCATTCGCTTCCTTTGCCTGAGCGATACGAGCTTCAGCCTGTTCGCGCTCTTCTTGCTCTGCTTGCTTGCGAGCTTTTCGAGCCTCTTCTTCCTCCTGCTCCTGCTCCGCTTCGTCCTCAATGAGCTCTTCTTGCTGCTGCAAAACCTCGAGGCGCTGCTTGAACGCGTGTTCCGCAGTGACCGTCTCTTCCGTCTCGTTTAGTAGCGTGTCAGGCAAGCTGCTCAAAGTATGCTTGAGGGATGAAAGGTGATCTGTCGTTCCGTCTGGCTTCTCAGTGAATGCGAATGCCTTTGAAAGGATCAAAAGCACTCCAGACAGCTTGTGGTGGAGATGCAACTCGATCCATTGAGCAAGCTCGGCTTTCAGGCGCTCGTCGCTGTTTTGCAATCGAATACCACGGGAAGCGCAGGCGTGTGCGACTTCGGCTGAAGACAATGCGTCCACACCTTCGTTGTCGATGAGCTGCAACAGAGATAATGTCAGCAAGCTGTTAATCTGCTAGGCACGAGAACGCGAATAGTTCCCACCTGATCGTCAAGCGTGAGTTGGTCGAGGCGCTTCCGCACGGTGTAGCGAAGGAAATTGTCTGTTCCGAATGCATTGATATTCATGTAGCGACACATGCTGACCAGCTGAGGGCGGGACAGATTATCCAGCGTAAGGTCATCCTCGAACAGGCGCGCAACCTTGACGATATCTTCAGTAGAAGGCTGTTCGCCAGTGGACCGGACTTTTCTAAAGAACTCTTTGAACTCCTTGCTCTGCTTGATCTTCTGTGGTGACTTGGCAATTCCAGACTCGCGAATTGTCTCTTGCAAGAATTTGGCCATCTCTAGACGGACTTTGAGGAGCTTGCGCTTCTTCTCGTCTGCCGCATGCTTGTCCTCGAATGTTGAAGGCAGCATGTTGGGGAACAGCTTGAGCGCAACTGGTAGCAGGAACTCCATGAATGGGATGATGACGAAGGGGATGAAGGGGATGAGGCGAAGCAAGTCGGTGGTTGTTCGTTTGAGCTGTGTGAGGAGATGTCAGCATGTCTATTTGCGATTCTGTCTTGAATTGCGGCAAATCACATACCTGACGCTTTTCACGCCTGGTCAAGCCTTTGCCGTTGAGCAGCTTCCACTGTAGTCTTGCGCTGATCTTGACTTCTTTGCCCAACAGCTTGGTGCCGCTCCAATAGTGGGACGCTTCGTGCTTGACCTTGGCCCACACGCGCGTCAACAGGGGCTCTTTGGGTTTCGCGACACTCGTGGCAGATGAAGATGATCCTTTCGATGACTTTTCTGACGTTTTTTCGGCGGATTCAGACGATGCAGCGGTCTTGCTGCTTTTCGCCTCCTTGGATGCCTCATTCTCTGCCCTTGCTGCCTGACTATTGCCGGCTGACCTCGGCGTGGCTATATCTGCACCAGCAGCAGCCTTCTTGCCCGACGAGCCCAGGAACGGCGGCGCATCGCTGCCTTTGGGAGCATCACGGTGCGTCTCTGTGCTCTGATACCGTAGCTGGCGTAATTGCACAGCATACGAGCGCAGCTGTCGAGGTGTGCGTTTTTGCCTCAGTGCTGGTGCGATGAACGCGGCCAGGGCGACACCTGCATCTCGTCCTGCTGCACACTGGTGCACGCTGCGGGCGACAGACGAGGCCGTGCCACGTAGGTGCAAGTGCAGATGCACTGCGCCGTGCTCGCCAGTCCGCCGAGTTGCCTGCAGCATGACTGGGTCGGCGAGAGCAAGAGCTGGTGCAAGTAGTAGTCGAGTCTCGAGGTACATATACAACGCAACGCGCAAGTGTCCGGCATCTTCCAAATGTTCTACATAGCACGCGACCTGTATGGAGCAACGACCTGAGAAGCCACATCCTCACGAACGAGCGTGACATGGTCCCGCTGGTCTACTGTAGCTGTTGGACACTTGGAGTCGAGGGCACAACGCCACATGGAAGATCAGTCTCACTACTGCACCTGCAGCTATGCATTTGCAGGCTTTGTGCAGGGAGAGGTCGGTACCTGTACCAGGTCTTCCCGCTGAAAGCTTACATCTGCTCCATCTGCGTCTGAGATCAGCTATGCCATTTGAGCAGGACGTGATCGCCGCAATGCTCGACCAGGCTTGCATTCCCACCGCACTCCTGTCGTCACGCAGGCAATGCACACGGACATGTCTGCAGTCGTGTTGTGTGCGGCCATGCTAACGTGTGCCGTGTAGGCCAATTCCTGCTCGGGCTCCGCTACCTGTCCGTTGGCCATCCTGCAGAACCGACGTGCAGAACAAGCCCAGAAACTACAGGCACATATTGGAATATGGGGCACAAAGGACCTTCGTCACAGCAGCCAAGTCGACGTATACCGGTACCAACGTTGCAAAACGTCTACGTCCCCAGTGACGTGCTTTTAGACTGCCGGCGAGATACGTTAGCCTGCTCCGCGGAGTCGCTAAGCACCTGCACGTTCGTAAGCCGCATCTGACGGGTTCAAAGTCGCTGAGTCGCTTACTTTTTACCTTTAAAAGTATTTATGCCAGGTCACAACAATACTGAACCGTTTACTACCTCATCTAGACTTCCGTTTCCCAGCTTATAGCGGTGACCCACCTGGCAGGCAATTCGGCAGGTCGGTCAATGCCTTCGGCAATCGTGACAACGGAACGTGCCTATGTCTTGAGGATGACCAGCAAAGCGGAATCATGCTCACGAGGTCGCGAATCTTTGCTTGTCTGATTGGCCAGTGCAGCATGCATTCTTTGCTGGCGCTAACGCCACCTTATTGAGGTGGCCTCCAATCCACTGATCCCGACAGGTCCTCTCTGCAGCCTCAGCTACTTTCCGCTCTCTTCTCTCTCACTCTACCCCTCTACAAGAGCACCACTGACACGAATATTCTCTAAGATGCTGAGCGCCTCGATACTCGCGCTCGCCACGCTGGCTCTGCCCGTTCAAGTCGCACGTGCCAGCTACGGCAACAACCTGGCTTTCCGCTCGCCATACCTCAACGAGCGCTCTCTCGAAGTCGACACGAGCCCCATCGCTCGCCGAGCTCTTCGAAAGCGACAGGTCTTTTCAGACTCCTCACCGCTGCAGACCAAGGCTGTTTGGGAAGATGAGAGCTACCGCAAGTATCTAGGCGAAGTTGACCATAGCAACGCAGACTATGTCTATGCCGGCGGTTTGGTCTTTACACATGGCGTAGCATCAGGAGACCCGTGAGCGACTCTTTAGATCCATGTATTCCCGCTGTCTGACTGTGATACCACTCAACTTCAGGTACGACACCTCCGTCATTCTCTGGACCAGGGTTAATCCTACCGAAAGTGCTCGAATTGATGTTCCTGCATGCGTGGCATACAAGGTCTCGACGAAAGCCGACATGTCCGGCGACATCGTCGCTTCAGGTCAGGCATTCACCGCTTTCGACATTGACTGGACCGTCAAGGTAGAGGCCACTGGCCTCTCACCTCAGACTACCTACTGGTACCAGTGGCAGTGAGTAACAAGTCGGCAGTCCCGTTCAGGCTGGGAACGGGAGAGAAGGACTGACATGTGAGCGCAGCAACTGCGCAAATTCCGAAGACAAGTCTCCCATTGGTCGGACTCGCACTTCACCTGCTAAGAATGCAGATGCCGAAAAAGTCGGAAGCCAACGCTTTGCAATCTACTCTTGCGCCAACTTCCCAAATGGCTTCTTCAATTCGTGAGAATCTTTACAGTTTTAGAGTCCTTTAGTATATTGACTAGACTGCACCACATGTTTTATGAATATGCAGGTATGGCGGGCCCGTCGAGAACGACGATGTAGACTTTGTTCTGCGTGAGTTGCGAATTTCTTAGCCTGTCCAAGCTTGACGCCACTATTAGACTGACTTCTCGAAACCGCAGACCTCGGCGACTGTAAGCTCTATAGGTCTATGAACAAGCTCAGAGATGTATTGACGTCCTACTGTGCACTAGACATATACGAGAACAAGAATCCGGCTAGTGCA